>CM076579.1:1477826884-1478244416 GCA_034641835.2 Pinus albicaulis | reverse complement strand
CGCATTATTGTAGAAATTTCCTGTTTTTCCCAACCCCGGTTTCAGTATCACTTATTTCTCCTTTTGGTTAAATGCCCTTTCCCATATCCTTACATTCAACACTCAGAAAAAAAAAAAAAATTTATTTGCTGAAACAGCAATCACTTTGCTGAAACAGAAATCACTTTGCTGAAACACAAGTTACTTTGCTGAAACACAAATTACTTTGCTGAAACACAAATTCTGGAAAACTTTTACAGAATGTTGAAACCACAGAAATAAACAAAACACACAAGAAGCTAAAGTAAATATTCAACACATTTGAACACTGAGATTTTTGGTCAAGGTGACCCTGGAAAAACCCCCTACAACTCTTGGGGAAAACCAGTTTGAGAGCTCCTTCTTATTTCTGAAAAATGCTTTCACAGAGAGGCAAAAATTACAGCAAAAATTCCAGCAACTAAACAATAGTACTTATCTCGATTTCCGTGCATTCACTCCGCCTTGGAAAACGTGCAAAACAGTAAAAATCCAAAACAGAAATTTTACAGCTTTTATGACAGCATTAAATGCTGAAATGAGCTTCTCGATTTTTGTGCCCAGCTATATGGCCGTACTGCTGTACGGACTGTATGGAAAACCTAGCAACTTCTTCTCCTCAAAATCTGTGCTCCTTGCCTCGCCAAATCGCGGTTTCAAACCCACCAGACGGCCGTCGCACGCGATTTCCGTTGTAATCCGACCACTGCGTTAGCCTCTTCTCCTCGATTTCGTGCCCGTAATCTGCCTGCACTAATGCTAAGTCACGTACGGTTCTCCTTGAAAATCAGGCTCTCTCCCTAAAATGTGCTTCAACACTGCCGTACGGATTGAACCCGTGCCTCCTTGTCATTGCATTTTGATTTTGTCGAAGTTTCTATCAGCTGCTCTCTTTCTCCTCTCTGCTCAGAAATCTCCCTTGCTCTCCTTCTCTTCCTCTCTCAATCTGCTCATGAAAGAATGAATGACCTTTTCCTCCTTTTCCTCCTTTAACCTAACCCTAAGTGACTTTTGGGGAATCCCTAAATCCAATGGCCGAGATAGATTGAGATCTAGGGCTGAGATTAAATGCTCATTTAAATCTCACTTTCTATTTTTTAATTCACCCCACTTTAATAAAGACCCACTTAGTCATTTATTTCCAAAGTCACTTTTTCCTTTTTAATTTTACATTGACTTTATTAAAGTCACTTTAAAATTAGACTTTAGCAACTTTATCACTTAAAGTCACTTTTAAATTAGATTTGACTTTATAACTTTATAAAGTCACTTTAGTAACTTTATCACTTAAAGTCACTTTAAAATTAGATTTGACTTTATAAAAATTATAAAGTCACTTTAGGAGAAAAATTAAATTCTTTTGGACACTTTTCCTTAGGCCAAAGATCAAAGCCTTAGGGAACCACCTGTCCTCCGGTACCAAATTTCAACACTCCCTCTTACCGAGGAAGGTGTTCCTCACCACACCCATCTTGTCTCTGAAGTAGACATGCTTGCCCCGTGGTAAGGCTTTGGTAAGAATATCCGCAACCTGCTCATCAGTGGGAATATACTCAAGCTTCACAGCTCCTTTCTGAACATAGTCTCTGATGAAATGATATTTGATCCCGATATGCTTTGACCTGTCATGAAATACTGGATTCTCCGTGAGTTTAATGCAAATCTGATTATCACAGTAAATCACTGAAGGTCTCAACGGCTGACCAAATAAGCCAAACAACATCTTGCGAAGCCAGATGGCCTCACAACTAGCTAGACTGGCTGCCATATACTCTGCTTCCGCTGAACTCAATGCTACTGACTGCTGCTTCCGGCTGAACCATGACACCACTGCCGAACCCAACCTAAAACAGCGCCCTGAAGTGCTCTTCCTATCAGAAGCACAACCTGCCCAATCAGAATCAGTGTAACCTACCAATCTCACTCCATCCCCCTGTCTGTAGTCCAAACCATAATCCACTGTCCCCTGCAAGTACCGCAAAATGTGTTTTGTAGCCACCCAGTGAACCTTCCTAGGCTCACACATAAACGACTCATCGTGTTGACTACAAAACAAATATCTGGTCTAGTGTTGACCAAATACATCAAGGAACCAATCAGCTATCTGTACAATGTGGGATCCACCAACTCGGAATCCGAAGCATGAAGCTTCTTCCAGTTGGTGATCATCGGTGTCGACATGGGTCTACAATCCTCCATGTGGAATCTGCCAAGGATGTCCACAATATACTTCCCCTGTCCCAGGAAGAAATGCCCCTCCTCCCGCCACACCTCCAAACCCAAAAAGTAATGCATCAAGCCGATGTCCTTCATCTCAAACTCCGCCGCAAGATCTCTCTTGCAGTGCTCTATGAGTCTCTCTCCACCTGTAATGACTAAGTCATCCACATACAGCACCAGAATGAGAGGCTCCTCACCTATCACAATATAGTAAAGGTTCGGATCTGCCTCACTCTTTGTGAAACCCATCTTCTGCAAGTAAGTATCTATCCCGGAGTACCAAGCTCTGGGAGCTTGCTTCAGGCCATAAAGGGCCTTCTTCAGTCTGCACACATGGGACTCCTTCCCATGCACCTCAAAGCCCTGTGGCTGCTCAATGTACACCTCCTCCTGTATGAAGCCATTGAGAAATGCGGTCTTCACATCCATCTCGTGGATCTTCCAACCCATCTCTGCTGCTATCGATATAATGGAGCGGATCGAAGTATATCGAGCCACGGGAGCGAAGGTCTCCTCATAATCAACTCCCTCTACCTGGGAGAACCCTCTAGCCACAAACCTCGCTTTGAATTTCTCAATGCTGCCATCTGCAGCATGCTTTACCTTGTAAAGCCATCTGAAGTAACCACGGATTTGCCCTCAAGGCCTCGGCACCACCTCCCAAACATCATTCTTCATGATAGAAGAATACTCCTGCATGGCCTCTCTCTAGTCCTGCTGGCTAGCTGCCTCCTCATAGCTAGAAGGCTCGGAGTCAACGATGTTGGCAACCATTTCCATATAGCCACAAAACCGCTCAGGTGGTCTGCTCTCTCTGACCGGTCTCTTCGGCCCAACAACAGATGTGGCCTCTTTCAAGGTATCCCGAAGCCACTTGGGCTTCCTCTTCCCTCGAGTGCATCACGGAGAATAAAACCTCCTCCTCGCATCGGAGCCCTCGAACTCCGACCGTCGTCTCGTCCTCCCGCCCGCACCGAACCCGTAGATACGAGGTACGGTGAACTGGCCCGACGTTGGACTCCTGCTGAACCAAGCCTTCCGTGGATCGTTTCCGTGCCGCCCATAGCACCACCCTCGACTCCACCCCTCTGACTCTGCGAGCCACTCCCCACTGACGGACCTGACATCGTCATAGATGTACCTCCTGATCCCTGCCCACTGGATCCCTGCGACTGACTCAACTGCTGCTGAGGGTCTGGCTGATCCAGATACTCTAACTCCCGTGACCTCCTAAAGGCCCTGTCCTCCTCGAACTTCACATCCCGTCTGACAACAACTTTCCTCTGCGCTGGAATGTAAATCCGAAAGGCCTTGGAGGTCTCACTGTAGCCCACAAAGATACCCTTCTCTGCGGTGGGCTCTAGTTTGGTCCTCTTCTCCTTGGGTATGTAGGAGTATGTAATGCACTCAAAGATACGAAGATGACCAATATCAGGCTTCTTCCCAGAAAAAGCCTCCTCCGGAGTCATGTGCCCCAAGGCACGATGCAGACTCCTGTTCTGCAAGTAAACAGCTGTGTTGCAGGCCTCTGCCCACAAAAACAATGGCAACCCATGATCATGTAACATGGCTTTGGCAGCCCCTCCGATGGATCTGTTCTTCCTCTCCGCAACCCCGTTCTGCTGGGGGTTGTAAGGAACAGTGAGCTCCCTCCTAATGCTTGCCTCCGCACAATAGTCAACAAACTCTCCAAGGGTGTACTCTCCTCCATTGTCCGACCTCAGGGACTTGATCTTCCGACCTGTCTGTGTCTCCACAAGAGCTCTGAACTCCTGAAACCGCTTGAAGAACTCACTCTTGGTCTTCAAGAAATAAATCCAGGTCCTCCTGGAGTGATCATCAATGAATAACACATAGTACTCATATCCACTCAAGGAAACATGAGACATCCGACCGCTCACATCGGAATGAATCAAATCAAGTATCCTAGTCGCTCTGCTGTCACTACTGGGAAAAGGGGATTTGGCAAACTTGCCCATCGCACATCCTCTGCAAGTATCAAAGTGATCAGTACTGAAATCTGGCACACCTGTAGTGATCTCCCGGAAAGTCCTCAAGGCTCCATGATACATGTGCCCCATCCTGCGGTGCCAAATCTCACACTGCTCAGAACTGCTAGCTCTGCTGTCGGTACTACTGCTCAATGCCAAAAGGGATTGAAATGCAAACTTGTACACCTTTGCATGGCGTACACCTATCACTCTAGCTGAATCAGCTGGAGTGCCCCTGGGATACATCAACACCTGTCCTCCCCTGAATAGTATCTCATATCCTCTGTCCTCCAAAGCTGAGACGGATATGAGGTTCTTCCTCATCCCTGGCACATAAAGAACATCCGACACCTTCAAGGGAGGTTTGGACTCCCTCTGAAATGTCAATGTTCCCACACCGACCGCTCTAACAACTCGTCATCACCGAGTACTACCCCCATTTCCCTCTCTCTCCGAAAGCTTCCGAGAAGTACTTCACGGACTCCCGTCATGTGACGTGAAGCCCCATCATCTACACATACTCGTATACCCGAAGATGTTCGCTAATCGAGGGAATGCATGCTCCCTTCCGAACCCTGGCGGCGGTATAATCCCGCATCAGGGAGGACCCGTTAATGCGTTGAACCCAAACCCCGCTCAAAACGCATCCGCAAAGTCCTCAACCTCTCACGAAGTCGCCATACTCGGTTCTTCCTCTTCTTCTTCTTCTTCTTCTCCTTACACACAACCGCATAGTGTTCCATCTTCTCGACAATTCCAACACTTCACCTTGGAATAGTCCTTCTGTGTGTTATCCTGTTTACCTTTACCTTTGCCTTTGGCCCCACCATTGCTTGTGGAAGCCTGCTTCTTCCCTTTGCCTTTCTTGCGTCCTGCCAACAGTGCTACATCCTCATCCTGCTCAACTGGCTTGGCTGCCCCAAGCTGACCTTTCCTGATCTCTGTCTGAATGCAATCATCCCAAAACCTCTCCCAAATTCATCCATGAACTGGGGAGGCCATTTACTGCTATCCGTACCAATGCAGTGGGTTGAATGACCTCTCCAATTGCTGCCAACTCATCTCTCACATTAGTAATCTTTGTGAGATATCCAGCTGCACTATCAGTCTTACCCATCTTAATGGTTTTCATCTTCTCCTTCAGGACCATTTTCCGGTTCTCATTGGTACTTTGGTAGAGATTGGACAATGTTGTCCACATCTCATGAGCATTTCTCTTTCCTCTCACATGAGGAATGCAATGGTCTTTGATTCCGTCTAGAATCAATCTCTTGCCCTGTTGTTCTTTTTTATTATATCTTTATGGCGAGTAGCATCGGTAGGCACATTCACGGGGTTATTGTGGTATGCACCATAATGTCCCAGGACTTACGCACTCTGAAAGATACTCACGCATTCTCTCCTTCCAAATCTTTGTATTGGAATGCCCATCCAACCTATCCTCCACCCTCGTCCCAAAGACATCTCTTTGTCCTAAAGTAGAAAACTAACCTTTGTAGTAAAAGTAAAGCTGGCTTGTTTGTGAAAAATCGGCTTGTTTCAGGTACTACAGGAATGGAAAATACGGCGGTTGTAATTTTTTTTCCTCCTTCTTTGTCCCAAAGCGCCCTTGACACTCAACTCTGATACCATGTAGAAATTTATAGTTTCCCACCCAGGTTTCAGTATCACCAGGTTTCAGTTTTCACCTTATTGCTCCAAAATAGTTAAATGCCCTTTCCCATATCCATACATTTAACAAACTGGAAAATAAATTTTGCTGAAAACACAAATTCTGGAAATTTTTCAGAATGCTGGAAAATGCAGAAATAAAAAACAGCAGTAACAAACAACCATTCAACACATCATAACACAGTAATTTTTGGTCAAGGTGACCCTGGAAAAACCCCCTACAACTCTTGGGGAAAACCAGTTCGAAAGCTCCTTCTTATTTCTGGAAAAATGCTTTTTACAGTGAGAGAAATATTCAGCAAAATAAAAATCAGCAAACAGACTTTTACAACTTATCTCTTTTTCCGTGCTTAACCACCACCTCAGAAAATGTACAAATAGCAAAAACAGAACAGCAATAAATGCTGTACGTTCTCCTCGATTTGCGTGCCCAGAAATCTGCAATAAATGCAGCTGTACGGCCTCCTCAAAATCTGTGCAAACAGCAATTAATGCTGCTCTCCAAAACCTCGATTTGCGTGCCAAAATCGCTGCAAAAATCTGTTGTATGGTACAGCCCCTTGCTGCCTCGATTTCCGTGCCCAATATTGCTGTACGGCTTGCTGTATGACCTTCTGTACGGCCCTTCTGTACGGCCTCCTTGCCTAGAAAACCGTGCCAAAAATCTGCCTACTGTTTGCTAAATCTGCTGCACTTGTCTTGCTGAAATGCTGCCTTGGAATGCGTGCCAAGCTGCTGCCTCCTTCTCATCACTGCCCAGAAATCTCCCTTGCTCTCTTGCTCTCCTTCTCCCAATTTGCTCATGAAAGAATGAATGACCTTTTCCTCCTTTTCCTCCTTTAACCTAACCCTAAGTGACTTTTGGGGAATCCCTAAATCCAATGGCTGAGATAGATTGAGATCTAGGGCTGAGATTAAATGCTCATTTAAATCTCACTTTCTATTTTTAATTCACCCCACTTTAATAAAGACCCACTTAGTCATTTATTTCCAAAGTCACTTTTTCCTTTCTAATTTTACATTGACTTTATTAAAGTCACTTTAAAATTAGACTTTAATAACTTTATCACTTAAAGTCACTTTTAAATTAGATTTGACTTTATAACTTTATAAAGTCACTTTAGTAACTTTATCACTTAAAGTCACTTTTAAATTAGATTTGACTTTATAAAAATTATAAAGTCACTTTAGGAGAAAAATTAAATTCTTTTGGACACTTTTCCCTAGGCCAAAGATCAAAGCCTTGAGGAACCACCTGTCCTCTGGTACCAAATTTCAACAAGAGATTTAGATGGCTAAAATGGTTTGGGATCCATACCTAAACTAAGTTTGAACCTGAACCTGTAGCAAGTCCAACCAAATCTGGAAAGCATCATTTATCAATTTTGGAGTCTATAGGTATTTATAACCAACTTATCCCAATTTTATTAATAAATTTGTGAAATTTTCAATGTAGAATCCAAAGTTACACAGGATATTAAAATAAAAAAATAAAAATGAGACTAAATTTCAGGTATGTCTCATTAATATGAAAGGTTATAATGTCTATATAGGATATATTTCAATAACTTATTTTGATGTACATAGATGATACTACATACTATAAAATTCCATGGAATCTGGAAACTATGGTTATCCTTTGTGGAATCATGTAATAAAAACAAAAAAAAATCAATTTTTGTTTTTTAAACAGACCACTGAGAAGACATGTTGAGTCCATTTGACTCGTGTTTGACTTGCATGTCTTAGCACACCCCACTTATCTATTTAAAACTCTATGTTTATTGACTGCTCCACTCATCGTGATTGCCTTAAAAATTTATGAAAAGCTAAATGAGGAATCTAAATGTCATGCACTTGCACTACTTACGTAGATAGGTTCAGGGAAAACAATTGTGATGTAACATTAATGCCTTGAGATGTATATTTTGATGGCATGGCAATTGTATCCCTCTAGTAATAAAACTTCAAGTTTTTTGAAAAACAGGAAAAGTTGAGGGTCTGATTTTCTTGGGATCTTTTACGGCGTCGGACTCGAGTTTCGCTCCTCTACGATGGGGCTCCCCGAGGATCTCCCATGTAAAACCCCTCGATTCTGACTGGTGTATGGGGTAGTTTTTCTATTAGGTTTGGGGATTTCTTCTCGCTTTTCGACCTCACATCCATTGGTTCGATGGTCGTCCTCTATACTAAATCTATTCCTCATCATGGAAATGTTCGAAGACGATTTGGATCAGTTTGATAGTCCGAATAAAGGATAGGTGCTGCCTGGGCAATATGATTTTCTGAAGAGGGCTTCTTTGACTGATAATTCTCTTAATCAATGTTCGCCAAACTCAGATTCTCCTTTGCCTCGCTTGCTCGATCAAAATGAGCCGACCATTCCCACTTCCCCTACGATGCAGTTCGCACATTCGAATGGTGATATTCATTCCAAGTCGGCTCTGTCTGCACATCGACGTAAGGGCATCTGGAAAAAAGGCGACATTGTGAAACTACTGGTGGGTATTGAAATTCCTTTATCGGAGGTTGCATCCTATCTGGACAAGGCCTTGGTTGGTTGTTTTTGTGGAAGAATGGCCTCCAAAGAATCTATCCATTCATGGTTGGAAGAAAATTGGAAGCCTATTCTGGTTTACATTCCTATTTTTCATAAAATTTCTCGAGGGTGGCTTCTGTTCAAATTCATTTCAAGTCAAGACAGGATTAAGCTAACAGACAAGGTGTGGAACTGGGGACTGGTAGGATTGATTTTACAAAATTGGGACATCAGTTTTAATGTTGATCGAACCCCACAGCACATGCAGAGAATTTGGGTTATCCTACCTGGACTGCCCCAATTTTTCTGGCAGAAAAACATCTTAGAAGTAGTTGGAAATAAGCTGGGTTCTTTTGTAGTGCTAGAAGATGTCTCGGACACTAAATTTGACAGGAGTTGTGCCAAAATCCAAGTCGAGTTAGATGTGCGAGAAGGTCTCTTTGAAGGTATCATTGTGGAAATGTATGAAAGCTCTTGGACGCAAAAGTTGGACTACTGGAAATTTCCTTTTCGATGTTTCCTCTATCGTCAGGTTGGGCACTTAGCTCAGGACTGCACTCAGCCGGATCATTCATGCCCATGTTTCAAAAAGGTCTGGATGAAAAAGGACCATTTAAATAAAAAGCAGGACTCCACAGACTCCCTTGATCCAAATCCATTCTCTCGTGGTGAAGCTTTGGCAAATAAGATAGTTTGAGAACCTCCCTCCCATGAAGTTTTCGAGACTGAGAAGAGATTGCAGGAAGAAGGTACCTCTTCTTCAGCAAAAGGTATGCCTATTGGAGGTCCTTCTTCTCCCCTACCTTCTTCTATTTTGTCTCCAGTTATCGATTGTTTGGGTAGTGATGTTTTGGCCCCCTGCTCTCCGAATCCTCCCATGACTGTATCCCCTTCTTCCGTTGTCTCCTTGACTGTCTCTTTGCCCCTCAATGTTCTCTCACAGGTTCCCCTCATTTCTAATTTCTTGCGCCCTTCGAAAAGTCCCTATACTGCCAAACCCCGTTCCCGCTCTTCGTCTCAGATTAGCTCGAATCATTCGGTCAAGGGTGGTCTTTCTTTTGATCTTGCTCCCAAAATCACTCTAGGGAGGCAATCAGCATTGTCAAAAGCTCAGAATCAAGCTACTTTGGATATCTCCTCTGGTAAAGAAAATACAATCCATCGTGCTCTTAGAGCAGGGAGCACCCACAAAAAGGGCTTGTTTTTATTATCCTCTCTTTCAACACTAGGGGTCTTGGGGGCGCCCCTTCCTAGTTAGCCCTCAAAATACTGAGACAAACCGTCTCTCCTGATGTTATTTTTATTCAGGAAACTAAGATATCAGGCCTTCGTGCTCAGGATTTTATGTCAAAGTGGCTCTGTGGTTCATCTTTTTATTATGAGGATGTCGTGGGGTCAGCTGGGGGACTTCTCACGGCTATTAGCCCTTCCCTTACTGTTTTATCTTATAATTGTTCATCATCCTTTATAGATAATTCCATTGTGGATCCTTTCTCTAATAGATCCCTTTCTCTCATAAATGTATATGGCCTGTGCGATTATAAGCGAATTTTCTGGGGGAATTTTTTCGATTCGGAAGTCGGGCCCTCAGACTTGGTAACTATGGGTGGTGACTTAAATCTTACTCTATCTCATGATGACATATGGGGGCCTAATGCCAGACTCGACCCTCTCGCCCCTTTTTTTCATTCCTTCTTTGAGCGTTTCGGTTTGGTTGATATCCGTCCTCCTAATATGGAGCCAACTTGGCGAAACAATAGAAAAAATCAAGATGTTATTGCCAAAATACTGGACCGCTTCTTAATCTCTGAATCCATTTTAGTTTCTCCTCTTCGGGTTCAATCGAGTGTCGAGACTGGAGGCATATTGAGCCACAGACCCATTCTGTTATCTTTAGCTCCCCTCGAAGCAAAGTCCCCTTCCCCATTTAAATTCAATCTAGCCTGGTTATTGGAGGATGATTATAAAGCTTTAATTTATTCTTCCTAGTCCCATTTAGTTCCATCCTAGTCCCGTTCTTATATGCAAATGTGGTTGGACAATATCTCATCGATCAAGAAGGCCTCAAAGTCTTGGGCAAGGAATTTTATTGCAAACCAACGTGTGCACTTAAAAAATACTGAAGTAGCTATTTCTGAGATATTTAAGCTTAATACTTCTGGTATTCTGACTGATTTAGTTGTGGAGTCACTGAAAATTTTAGAGCTAAAATGTCACGAGCTTTTAAAGAAGGAAGAACAGTTATGGCGTCTAAAAAGCCGAGTAACTTGGATAGCTAGAGGGGAAAATAATACAAAATTTTTCCATCATTTTGCAGCTCACAGAAGAAATCAAAACTCCATTGTGGAAATAAAATTTGAGAATGGAGAGTTGGTTCGGTCATTCGAAGATAAAGAAAAGGCAGGGGTCCATCATTTCAAAAAAGCTCTCTCTGCTCCTGAGGGCTATCCTATTCATAAGATTCTTCAGGTTTTACAATTATTCCCTCATCTGATCACTGAATATATGAATACTACTCTCACTAAAGAAGTGAGAAAAATTGAACTTGAACTAGTCCTCAAAAGTATTCAAAAAGGAAAGAGCCCTGGTCCGGACGATTTAACGATCAAATTTTATCTCAGTTTCTTTGATTTAGTAAAGGATGACTTGTTATTGGTAAAAAAAGAATCGCAGAGATCCGGAAAAGTGTTGAGTGCTTTAAAATCAACTTTCATTTCGTTAATTCCAAAAAAAATATTCGTCAAAGGATTTTGATGATTTACGACCAATATCTTGCTGCAATTTGATCTATAAGTTAATATCCAAAATTATTTCTAAACAGTTAAAACCTATTTAAGTTGCATCATTTCGGAAGATCAATTTTGTTTTTTAGACAAAAGACAAATTCATGATGCAGTTTTGTTGGGTCAGGAAACTTTACATTCTGTCCATTTGAGCAAAAGACCTTCTTTCGCTCTTAAGCTCAATTTGTCTAAAGTGTACGATAGAGTAAATTGGACCTTTATCAGAATTTTACTTATACATATTGGTATGGCTTTGGATGTGGTCGAATGGATTATGGGGTGTATCCAATCAGCCTCTTTTTTTGTTCTAATTAATGGATCCCCCTTAGTTTTATTTTTCTCATCTAGGGGGCTCAGACAGGGGTGTCCCCTCTCCCCTTTTATGTTTTTGCTGATTGCTGACGCTTTGAGCCACTTATGTAAAAAAGCCATCTCCTCTAGCAGTTTAAAAGGTATCCATATTGTTGGTTTGGAGTCACTTTCCCACATTCTTTTTGTGGATGACATCCTTCTATTTTTCAATGCTTCCATTGCAAATGCCAGAGCCTTGATTGATATACTTTGTCTCTTTCAAACAACAACTCGCATGATGATTAGCTATGATAAGTCTGTGCTAGTTCATAAATATATTCCCCTAAACCTTCTATCCCATATCAAGCTCTCTCTCCCCTTCCCCACCTGTGATTGGGAGTCAGGTTTTAAATATCTATGATTCATTCTCAAACCAAACTCTTATAGTTTCAAAGATTGGATGTGGCTCTTCCATAAGGTTGAGAATCATATATGAAAAATAACTTTCTCTCTCGAGGAGGCCATCTGGTTCTTCTCAAATCCATGCTTCAAAGCATTCTTGTTTACTAGGCCACCATTGCTGCGAATCCTAAAAAAATCCTCCATAAAATCAAGAAGAAATGTTTTTCTTTTCTATGGACTGCAAGTAAAAAAGTGGAAGGGATCCCTCTGGTTAAATGGAAGATGCTGGCATGGCCAAAATATTTAGGGGGATGGGGCATAAAGGATCTCACGTCTTTCTGTATGTCCCCTGCTGCAAAATCTTTATGGAGATTATCAGAAAATCCAGATTCTTTATGGAGTAGAGTAATGTGTGCAAAAGACTTCCCTGACCAATCAATTATTTCATGGTTTATAAGTCCTATCAAATAACACAAAAAATGCCTCCATTGGATGGAAAGCTATGGTTACAGAATTCCCATACATTGGACAATGGTCTGCATGGATTATCAGAAATGGGAAATCAGTTCGCATTGAGATAGATCCGTGGGTAAGTGCTGGTAAAAATTTCCATCTTTCTAATGAATTCCATTCAATCCTTAAAGATAATCACATCCTTTGCATTGTAGACGAAGCTGCTGCTTTTCCCCAACCATGGGGTACATGGGGTTGGAAAGACACTGTTTCATTAGGCTTAATACAAAGAATGGCTGCTGAATGGTCCTCTTTCCTATCTCTCCTTGTGAGTAATTTTATCCACCTTGATGTGGATGTTGACGATGTACTAGCTTGGTCCAAAAATGATTCTAATGGCTCTTAATCTGCAAAGCTTGGCTATAAAGCTATGATGGAGGCTCTTTTCCACAAGGAAAAGTTGTTTTGGTGGGCTCCCCTGTGGCAATTCCCAGCCCCAAAAAAAGAAAAATTGGTTTTTTGGCTTCTGCTAAAAAACCGAATCTTGTCCTGGGATAATTTACAACATCGAGGTTGGGAGGGCCCGAGTCGGTGCTATCTATGTGGTCATGCTGTTGAATCTATCGCTCATATTTTTTTCCTTTGTTCTTATGCAGACTCCGTTTGGCACCTTTCCACGTCTTCTATCAATGCTCCACAAATGTCCTCAGCTGTCTCCTTTGAAGCAAGACTAAAGAAATGGTGGAAGGAGCTTGGGGTAATATCCTACTCAACTTTTCCTTCTTTATTCTCTTATGGTATTTGGTGGGCTCAAAACATGGTGACATTCAATTAGAAATTTATGCCAGTAGAAATGACGGTGGCACTTATTGTGCAGTGGGCCTTTGAGTACAAATCCATCCCAAAAGCTCCAAAAATCTGATCTGTGGTGGAACCAGAATTCGATAGGAGTTTTGCATGGGGTTTCTTTGATGGTTCTAGTCAAGGCTCTCCACCCATGACTGTAGCAAGGGCTATCCTTCATATTCCCCATGGTTCTAAGTTTCACTTTCTTTTTGCTCTAGGACATGGATCAAACAACAAGGCAAAGCTGGCGGCACTGTGGGCCATTCTTCATGTTGCAAAATCCAAAGACATTTCATCTCTTCAATGTTTTGGAGACTCTAAAATGGTTATTGATTGGGCTCTTCAAAAATCTCAGATTCTTTCACCCCATCTCCAAACAATCCTCCACGGTATTCAGGCTTTAACTCAAAGCTATCACCACCTCTCTTTCAAACATGTTTTCCAGGAATCAAATGCGGAAGATGATGGTTTATCTAAAGCGGCTCTCTCTCTCATTCCTAGCACTCTTAAAATTGTGGATACCTCTTCCAATATGCAATAGGCTCACATGGTTTAAAATTTTATTCGGCAGAGCTAAAAAATGAGATCAGTTTTATTTCGGAACCAACGATCTGCTTAATACAAATCCAATTGGGTTGTTTTCAGAAAAAGGGATGGTCAACTCCCCCTCTACCGTGAAATAGTGGCGGTTTGGCCCAAATAAAAGTATTCAGCAGGCTGTCTATAAGCTATTAGCAGGGCTGTCCTTCAGCGTTTTGATGATACGATATAGGAAGAGCAAAAGGTTGTGCCAAATTACAGATTTTTTGAAGCAAAAAGAAACATTCTGTGTACATACTGGTGTTACTTATGAAAAATCAGTTTTAAAGCCTGAGGTAGCATCCTCCAGGACTACCTATAAAACAACTCAAGGAGCTTTGTTAAAACCCCACTAAGGGGCCGTTATGTTATTTTATCAATAAAATAAAGATTTTTTTCCAGGGAAAAAAAAAAACTTTAGGTTTTTCAAAAAAAATGGTTATGTTTGGTTTTAAAGTCCTTTGAGACCTACCTAATCTATAAGACCTCTTCCCTTAAAATCAAAGGAAAAACAAAATTGATATAGAATTTAATCAGATAATTTGATAAATGATGTCAGTTTGTGACATCTTGTCTCTGCAAAAAAGAGCTGATTTATGAAATTACTTGGATCAGTATCATGGAATATAAATATAGCTCGAACTCCAAAAGAAAAAAGAAATTGCTCTGCTACATGGATGGATGCCCTCCACAAATGTAAGGAGCCACCTCTTGGGTTTCCCACATGGTTTTCATTGGAGGGAATATAAGCTTCAGAATTATTTCCACTCATGTTTATGCATATGTTTGCTTGTAAAGTCCTTTAAGACCTACCTGTCTACAAGACCTCTTCTCTTAGAATCAAGGCTTAAAATCAAAATTTAGTTTAGAATTTTAGAATTTAACCACAAAATTTGTGGAATGATGTTGGGTTCCTGGCACCTTGTTTTTGCACTTGAACACCTCGGTATTAAGTGTCTTAATTTGGTATGTTTTTCATGGAACATGTTCTTGGCATCGTGTTTTTGCAATTCAAAAGCTCAATTATTAAGTGTCTTATATTGGCATGGTTTTCATGGAATATAAGTATAGGCCAAAATCCAAAGTAGAAAAGAGATTGTTCTGCTATCTGTGCCATTCTATTTGAGAGTAAGATTCAGAAGCATAACACTAAGAAGAACATGGGAGTCTAACTAGAGTAAGAAAATTGAAAAAGGAAAAATATATATAGCTAGATCTCATGCACTTGCATTGCTTACAGAGCTCGGTTAAGATATGTTATTTTAAGGTAACAATTCCTTGACATTTATAATTTTATGACATGACAATTGCATCCCATTTAGTGATATAAGATTCAGGTTTTTTCAACTATGGTGACGGTTATGTTTACTTTTCAGTACTTTGCCACCTACCTTGTCTATAAGGCCTCTTCTCTTAGAATCAAAGTTGAAATTCAAAACTTGATTTAGAATTTTAATTAGAAAATTGGATGAATGATGTTGAATTTTGTTAACATCTTGTTTCTGCAATTCAGTAGCTGAGTTATAAGACTTCCAAGATCGATATGGTTTTCATGAAATATAAGTATAAGCCGAACTCCAGAAAAATAAAAGGAGGTTAATCTTCTATCTCGGAAACCAATTCCGGCTACTCCCTCGAAGATCAAAACAAAACACTTGGGCACAGACCTCTAAATGCATTAAGAAAATTTTGAAAAAATACTAGACATAGGAATTAGATCTCGTGCAATTGCTTTATTTGCATGCGTAGGTTAGCGAAAGCCTATTTTGATGTAACTATGGCTTGACATGTTCACTTTCAATCACGAAGTATCAGGTTTCCCAAAATGAATTAAATGGAACCCAATTCAAACAATGTGCATGAGAGATCAAATGCAAAAACACTCAAAGGACCACAGGTACATACAGAATTCAACGTGTATTCGCAGTCTGACGCCGCTAGCAAGAACAGATTAATTCCCCTAGCGGTAATATCATTCAAAGCCCCTCCACCCGGCATCCCACCGACCGTCGCTCCCTTCGGAAATCCACGCAGCTGTAAGGGTTTAGAATGCAGAGACATGATTTACAGCGGAGAGGAGGGTAGGGCAGCACGGGCATCTCCGACGCCGTGCGGAGCGGGCTGTAGACGGCCGCCAGCGGAATTACGCACTTGCTGGCTTCGATCTTGGAGCTCGGCCACACGTTCCAGGTCATCCGTATGCCATCCCTACTTTCCATCTCTAGGAAGTCCACCATTGTTGAAGGCCCTCTGAACTCAGCTTTGCGAATCCATCCGGGACCAAGGAGGTGGTGGGTTCGAGTCTGGATCTGTTTAGTATATGAATTCTGGGAGCTGCTATGGATCGAGCTATGAATTCTGGGAGCTGTTGTGGATCGAAATCTAGTTGCTCATCGTGGATCAGCTGAGCCGACACGTTCCACGCTGAATTTGTAGTGTTCTTTCGCTCAGTTTGTTTTTGTATTCAGTGGGTCCTTTTTTTTCGGTGTTCTAGTGGTTTAAAGGGTGAGATTTCTCAGAGCCCCACACTTTGGAAAGCGTGTGAAGTGAATTATGGAGATTTGATGGACAGTGTGGGTTTCTATGGGTTTTCGAACATGATATTGGTGTGGGTATTTTAAGCCAAAGTTAGCTAAATTTACGATAATTAGTGGGATTTTATAATTTACTTGTAATTATGTGAGTTTGTGTTTAATGTGTTGGTGTGAGTGGAATTATAAATAGACTAAATATAATGATCATATGAGTTTGTGTTTAATGGGTTGGTGGGAGTGGAATTATAAATAGACTAAATATAATGATCATATTGATTGAAGTTCATGATTTTTGGTTGCTCACTTGTTTAACAACTAAATGAAGGAAAAGAATAGAAAATAGTTTATCAACTATTGTGGAGATTCTTAAGGAGCAGCTTTTTCTTTATTATTGTTTTTCTCAAATCCCATAGAAAAAGACAAGTTGTTGAGTGATTGGCTAGAGAAGCATGAGGAATGTGGCCAAGACTAAATTGTCTTTCTCAAAAAAAGCTCTAGTAGTGTTAACAGTTTCGGAGCATCCAATTACTAATGTTATAACCTAAGAAAGCAATGCTTAAGTGATTTTAATTATAAGAGGTCTCCATACAGATAAGAGATAGTCGTATTTGGTTATGTCGAGCTCACATGGTTTGCAATGTGGGCAAGTCAAAACCCTTGAGCATATTTTTAATTTTGCCTTCTAGCCAAGTCTACCTAAGTATAGGTTGTCTTTGTGACTATGGCATTCTCCTATCTCACTCACGTGGAGCATTGTGTTGTGAGGCAATCAACATTCTTGGGCTATTGATTTGCACTCTATTGTGGATGTTTGTAAGGGTTGAAGTGTTTTTTTTCGATAAAAGGATTGCAATGATGTTTTATTAAATTTTGTTCTCTTTCAATAATTCTTTGTGACTATGACATTCTCCTATCTCCCTCCCTTGGAGCATTGTGTTGTGAGGCAATCAACACTCTTGGGTTATTGAGTTTCACTCTATTGTCAATGCTTGTAAGGGTTGAAGTGTTTTTTTTATGGTAGAAGGATTGTAATGATGTTTTATTAAATTTTGTTCTCTTGTCATAAGGCTTTTCATGGTATATTGGCACGGGTGTTAGGTTGGCCTCTCATATAACTATGTAAAATCAAAAGGTTTAGGTTGATATTGAACACCTCTAAAACATCTAGAGTATTGGGGTAGTGGCCTCTAGATTGTGATCAAAGAGCCATCTAAACATTCTTACTTCGCTATTGCAAGCTCACACAAATGGGATGGAAGGCTCCACCACCACATCGACAAAGAGGATTGCAAGCATGGGACGAGTTAACCACTAGTGCACCACACAATGAAACATTTCCTGGCTCTAGCCTTAGCTATTTATGAAGGGCCTAAACCTCGGAGCCTCCCGATGATGGATGGGAGCATATATAGCATGTTCACATCGATCCCTTGATGTTTGGATGATTGTGGCTAGCAGCCTCCAATAATAAGCATGGTTGCTTCCTCGTGCTTTCTAATCAAGTTCTTACCCTTTGCCCTTTGTTGTATTAATTATGTGAATTTTAGGTAATTTATGATACTATAATCACAGAGGTTTTGGCTTAATCCAATTCATGTATTTTGTTTTTAACATCTAATCCGTGGTTATTTTGGCTTAAGTCTAGCCATGTGATGTTTTGTTTTGTAGTTGTTCTTCTGGATGATACACATGACGTGACCTATATTTTTTATATGAAAGCCTTGTAAACATTTTTAATATAAATATTCAAAGATTTAATTCAAATAGATAAATATTTGAAGGATAACACTCAAGAAGGGAAAGGTATGGACCAATTACTTTGTTGTGTTGAGTCTTCTCTCACAATAATCTCTGCCAGATATCAAAATATCATCATTGGTTCCTTAAACATTATTGGGGACATTATCAACTCAAATTGAAAATTCACTCACGTTGCACCAATTCTCACGAACGTTGTTATCGTCTATTGGTGGAAAGAAAAACGCAAATTTGTTGTCATCTCTTCCACTCCAAAATAACCCAAAATATTGGAATGGTGCACCTCATGCAACACTTGCAATGAGTGACCTTTCTAAATAATGGAGATAATGCTCAAGCTATAAATAATTTATCCTTTAGTAAATAGTCACGAAACTTATCCTCTCAGAGGGATTTCATGTAGTTATACAAGAATGCATGAAAGTGTGCAATATCTAAATGCTACATGTAAGCTTTATTAAAATCCCTAAAAACAAAATTTTGAAATTGTGTTAATTTCGTCTACTGAACTATTAGTGGTCATGACAGGAAACCCAACACTTCATTTGCGCTTCCTTTTTTGTACTTAATCATTATATTGAAATATTATATGTATGTAATCTACTTCATGTGATGTGCATTCATGATATTGTTATGTGTATGGATAAAGTGGAGAGGCTAATGGTTATCATGAATGACACTTTTTAGGAAGCATCTAATGATGCCAACACTTAACTACTTCAATTGACATGGACATGTCTTAATCACATGGTAAATAGTTTAGAGTAGTGTCTACGAAAATCTTAGAGTGGTACACAGTAAGTCTCCCAAGTTGCATAAATATTGAACTCCATTGTATGCCCAAAGAAAACCACCACAATCTCATATGTGTGTTAAATGTCAGGTGAGATACTAAAACTTGAAATCACAACTTAGTGCTTAATCTACTTGAATTTATCTTCTTGTATTGCAACTTTACTAAAATGGGCCTTTACATGGTCCAATGCATTAAAAGTGTACATGGCATGGGACAATTTCATCACAAAAAATATGAGATAGTTTGGCATTCACATGAAGCTTTGCAAGGCATGAATTCTATTTAATGGTGGCTAGTTGACAAATTTTGAAATATTGTGATATCAGTTCCAAGTCCATGTTACTTCACACACAATTGAATCCAAACAAGTTTTATCTATGCAAATCTATACTTCTTCTGTTCACGAATAGCTCTTCATATGACATTGTTGTAAATATTTAGTCCAAGTGTTTTTGATTATCCTCTCAAAATTAACTAAAAATATGTATGTCCTTTATGGACACAAACACAAAAGAGTAAAAATATGGCCTTAGCACTCCATTCACCACCCCCATGGATATCATAAGGGAATTAACATGACCAAACAACATCATCAACCATTATTGAAGGTTGCCTTCTATGTATCTTCTAACTCAATGTAGGTTTGAACATTATTGGACTTGAAAAAAATATTGTTAAAATATTGAACTCCCTAAAATTGATATAACGAGTCATCAATGCAAAAAATGGACATTGATTTTCAATGGTGATTGTGTTCGAGAGTTTACGCCATACACATGTTCGCTTAAAATTATAATACTTAATTCATAAGGCAATCAGTTTGGTCAAATGTGGTCCTTATCCAATAGCCCTTGGATTTTCTTATGTTTTCATTGGTTTTGAACAATAAAGCACTTTCCAAAGCCTCATTTGTTGGCACAACTCCCTATTGCAAGGTAATGGAGTACTCAGTTGTGTAGTGGGAGGCAATATAGGTGATTTTTAACAACTTGGAATAACTTTACAATAGCTATCCAACTATTATGACCATTGCACCACATAGCCTTGTGGTGTTTGAACTGCAATATGCCAAACATGAAAAGGATGCATTCTCAATTAATAATTAATCATATAATTTACACGGCTTGAAAAATTTCAGAAAAATCAAACCTGTTGTCACATTATAAATATAATATAAAATAAGTACTGAATAAAATTGGTGAAGTAATTTCTTACCTTTCTATCTTTCAAACCATATGATAAATCAATTTCCTTGTTCGTAACATTTCCACCTCCACTACGATAAGCTTCTCTAACCAATTCAGATAGTAGTTGCCATGATAACCTACCTTTGTAACGTTCTTTACATCTTTCAATCCATTCACTCATGTACTCAAGATTGTTTGCAATGTATAAAAGTAGTGCGTCATAACCTTGAGCACTTGAATAAAAAAACAATAATTCACCAATATTAAATATAACTTATAACCATGGTAAATTATATTAATTAATAAATTATGAAAGAATAAGACTTAAATGAATATGATCATATACATGATGTAAAAAAATGAAACATTATATGTATTATATATAATAAATCTTTTACCTCTCACTTTCTTTATTCTACCTTTTCTCAACAGGTGCTCCCCTTCAAAATTTTTGATGGAGTTCAAATCTCAAATGCAACCCATAGCATCCATGGTTGTCGCAGCTAATATAGGAAGATACTAAGTAATATACACCATGGATTAATATACCACATATCCCTCCACCATAGAACCCTCAGGAAGTGCACTTTGTCTAACCAAAGCCTTCAAGGATTTCGAGTACCTCTCCACCATCCACATTGACCTTGTGTGTACTGGTCCACACATTTAAATCTCCTCAACTTGGTGTATCAATTAGTGCTCTTGTGCATTGAAAATTTTTGGAGGTGGATACTTTTGCATTTCACACATTAGCCGAGGAATTTCTCTCTTTGAATACTTTATCTCATCTTGATGGATTTCTTTCAATGAAAACCATCTGCAAATAATTACACAAGGTTATTTCAACAAAACATAATATATATTACATTACAAGTAAATTAACACATCATGTCATTAAGTACAACAACAAATTGTAGCGATATTTTGCATATAAATCAAAACTACTTACCTCATGTATTTACCAAGATCATATGTAAGTTGTTTGACATTGTTATCGAAGTCATTTAGGAGAGAGACAGGTAGAACATACTATAACAATAAAAAATGAATCGTTATTGGTTTCCAAATTAAAAATAAAAATTAAAAATTTAAAAGATGTATTCAAGAAATAATATACAAAAATGTATACCAAAAAAATTACCTTAATTAAGGTATGCCAATCATGTGTTTTCTCCCCACCAAAGTCACCTTTCTTCATTAAGATATTATTTATATTTGAAGCAAAACTTGTTGGAAATTTAATTCTTCTAACAACCTCTTTTACATCATCTCTTTGTTTCTCTGTTAATAACCATGGAATATTATTATAATTTCGACATCCATTGTTATTTGATTGGTCGATCACAATTTTCATTGCATGATTCGATTTCTCAATGTCAGCACAAATTTTAACAATTTTATCTCTATCATATGCACCATTTATGATTCGTCATAATGTTTCAGTCACGTTCTTCCCGATATGCATTGTATCAAACAAATGAGCTATTTTTAGGTCCTCATAGTAGGGAAACCTCATGAATTCAGAAGGATAACATTTCATTCCAGGTGAAAGTACAATATTAGTCCCTTCATGACGACGAACTTGATATTAAAGAATAAAACAATTCAAAACAATAATTACGAAATACAATCAAATAAATTCAATAATTAAACAAAAATTCAAAACATTACATAAAAATTTAATATATATATATATATATATATATATATATATATATACACACACACATATATAGACAAATTACATATCTTGACAATTATTAATTCTGTTATATTCCAACTTCCACAACCAAGGTGTCATTATTCGTGGTTTTAATCCAGTTTCTTCTTTATCATTGAAAAGATGTTTTTCAGTAGTATGATACTTATGGTTCCTAGAGAGGAAGTGCCTATACTCATCAAACACCATCTTTCCTAAATCTGGCAAATGGTGATACTTCATCTTAGGGCCAAAAACTAGACATGAAAATCTACCCTTTGTTTGAAGACTTGCAGTAGATGGATAAATGAAAATTATACAATGAGATCATTTTAAAAACATACAATATGGTATATCTAATTTAAATAATTATATACTATCTTAAAGTGCAACGAAATATTATATACCACAAAAATGTGTTAGTCCTGGGGCATCATGAATTGTCCATACAAGCATTCCACGACACTGAAATCATTTCTGCTTGATTGGATTAGTGATGTCATACATAGTGATGCCATGCCATAACTTTATTATCTCATCAATAAGAGGCTCAATATATACATTCATATATTTGACCTGGTACTTATCTAATTGTTCAAAATTACGGTACATAATTACTACCATTATATGTATATATAAGTAAGTAAATAAATAAAGATATTATGCAAACAACGAGACAAATGAAAATGTTACATTCGAAAAAAAAATGTATCAAATACTTGGAATAATCATAGTCAACATTATGTTCTCCCTCTTTATTGACATACAAGGAGGAATGTTAGTGTTGATAACAAAAATAGGCCACACTCAATAAGTAGACCCAAGCTATCCAAATGGATTAACACCATCAGCTTCCAATGAAAGCCTGAGATTACAAGGTTCATTGTTAAAATCTAAATTATATTTTTCCTCAATTTCCCTAAATGCAGAGCCATCTACAGGCATTCGAAGAACACCATCTCCACTTATATTCTTTGAATGGTAATCCATAAAGTGTGCTATGCTCTTACACATGAGCATTTGCTGGAAACGTGGAATTATGGGAATATGACGAAGAACCTTTTGAGGCACCTCTTTTGTTAGTTGATCGGTTCGATATCTACCGGTACCACATTTTGGAAATTCTGTTTTTGACACACATTTTCCGTAATATATATATATATATATATATATATATATATATTACACTTTTTTCCCTTTTTGACGTTGAAAATTGTAATTTTCTATGTTTTTTCAACTTCAACTCCACTAAACTCATATTTTCAATGGAAATTACGCTTTGACATAAAAATAAGATTTGTAGAGAATTGTCTTACCTCCATACTCATATTTAAAAAAAGAAAATATTGACATATAGAGGGGTAAATGTTTTGTTTACTAACTGCATATACTTGAAATTTTCAGGCAAACATAAATAGTCACTTTTTGAACTCTAACTTTTTTTAGGGAAGGTTATTCATTTTTTGGAAATAAACCATATCATCATAATATAAATATATTGCACTAGTGCACTAACTATTTTTTGGTAATTTTCAGATTAAATCACTATTTTTTATTATTTTTTGAAATGGACGAAGACAAAAAAACGGTGATGTTCCAATACATTTTATGAGCCCTAGATTTTCTTTTCAATGTGATTGTCAATAAGAAAAATGAGAATACCCTTTTTAAGAACACAGGGAGAGGAATTGCAATATGATTTTTTTAATTTTTTTGGTGTTTCCATTTTAAAGTTATTGAATTTTCATTTAGTGCAATTTTCAAAACAATGAAATTCCATAGTGACACAGTTTAGTATAAAATTAATAACAAATTGAAATTTTTAATGAAACTCCACAAATATTACATCATTAGAAACTAGATTCAAAGACGAATCTAATGGTACCATGTCCAAAATATAATTTATTTTTTTTGTGGGTGTTCTGCCCCTCCAGAGTTGCAGGTTCTTGAAAACTGCAGAATTTTCTGGGTTTTTCGTTGACCAAAAACTCTCGGCCGAGATAATTTCTCGGGTGAGATAATTATTAAACTCTCGACCAAGAAATTTAAAACTCTTGACCGAGAGTTTAAACCACCACCGGTTACATTTAACTGTGCATCTAAACTCTCGACCGAAAGTTTTAAAAAATCTCGGTCGAGAGTTTGCGACTGAGAGTTTACCCAAGGCCAACTCTTAATCGAAAGCCGATGCAATGTTTTCAGATGTGAACTCTCGGACGAGAGTTTATTAGATTTTAATCAAAAGCTGACATAATGTTTCGGATGAGAGTTCAATATAAATACTCTTGTTCAAAAGATTAATTCCACACACCATTCTGAACCAATGAAAATTGCGAAGGTGGGAGGGTCTGAAAATTGCGAAGGTGCGAGGGTCCGAATTCTTTTTCTGCCAAGGTGCGAATATTTTCTAGGTTTAAAATTCTTTTTGGGAAAAAAAAATTGAAGTTTTTTTGGTTGCGAAATATTTTTGGCGAAATTTGTTTTGAAGTTTTTTTTGGGTGCATGGATGCATGAAGTATTTTTGCAAAATGTCCCTATGAAGACATGGAGTCTTTTTGCAAAATGTCTCTATGAAGGCATGAAGTATTTTTGCAAAATGTCTTTATGAATTTAATTATTTATTTAATTTTCTCTCTTATTGAAAGCATGAAGTACTTATTCTGAAGTCTTTATGTTTTATTGGGTATTTGTTCCAAATAGAATTCTATTTTAGGTTTCCAATTTTGTGAGCATGGGAAACCAAAGGAATTTCCTATCAAGGCACGATCGAAAAAGAGCTGATTCAGCGGATAAAAATGAGAGATTACAAAAAATAAAGGCAAGAGGAAAGGGAAATATTAAGCCATGAAATAAATGTGGAGGTAGAGCATCGTGAAAGAGATGTAGAGGTGCATGACAATGACGAGGAAATGAGAAATGTTGAGGAACTTGTCAACGAGAATATTGAAAACACAAATGTCTAAGAGGATATCGATATTGATCTCACTCGTGAGTCAATAGTTTCTTCAATTTGAATTTTTTATTTAAAAAAAAAAACATTGTAGTTCAAGATAGTTTTAAAATTAAAAATATGTATATGTCAATTTCAAATTAGAATTTAATATTGTTTTTTATGCAGGGACAACATTAGAACCACAAGAAGATACTACCACACCTCGAATTTCACTGCAATTAATTAGAAGTTCCAAGAACGTTGTATACAACTACAAGTTTTTTAGAAAATATGGATCCAACTAAAATTGAAGAATTGGGACCACCAATGGCTAAAAGGACAGTTTGAGATAAAGTAAATTTGGGGTTGAAACATATTTTTGAAGGTAAATCTATCATAGCACAAGCTCAGGTTTTACGTGGATTTTTAAAGCACAAATCTCTCAAAAATGTTGTGGAATTATTGGGCATTAAAAGTGAGAAAGAGGTTTTAGCAAATGAAATGGTATCAAAACATGTGACGTCGGCGCTTGCCACACTAGCCAAAAAGTGATCTCAATTTAAAAAGAATGCTCGTAGAGCACTTTTAACAACTGTAGTCACAAAACAAACTTCATCAAGTCGGTTTATGTCAGCAACTTCAAAATTGTTTAAAACATAAAGAAAAATTTTATGGAGGCATACAAAATTTAGAATTCAATTAGATGAGAATGATAAACTTGCATGTTGGGCTATAATCTATAGGAGTCCATATCATGATAGACTTCTTGATGGTGTGAGGGATAGGGTAAAAGAGTTTTGGGATTTGAATTTTCGTGTGTCGCCAAATGAAAAGGATTTTGTGCGACATCTTATATCTAAGGGAAATTATGAATCTCATGCCAAACATATAACACAGGTCAGTCAAGTAGAATTATTCCAGAACTTTATGGAGAGTAATATTGATGTGAAGGTTTCCCTTTGCACATTTTTGAAGATTAAACCATGGTATGTCAGGCCTATCACTGTTTGAGACACATGTTGTTGTCGATACCATGTAGAATTCCAATTATTTTATCAGACATTTGTAAATTTTGGCATAAAATATTGGTTAAATGACCCCCCTCCTTCAAGTGTTCGTGAATTTTTATCGAAGATATTATGTGCACGAGAGAATAATGAATTATTTTATAAAAAAAAATGTGTTGGTGGAAGAAAATGACCAGAATGTTCTCATTTGGCACTCTATGATGCAAAGTATCCCATTGATCCTAATGATCCCAGACTGTCAAATCTCAGTCTGAATTGGAAGTGATATGACAATTTTACTTAAACTCATATTGCAGATTCAAGCACAACATAAAAAAATATCACTTTACTTGATGACGACATTCAAGTGACATATTTTATGGAGAAGTTCAGGGTGAAAATATACAGATATATTAAGCATTATCATATAGCACGATGGCAGGATTTACAGTTCAAGCAATCACGTGATGTGTTCCCAAAAGGAAAAATATTATCAGTGGTTGTTTTCACTGAGAATTACATATTTAGTCCACAAAAGGAGATACAAAGTGAGTATTATCATTCAGACCAAGTATCTATATTTGTGCATATTCTGTATAGACATGCAGAGCTTGCTATCGATGGTTTTGATAGCGATGAAAATAATCGTGAGGTGATTAAGGAGTACCATTTCTACATCTATGATGATCTAACACATGATACATGTTTTGTTCAGCATTGCTTTAATGTTATTTATAATGAATTGTTGAAACAGAGGGTCACTTTTAAAGAACATTGGGTTTGGTCAGATGGTTGTGCTGGTCAATTTAAATCAGCGAGATCGTTCTTTTGGTTGTCTCGTCTTCATAAGAGAAACAACATTCGACATACATGGAATTTCTTTGAGATGGCAATGGAAAAGGAGAGCACGATGGTGCTGGGGCATGTGTAAAACGTGCACTTATGAGGAATTAATTGAATCACTCAACTTCCTGACTTGTAAATTATTTAGATGTTGTTAATTGGTGCAAAGACAATTTAAGTCATGTATCCAACCCAAGGATGGCTGATGTGCACAAGTAAGAATACACATTTAACCAACAATATATTATAAATGTCTAGAGAGATATATGTGTATACATGTATGTGTGTATTTTGTTATAAAAAACTATTAAATATTATTCAAAATTTGACTCATACATGTCTGTGTTTTTCTCAAGCATGTACTTTTGGAATATTGGAATGGGTGATGTTGATAGATCGTTGCCATTTAATTGCCTTGGAATCCCTCAAACATGAAGTTTACACTCAATTAGGAGTAAGAACATAACAAATATACATTGCATTGAGAAACGAAAGTGCTCTTGCTTTTTTTTCTGCATGTATTGATCAGACAGAGTCCATCGATGACTATGAAAACCAAATTAAGAAATTTGTTAAACGATGGAAACACGAAGAATTGACACCATTGCCCCCATTTGGAAAAGTGACTGACAAGGAAATTGAAAATGAAGTGGTTGTTATTGACAATGATTATGATCGTGTTTCTGATATGGTTAGCGAAGCTGATGTCTTCACTGTCATTGCACCAGAAAATAATCAAGAAAAAGTGCATTATTATTTATTACGATGCACTATGTCTAAATCTGCGTTGTTGCAAGAGTATAATGATCCATCAAATTATACATACCAAATCGGTTCAATGGTTTTAATGGGACATTTCTTTGAAGAAGTAAAGAAATGTAAAGATCATATTATTTTTCAAGATTACTAGCCAGAGGTTATTTATGCCCAATATGGTCAGTTGGTCATAGAAACTCAGTTGCAGTTGAAGCAAGTGAAGAGTAGAAAAAACAACGAAAATGGAGGTTATCGATAGATGATCATGATGCCATTATGGAAAATTTTCCACTAGCACATTTCATATGAGTGGAACACATTGTTCAAGATGAACAATCAACTTTGATTCTAGGTTTAGAACATATAATTGCTACAATGCATTGGACTTTATATAGTTTAAGACTATATTGTGGATTGATTTCAAATAAATGGACATGTGGATGGTTAGATGTGTGTTGGTACTAACAATATATTATGATCTACTGGATAAGGGTGCTTTGCTAGATAATTAAGTTATGGTGATTTAATGTGTCCATGATGTTTACTCCTAGATGATCTTAACTCACCCCTTTTTTTGCATGGATATGATGGTGATGAATGAATATTTAATTACATATATATATTATTGTATCGTTAGTTTAGTTTTGATATCAAATGTCATCATATTTGCATCTCTTCATTAGTTTAGATTGGTTTATATTTGATGTGGCTAATCTCTTCATTATTGTCTCTTCTCATGATGGAGGTCTCCTACTTTTATTTTCTATTGACATGTTTCTATTTTCCATGTGCTTGGAAAATATTGTTCACAACATGGAATAGATCCTACAAAGGAACATTCAAGAATACAAAACTATTCATAAAGGTGTGTTTAAAGCTATGAATTAATTCTTATGTTAGAAAGTTTCGCTAGTAATGGATTTCACACTTTTATATTAAGAGATAGGTATCCCACCCCTTGTAGCAATAAATCCAAAAGTGTTTAGATGTTAAATTATTATTTCCAAAGGAAAACAACTCAACTCTCATCAATGTTTCAATATAGATGAAGAGAAATGGTTTGGTAAATTTCGAATTTAAGGAGAAAATTTATTTAAACTAGTTTATAGCTCGCATATTGATAGCTTCAACAAAGTATCCTACAAATGTCTAATGACAAATGTTTCTATGTTCATTTGAAATGTTTCTATTTTACACGTGCTTGGAAAATATTGTTCACAACATGGAATAGATCCTACAAAGGAAAATTCAAGATCTTGTAATCATGATTTAGTTATTTCTCCAAAATTCTATCTTTAATCATTTACAGATTGTACACATCACCTTGTAATCTATATATTTTTTTCTCAATATTTTGAAAGTTTCAACATATGGTATGGAAAACATTTTTATACCCTATTTTGTAAGCCATTTCCCTTTACTTGGAAGTTGCTATTTTAATTTCTTTTGGAAACATTTTTATGACTCTTTTCAAGTATCATGAATTTTCTTATTCATAATTGTATTTCTAAATAGTATGATATATAAATATAACACATGAATAACATATGTTATTACTTGTAATAATGGTTTCCTCATCAATCATCATGGAAGTATCAAATATAGTTTAAATTTTTTTTCTCTATTATTATTATAATCCAACCTCATGGGCATCGGTGGATTAAACTAGAAAGTGTTCTCTTCCATTTGTTGTACAACTTGTCACTGTCATCCTTAAAACTCTTTTTTATTGAGATATAACCACACAATATAACCAAATTTGCATTAGTGGGTTGTTTTATGTTGATCATGGTCCTCCATATAACAATTTTAAGTTATGTGTAGGTTCTTGCATTTCCAATGGATTTCTCAAATCTTGATTGTGACCTTAACAATTTTTGCCTTCATAATTACCATTTATAAATGGGTTTTTAGAAAATATAAACAACAACCAATTAAAAGGAATTCTGTGTATGATCTTTTTCGAGTGTCATGAATTTTTCAATGCAATGTTGTATTTTAAAATAATGTAACCTATGGATCTAACACCAAGCATGCTACTACTCATAATAATGGATTTTCAATATCATCATCAATCATCATGTAAATCTCAAAGTTTTACCCTTCTTTCTTTCCGTTAATAATGTCAAAACTATTCATAAAGGTGTGTTTAGCTATGAATTAATTATTATGTTAGAAAGTTTTGCTAGTAATGGATTTCACACTTTTATATTAAGAGATAGATATCCCACCCCTTTAGCAATAAATCCAAATTTTTTTAGATGAAATTATTATTTCCAAAGGAAAACAACTCAACTCTCATCAATGTTTCAATATAGATGAAGAGAAATGGTTTGGTATTCAAATTTAAGGAGAAAATTTATTCAAACTAGTTTATAGAGCATATTGATAGCTTCAACAAAGTATCGTAATTTTTAAAATTGCAAGAAGGATTAGCTTTGTTCTTTTATATTTTATTTATGGAGCATAAAATTGGAATCATAACAAATAGAGGTATATGCACTTTGAAAAGGGTTTAAAATCACTAAAGGAATAAGAATGAATTCAATCATTATGATTAATGACTCCAGGATCATTATCATTCATATGATTAAACAACCATTACCCATAGGAAACTTTCTAGCATCAATTACGTATGGATGTAGACAACAATAGCGTATTGGTATTCCTTCAAAATACTACATGTTCCTGGTTATATAATCAAGAGGAAGTATATGCACCTATATCTGCAACTGTAAAGTGAGATAAGGTGTTGTCTGTATTATCTCCACCAATTTATCCCTCTACTGCTGTATACTTGAAACATATTTTGCTGGTACCGTAAAACAATAAAATGGCTATATATTAAATTTAACGTGAAATGTCAAATGTTTCTATGTTTAAATCATAGAAACATGTCAAATGTGTTGAAAGGATTTGGCCTCAACCATTAAATGGAATGTCATTCCTTTGCAACATTTTTTAGGGACTGCGCTAAATGATCATTCAAAAAAGTATTATAAACCATAAAAAATGTGTTGTATGTCAAAGACCAACATGTTAATGAAATTGATGATAGAGAGAGTAATGGTAGGAACACATAAATACATGTTGATAGCAGAAAGGGTCAATACTTTGCAACATGCTTTAATTGTTACTAAATACTTGATAAAATTTAATAACTATTTCAATCATAGAACAATGTTCAAGAAATAGTCCATATATCAATTAAAGAACTCATTATTATTAGTGTCACCCCTTTATTGTTACATATCTACATATTGAACCCTTGTAACCCCATTCGGCTACAATAAAACTTTAAATTATTAAGTCATTTAGATTACATTGTGTCTACTGAAATTACATTATGGCCCCATGGACTCTATATATAGAAAGGAGGGTTTGCAAATTGTATCATCCAAGAATTGTTCATTTATGTAATGTATTGGAGGTTTCCCCCTCGAAGTGGCTTATTTCTAAGGCGTTGATATCTCTTTTCTACTATTTTTGGAGCTGGTTACACAACATTTGGTATCAGAGCTTTGGATTCTAGGGTTTCGCTGCTCCAAACAAGTCATCGTGGCATTTTCGCTATAAATTTTTTCTACGAAGTTTCAGAAGCTGAAATTTTTAGGGCACGGGGTCAAATCCTGAGGAAGATTTTCTAAAAATTTTAGAGCTTAGTTCGCAATATTTTCGGAGATATCATCTGTGGAAGTTAGGTATTTTTTCAAGCTCCTAAACAGGTCATCGTGGAATTTTCGCTATAAATTTGTTTCTACGAAGGTTCAGAATCTGAAATTCATATGGTGCGAAGCTGAAATCCTGAGGAAATTTTTCAAAAAAATTCAGAGCTAGGTTCGCAATATTTTTGGAGATATGATCTGTGGAAGGTAGTGCTTTTTCAGGCTCCTGAATTGCATCTCAAAGAGGTGATCGTGGGAAAAGTTCAATAACTCTCTCTCTGGGCATCGGATTGGAGTGCCGTAAAAGGTGGTTGCAAGTACACAGATTTTAGTTTCTTGGCTATCAATTTCAGAGAAAAAGGATGAAACAGTGACACGTGGAAATTCATACAAGTTCGCTATACTGAACCAGTCCATAATTAGGTAATTGTGGGAGACTGGACACAAATTTGTCTTGGAGAATCCAAATCAAGTCATACCTGTGGCATTTGAAAGAAGCTTCAGAGGGCTACTACAGGGCTAAATTTCAGATATATAAGATTTTCAATTACAGAGATAATTCAATTTCAATATCGAACTCCTCAAAGAAAGTAAAAGGTGAATCAAGTTGAATTGATTCCAAGGGCATCTTGTAGAATAGATATCAATATTGGATTCTAAAATGGCCCCTAAAAAGAATTCAACACCCATTAAGCCTTCAGAAGGCTCTACTATGACTCATGAAGATGAAGAATTGCAACATGATCTATCAAAATTACAAGAGCAAGTGCAATAGATTTCACTCTCGCAAAGAGCAACAAAAAATGAAATGGAAGTTTTGAAGAAAGGCATGGAAGTGAAGATCGATGGACGGTTTGAAGAAAGGCATGGAAGCTAAGATGGATGGCGTGGAAGCTAAGATGGATGGCATGGAAGTGGGCATGGAAGCTAAGATGGATGACATGAAGAATGATCTAAAATCATACATGGAAGGCTTGATGACAAGCTTAAAACAAGAAATTATTCCTAATGGTGGAAATATAGTAGAAGAACCTCATGATGAGAACAAAATAAATGTTAATCTTGATTTCATAAACTCTAATGTTGGCGGGAAGAACCACCATATTCCAAAAATGGATATGAGTAAGTTTGATGGAAAGGATCCTGTAACATGGATACTACAGATGGAGCAATATTTTGATCTCCATAACATGCAAAACACACAAAAGGTACGCATTGCAACTTTACATTTAGAACAAAATACATTTGTATGGTATCGATGGCTTTGCTCCCGTAAATAAATTATCACTTGGGTCAATTTTTACGGAGGAAATGATAGCACATTATGAGGATACAAAGAGCAACACCTTCTTTAGCCAATTGATAAATCTCAAAAACAAGGGTTTAGTGGGGAAGCACATTGAGGACTTCCAAAAATTGAATATAAGGGTAACTGATATTCCAGAGGAACACAGGATTGATCTCCTCATAGGCACTTTAAAGGATAACATCCAACATGAAGTTCGTGTTTTGGAACCGGATTCATTGGAGAAGGCATTCAGGTTGGCAAGAAAATTTGAATGTAAAATAATGGTGACAAGGAAGCCTACCACTCAATTCTATAAAGAAGGAAGTGTTGCTACGCCTAGATTTCCACAACCTACAAGGTTGAAACCACAGCAATTGGAAGAAAAAAGAGCAAAAGGGCTTTGCTACAGTTGTGATAGAAAATACACTAAAGGTCATAAGTGTGCTGAGAAGAAATTATTTTACACAGATTGTGAAGAGGAAGAAGAAAATGAACAAGAAGAGGATATACACCAGGAACCAGCCCCAGAAGAGGAAGAAATGAATCCGACCATATCGTGTAATGCACTGGCAGGAATTACCACTCCTCAAACTCTCAACATAAAAGGACAAATCAAGAAGAAAAAGGTAATAGTGTTGATTGATTCAGGTAGCACCCATAATTTTATTCATTGTAAGGTAGCCAAGGAATTAAATTGTTTCCTATACCCAGCACCAGAATGTCAAGAGATGGTTGCAAATGGAGGAACTATAAATTGCTCTGGAAAATGCCATAATATCAAGCTAACCATGGGGGAATATGTATTGACTAGTCCAATGCTTGCCATTCCTATGGGAGGTGTCGATGTTGTACTAGGAGTACAATGGTTACAATCTTTGGGGACGGTAGCTTTTAATTTTCAAGAACTTTTCTTGAAATTTTTTTCAGAAGGAAAGGAAGTCGAATTACGGGGTATTGCGGGGAAGCCAGGAAGGATAATAAGCTCTAATGTCATGACAAAGCTTCTAAAGAAAGAACAACGAGCCGTAATTGCACAATTATGCTCACTAGAAGTTCCGACATCAAAATCATCTATTTCTGCAGATCTCCAACAAGTCTTGGACAATCATTCCAAGGTGTTTGAAACTCCCAAAGGACTCCCACCTATTCGTGATCATGATCATGCTATTCATTTGATTCCAGAAGTGTTCCTCCAAACATCAGGCCTTATATATATCCTTACGTCCAAAAGAGCGAAATTGAACGTATGATTGCAGAAATGTTAGAGGCGGGTATAATTCAACCTAGTCAAAGTTCTTTCTCTGCTCCTGTAGTATTGGTACACAAGGATGGATCATGGCGAATGTGTCCGGATTATAGGGAGCTCAATAATCTCACCATTAAAGACAAATTTCCCATTCCTGTGATTGATGAATTATTGGATGAATTACATGGAGCAATTTATTTTACCAAGTTGGATCTTCGTTCAGGATATCATCAAATTAGAATGAAGATCGAAGATATTCCAAAAAAAACATTTCGAACTCATGAGGGTCATTATGAATTTTTGGTCATGCCTTTTGGCCTTACCAATGCACCTTCTACATTTCAAGGGTTGATGAATTCCATTTTCAAACCCTTCCTTAGAAAATTTGTGCTAGTATTTTTTGATGATATACTAATCTACAACAGGTATTGGAAGGATCATGTTGAACATGTTGACAGGGTGCTCAAACTATTGCAGGAGAAAAAATTATATGCAAAAACATCCAAATGTTTCTTTGGAGTACAAGAGGTGGAATATCTGGGTCATATTATATCTCACGAGGTTGTTAAAGTAGACCCTAACAAAATTAAAGCTATTAAGGAATGGAAAGTCCCCAAGACAATAAAGCAGTTGCGAGGATTTCTCGGGTTAACAGGCTATTATCGCAAGTTTGTTAAGAATTATGGGAGAATAGCAGCACCTCTAACAACATTATTGAAGAAAGATGCATTTTCATGAACTCCTGAAGCAACTAAGGCCTTTGAACATCTTAAAGAGGCAATGTGCCTAGCACCGGTCTTAGCTACGCCAGACTTCACAAAAACCTTTATTGTGGAATGTGATGCCTCAGAAAATGGAATTGGTGCAGTTTTAATGCAGGAAGGAAGACCCATTGCTTTTGAAAGTCGTCCAATCAAAGGAAAGTATTTACAAAAACCTATTTATGAGAAGGAAATGTTAGCAATACGGCATGCACTAAAGAAATGGTGAACTTACCTAATGGGAAGACACTTCAAGGTAAAAACTGATCATGATAGTCTTAAACACTTTTTGGAAAAAAGACTATCTTCAGAAGAGCAACAAAAATGGGTCACAAAGATGTTGGGTTATGACTTTGAAATAATCTACAAAAAAGGGAAGCTAAATGTTGCTGCAGATGCACTCTCAAGAAAGAATGAAGAGGTGGAAGCATTGCTTTGTGCCATTTCTATTATCCAACCAGATTGGATAACCGAAGCAAGAGATGAATGGAAGAAGGACAAAGAAGTATGGACACTCATTCAAAAGTTGCAGCAAGATCCTAGTACATCCGATACATTTAGTTGGAAAAATGATTCCTTATGGTACAAAGATCGCTTATATCTTTGTAAGAATTCCCAACTAAAACAAAAGATTCTTCTGGAATTGCACACTTCTCCTTTAGGAGGACACTCGGGATTTTTAAAAACTTACCACAGGGTGAAGAAATAATTTTTTGGGATGGCCTTAAATCTGATATTCAAAAGTTTGTGGCGGAATGTTTGGTTTGCCAGCAGAATGAAGTGGAAACAATTAAGACCCCGGGACTTCTACAACCTTTATCCATTCCAAGTCAACGTTGGGAGGAGATTTCAATGGATTTTATCACAGGTTTACCTAAGTCCCAAGGAAAGAGTGTCATCATGGTGGTAGTTGATAGACTTACCAAGTATGCACACTTTTGTGCATTATCTCATCCATTTAAAGCAAGTACAAGTGCTACTACATTTATGGATAGAATTCAAAAGCTACATGGAAGCCCAAGGGTTATTGTGAGCGACAGAGATCCCATTTTTACTGGAAATTTTTGGACGGAGTTATTTTCTTGTTTGGGTACTCAATTAGCTCATAGCCCATCTTATCATCCTCAATCTGATGGTCAAACTGAGATAGTAAATAAATGTTTGGAAGGATATCTTCGTTGTTTTGTATCTGATAAACAAACACAATGGGTCAAGTGGTTACCTCTTGCTGAATGGTGGTATAACACTTCCTTCCATACTGCAGCAAAAATGACCCCATTTATGGCACTTTATGGATATCATCCACCATCCATCAAATCATCTTTAAGAGAAAATTCGAAGGTTCAAGCAGTGGAAGATCACATCGAGCATCAACAAGAAGTTCTCCAACTCTTAAAGGATAACCTGAATCTGGCACAAAATCGAATGAAACAACAGGCAGATCAACATCGTAGCGAGAGAAGTTTTGATGTAGGAGATTGGGTATTTTTACTGCTACAACCATACAAACAAATGTCCCTCAAGCAAGCAAAGAAGGATAATAAATTATCGCCAAAGTACTATGGTCCTTACAAGGTGTTGCAAAAGATTGGTACTATGGCATACAAATTGGAGCTTCCTGCTTCTTCACGAGTACATCCAGCTTTCCATGTTTCATGCTTAAAGAAGGTTATAGGTGAAAATATTCCAGTTCAAACAGTATTGCCAGAACTTGATGGGGAAGGGAAAATCATATTGGAACCTGAAGCAGTCATGGAAAAAAGAACTCGACAACTACGGAATCGATCAATTTCAGAGTATCTCATCAAGTGGAAGAACTTACCCACTCAAGATTCTACATGGGAGGATGAGAATTTTATACAGAAGCACCCAGAGCTACTCAAGCATTGAGGACAACACTTTTTTGAAGGAGAGGGGCATGTTAGGTCCCTATATTACTAGTATAGTCCCTTATTATTATTAGTGTAACCCCCTTATTGTTATTATTGTACCCTTGTAACCCCCATTTTGTTATTATTGTGCCCCTAAATTATTATTGTTAGGTCGGCTAGGATTACATTGCGGCCCACTAGGATTACATTATGGCCACATGGACTCCTATATATAGAAAGGAGGTTTTGTAAATTGTATCATCCAAGAATTGTTCATTTATGTAATGTATTGGAGGTTTCCCCCTCGAAGTGGCTTATTTCTAAGGCGTTGATATCTCTTTTCTTCTATTTTTGGAGCTGGTTACACAACAAAGAAGAATTAAATATATAGTCATATCCTATGGACCTAAACTTTCAAAAAATTTAGCAGCAAGATCTGTGAACAAGAATTTGCATATACCATATAATCAAACCAAGCATTAACTATCATGCAATTTGCAAGTGACTTAAAGAATCAAACAAGAATTAGTCCAAAGAAAGGTATTTGGATGCACCAGAAAATTATGCAAAAACTGACAAAAATCAGAAAGATTCCTTATAATGAGACCCTAGCATGCCAGGTTTTGCACATGAGAAACCCTTTCCAGGAATGCACCCACCCTAACCCCTTCGAATTTGACATAATGACAGAGTTTGGGTATCAAATGGCATGCACACCTGATTAAGGGACGTAACAAAACATATTTGGCATAAAGACTCCTCATATCCCTGGAGAAGCACATGATTCCACCCTTAGGGTAGCTTTAAAATCTGATACATGAATAGCAAGGATTCTTCCTTTGATAATGATATTAAGAAAATGACATTAAGAAATAGTAAATGATGGAAATGATCTTTGGAGAACCTTGTTTGCTACTAGTGTTTGATTCATCACTTCTATATTCCTAATGAGAAAGGTTAAATAAAAGTTAAAATTAAATTTAACGCAAATTATCAACAACCAAGGATATTGATAACCAACAAAAAATTTAAACCAACATTTTCCAGAACAGATCACTTGCCTCTTATGAAATATTAGATCATTGATTGGAATATAGATATCTTGGTGGAGAAATATTATAGAATTAAATTTCATTAGTACTAGAATAACACTTGAAATTATTCTCTCGATGACAAACATAAGACTCATATTTTGAAATTTCTTTCAACTCGGGAAACTAGACTCCATCTGAGCTTCCACAAAAATAGTAAATAATTGTAAGTTTGATTGCAAGGTCAAATAATGTACTCATGTTGAAACTAAAATATATTTGATAGCATGTGGACATAGAGTATACACAATGCACGCAAGAATACTTGACTATGTAAATCTCTCTAACTGTAGGAAAATGAAGTTTTCCCTCCATCAGCAACATATCATACGTCACTTAAAATGTTAAATATGAGAGGTAAAAATTGACTGTTTGGTCATCTTCATCATCTTCCAGCAAATAAGTTTCAAGAATATTTACTGCCTTCTCATAAATTTCATTATTGTCATGACTTTTCAAGTTCTCAATCTTCTCAAGTCCTTCAACATCATCAATATACTATGCATAGAGATTTACACCTCCAATGTTGCCCAAAACCTTCTTTTCGTTCCCAACTTTCAAAATATTCTCTAGCCCTTCAAGACAAATATTTACAATTCTTGGGTCTGGAAATACTAGAAGATCACATAGAAGCTTAATGCATCCTTGATTCACATGATATTTGCAACCAAAAGCAGGAATCAATAGTTTGTCTAGGATGAGATTGCCCAATGTTATTCCCGTAACTATTATGATAAATGAATTTTTATATTGACCATTTATTGACATAATACTCTATTGATACTATTGGCCAAATGAGGAAATATGAAATGTGAATAGATGATGACTTATAAGAGAATTGTCAAACCTCTCACATCTATTCAATTTGTTCTTTGCAACCTCCAACATCATTGTAAGTAACATCTGGATTTTATTCAATAGTCATCATTGTCACACTGGGATCAATATTATGAGGCAAAGGGATCTAAATATGATACTTATTGCGATCAACCCTACATAAAGAAAGAAGACCATCAATCATTACATTCTTGACAAAACCCACAAGGTGTGACCTGAAGCAATCTCTAAATTTTTTTATGACATTAATGCAAACAACATAAAACATTATAGTTGAAAACATAGTAATGCTTCACTAAGAAGTAATGTGGTATCTCACGTGTTAGCGACACTTAGAATTGATGGATAATATCACACTCAACTCTAAAGGAAACAAACTCCCTAGAAGAGAAAGTGAACATAAAAGGATGGTTTTGCAAGGGGGATTTTTTAATAACTAAACTGACACGCATGCATTTTTCAATATCAGTGGGGGAGACTTTATCACCCAGTCCAACCACAAAATGCATTCCCAAGAGACAAATTTGTAAATACTACATGCAAGTCAATGTGGCTTTTGGGAAACATTGGGTTTTGAATTCATAAGTTTTGTTGCAAGAAAAAGACTAATCACTGCAACTATAGTTTTAGTGTAAGAGTAAAGTAGAAGTTTTGGTTCTTGCTACACCTATATGAGAATAATGACTTTATTGTATGATCACAACACAACCTGGAGAAATAGGTATGCATTCAAAATTTGTTTAACATTTATGACATACTTGGAATCAACAGTTTTTGAATTAATGATCTTCGTGCACCTCGCTACCTAGATGAAGAAACAAAACATATTCAGATCAATTAGATGTGACAGAGACTGATATGCTTGACCAATTTTACAAAAAAAACATTCTGATTAATCAAACATAACGAAAAATGATTTTTTTAACATTGTTTTGGGTAAATAAAAATAAATTAACACAAACATGATATGCATCAAAGATTACCACATATATTACTTGGGAAAATCCAATCCTGGGTCTAATGTTCAACTATTGACCCCTAGACTAAGCTACTCTGAAGCAGGTTTGATATTTCAATGTTCAACACCTTAGATGAATCTAATAAAAAATGTAAACTATAGTAAAAATATAGGCTTGAGCCATAAAAGATGTTACATTAAGAATCCATCTTGACCATTTTATTGTTTTCAAGGACAGGTAGCTTGCTTCTCATTCCTGGACTGAAGGATCGTGCAGTACATTCCACTGCTTTTCTTTTCCTTTCTCCTTTTAATTTATACCATCCATTCTCAGAGGATCCTGGAATAGGCTGCATTGAAACTGAAGTGGCCCTATTTGATCAACCACAACCAGCTTGTCTATAGAAAACAGTTCCCTTTAACAGGTCCATCTTCTCTCCCTTTTGACACTCCTCGAGAGGGCTGTCAGGGAAGGAGGTAATCATATGAGAGGGTGGCTCCTTTCCAAAATACGGGATAACATCCCCACTCCCATATTGAAAAACGTCAAGGCCAGGAACAATTTCAATTGGATCAGGGTCATGTCAACCTATCGCCAAGACCACACACATTTACTAGGATGAGATTACCTAATGTTATCCCTGTAACTGTTATGATAAATGAATTTTTATATTTAGCATTTATTGACATAATACTCCGTTGATACTATTGACCAAATGAGGAAATATGAAATGTGAATAGATGATGACTTATAAGAGAATTGACAAACCTCTTGCATCTTTTCAATTTTTTCTTTGCAACCTCCAACATCATTGTAAGTAACATCTAGATTTTCTTCAACAGTCATCATTGTCACACTGGGATCAATATTAGGAGGCAAAGGGATACGAATATGATACTTATTACAATCAACCATACATAAAGAAATAAGACCATCAATCATTACATTCCTGACAAAACCCACAAGGTGTGACATGAAGCAATCTCTAAAAAAATTTATGACATTAATGCAAACCACATAAAACATTAGCGTTGAAAACATAATAATGCTTCACTAATAAGTAATGTGATATCTCACGTGCCAGTGACACTTAGAATTGATGGATAATATCAAACTCAACTCTAAAGGAAACAAAATCCCTAGAAGACAAAGTGAACATAAAAGGATGGTTTTGCAAGGGGGATTTTTTAATAACTGACCCGATACGCATGCCTTCTTTAATATCAGTAGGGGAGACTTTATCACCTAGTCCAACCACAAACTGCATTCCAAAGAGAAATATCTTTAATAAACATATTTAACCATCTAGTAATAACAGTAGGGGAGCCATGGGATTAGAAAACACTCAAAAGAATCTTTAATAAACTGATATGAAATAGAAAGAAGAAAAGTAGAACAAAAGCAATGCAATAAAACATGATATTAACTAACCTGTTGGAGAGCACATTTAAATCCAGGGAATTTTACACAGCCACCATGGCATTTATCAGACTTGAAGAAGCAGAATGCATCTCTATCTTTCAAACCAACTTCATTTAATTTAGACTGCAATCATAAATGATAATACTAAGATGCTATAAATATTGTACATATTGATTTCAAAAGGTAGATTTTTTTTATTCGGATGCATTAAACAAGAAATGAAAGCTCTAAATGGCATGAAATATATATTGTTTCGAGGGAAATAACTACTATTTGATAACTACCATTTTTATCATGCACATAAAATTAGAAGTTATAACCACCAAATAGATGCTAAATTATACTCTTCGATAACAACTACCAGTTTTGTCATGCACATAGAATTAAATTTTGTAACCACCAATCAGGGGTTGTTAACAACCTTTATAAATCCAAATAAAGCTTCATTCTAGCTAGCCTTCAAAGGCTTACTCATATTGTTGGGATTAAGAAGCCAAATAAATTCCACTCCACAGATATTACCACGGTGATTGCGATGGCTAACCCACTGGAAAACCAACAACTCATTAATTAGAAATTTGCAGTTCACCACAAGTTAATTTCGTTTTTGTTCCATTTTCAAGAATTAATACCAAAAGGAAAAGGATTGTAAAACATACAAACCAGTGACCAGCATACATTAAATGGTACAAACCTTATGAGCATCGGAATTAGTGTCTATGTAGTGGTGAGAAATATCATAGGAAGAAACAAAACCTTGAGACCGCAAGAATTTGTAAACATGCCCCCGTTTGCTTCTGTTCCAATCCCTGCATGGTACTACTACTTTAGAAGATGTAACTAAAAAAAATAATATTAAAAGGAATAAAGCACTAACCTTTCCCATAGAGAATAATAGGGACAGAAGGAAGCTTATAGTCTTTCTTGTAGGTTTCCAAATACTCTAGGATTTTGTATACCTGTTACAGACATGGATACTGGATTCTTGAATAAAACCAATGGAGATTGAAAAGAACTAATTTAGGCTTTAAAGGAAAGAAATCACAACAACTAATTGTAAAATGAGGAAATAAAAAATCAAAGTGGAGAAAATTATAGACAACAGATAATCCCAAGGTCCATAACCATCCCAGGTTCCTTAATTTTACATGCTCATTCTGGGGGTAGACTTTTTTATGGTGAAGGCATGCAATCTATGAGGAAAAAGTGCATGAAGAAGTAGGGGTTCACGGGTGGTGGCACCAAAGGTCTCCAAGGTGGTGACACCAAAGGTCTCAATCAGTATTGCGTCTACAAAATTTCCTTAATGCATGGTTGGCTTATTCCACTATTATAGTCTATTGTAAATAAACCAAATTTGCAATTGTCAAAGTATGGAAATTAAGTTTTGAAATCACACTTTTGCTTACACAGTCAAATACTTGGGTCCCCCTTGCACCTTGGGAAGCCTCTATGAGCCATAGTATTATTCCTCCCTCCTTCGGTGGTGCCCACAACCCTACACCTTCTCCTCTCCAACTTTAAATTCATTTATGCTTAGCCTTACCTGGTGTTTACACCATTGAAGTTCCTTCTTGTTGGACATGGCTATATCCATTTGAATTCTTCACCTTTGTGCATACCCATACTTGATTACTATCCTTCTTGACAACTCCAATGCCACGAAAAAGAGCCAAATCCTGTTGAGGGTCTTCTTCTCAAGTAGAAGGGAGTGCTCAAGGCACACTTCAATCTCATAAGGAAGCATAGAGATATCATTCCCAAACCCCTGCTCCTATACAACAAGAAATCAACTATGTTGATATTGAATTTCGTGTTGAACATGATGAGCAAGTTGATGAGGTCTTGGCCTCCATGGTTGAGTGGGTGATTGATTCAGGCCATACTTTAGGGTGCCAAAACTAATATATATGTATAATGGAGCTATACTAGAACATGAAATCGCTCCCCAAAAATGTCTTAATAGAGCATAATGAAGCTCGCAGGGAGATATTATTATAGATTAATGAACTAAAAATGGGTACAAGGATCCCAGTTTGCAACACTGTGACATCTCTACCAAGTTGGCCCTTCAAATTTAATAGATGGGATGGAGAAAAAATCCAAGAAATAAATATCAATCTTCTCGGTGTTAAATGGTAATAGAATGGGCTTCCAATGTTCATGCCATGGACAATGAAACTACGAACTTGTTGTGAAAACTTGTGCGTAGATTGAGCATACAGTGTTTAAGTATTGGCATGAAGGATTAAGTCATTAATGAGACCACAACTTTGTCATTATGAATAAACCTTCAAAGCACAACACATGACATTAAAGCCTATGAATCTAAGAATTGAAGACTATTGCTCAAAATAGCTTATTCTACTCTGAACTACTGCTCAATAGAGCTTATTAATTTCCTATCCTGCTGTAGCATGTGCTAAAATAAGGCTGCCAGTTGAAATTAGTGAATTAATGCAGCCACCTCCTGGATACAATGGTCCTTTCCTCTGTTCTTAGTCATCATGCAAAACTAGGAAACCTCGAAACCAAAATGTTTGCAGGATGGAATATTGTCATTGCTAGGCTACAATAGAACTTGCGTACTTGCAAATGAAAATTGTCATCAATTTTGATGCAACAGTGGACATGATTTTCCACGAGATATGTGTAGCTATCCTGAAGAGGATTGTTGTGAACTTTGTAAAACCACATATTGCCCCCTTTTCTTGAACCTCCCATTTTTCTATCACATGAGAGCACATACTATTGTCCAAATGATTGTTGTTAAAGATCTGTATTGGATATATGAAAACCTTTCACAAGGGAAGCATGATCTGCAATTCTGTCTTTTAAGGAATATTGATTCCATAGTCTTCCATAACCATTACTAGGCCACCACAAGTGCTAGTAATGCAACCCATCTGGAAGTTCTACACATAAGGCTCTAAGTGATAGGCCTATAAATAGTTGGGGAATGCAGTCCACTGTCATAGCTACAGAGTTTCCCCTGAGAGATCACATCCACATTATTACAGGAAAACAGTTATGAAGCAGTAATATGTATTGTAGAGCACTCCTTGCTGGATATTATGGAGTAGCAAGGCCGCCAAACCAAATTATTCCAACCCTAGGTCACTGAATCTACTAGTTCTTATGTTTCAGTAGGGGTAGTGTCTTCCTGGTGTTCTAGGATTTCTTCTGCGCTTACTTGTTTTTTTGGAGTAGCAAGGGTTTGGGTGGTGGTAGGAATGTATCATATCCTGTTCTTTCCTGGAACACAGGGGGGCCTATTTTGATTCCCTCTCATTCTCTCAGTGGTTGGTTTGCTACTAAGTATCTCAACGTCAATATCACTATACTTCTATGGTGTAATAGAATTTTTCTCTTCTTCATTAATATGAATTAGTAGGTACTTTGTGGCCAAGGGATTCATGACAATATATTCTTCCTCCTTTGCAATTGCAATGGGTGGAGTCGCACAACATTGGGCTCATTTAGTGAAGTTGTAACCATTGGAGTTGCAATGACTTCTTCCTAGGATATTCTTGCTTTGCTTAGAGCTTGTACCATGAGTAACCTGATAAGGCCATGGCGAGAGATGAAATATCTTGGTATGTTTGCTTTTTGTGCATGGGCTTCCTTATTTTGAAGGTACTTGAGTAGGAATTATGACATATTGAAATTGTGACAGTGTATGAGATGGTCAAGGAAACAAATGTGCATATTCCTCTAAGCCAAATGAAGCACGTATACTGTCAGTAACCTAGTGAATTGACTATGGCTCAAAGCTTTTACTGAAAATTAAATATTAGTTTTAGAATTCACTAGATACATAAAGGAACCTCTCAACTATCTATAACTTCACTAGATAGCCTGTTTATAATGTGGAAATGATACCAATGAAGAAATGGTAAGAAGTTACCATGGTTTAATGTAGACTCTCTCACCCAGAGCCTACACGATCTCCTTGAGGTTGAGTTTGCATCATCTCAATATTATCTGTAGCCTGAAAAGTAGAAACCAAAGTTAATAGAAAAGTTTTCGAAAAGAAATATAATAAAAATTATAAATATGCTTAACGAAAAGTATCAATACCTGTGTCATGACTAGAACCTGAGAAGGAATAATATCTTTAGGTGGCCCTTGATGTGTAGCGCTAATCTGAAAATTCCATAATTTTAAGACTCATACCATATAGAATTATGTGACATAAATTCAATTTCAATTTGACGTATAAAAATATAGTTAGATAGTAATGAATGTGGAACCTGTACATGATCATGTCCATGATCTATAGAATGAGGATCAGGGGCAAGGCAATTTTTTTCTAAGAATGTTGTAAAATGCATAAGTTAAATAAATATATTGGAGTAAGTTTTTGGAGACTAAATGTATATACACCAAAAACACATGTTACATGAACTCTAGCTCATCTTATAAATGTGTATTTTAAAATAGATCAAAACATGCTTGTACATACCTCACCCATGGTGTACATTTGTTGTCTAATGGATCGCTCATAGAGGTCTCTATGCGAGGATGCATACCCCATAAGCTCATCTCACTCCATCTCCCTCAACACATAATCTGAAATACTCACAAATGAACAAACTCCTGCAGTAGATGAAGGTTGGCTTGTCCCTAAGCCAACTTCCACCCCTCCTAAAGCGGCTGCAATATGTTCTTGTATCTTCTCCCTCATTTGTGATGCAGCATTGGAGATAAGGGCTAAATCCTCTGGAAGTGTAACTACCCTAGGTGGTCGAGGTGCTAAACGAGGTGCTGGAGGCCTAAACCCAACATCTCACATAACATCAGGTCGTTCATATGTACGACCTTTTCCAGCTCCATAGAATTTGGACCCAGTATCTGTATAGTTAGGGTCCATGTGCTCTCGGAATTGAGCAAAAAACATCCTAACAAAATATTGTGGCACCTCATCATTATTTGGGAACTTCCCGTATGCATAAAGTAACTTCTCATAAATATAAGATGCAATATTGGGATCATTGAATCTTGCAATCTTTAGGCGTTTTTTTGTCTTTAGGCCGCAAGTCAAATAGTAACAAGGCCATTTATTTAGTGACCCTGCTTTAAATTCATTGTAGGAGTGGATAACAATCACTGATGCTCTCCTCCTACGCATCATGTCAAAAAAAACTTCGGTTGATGGTCCAACCCCATGATAAGCCTCTATCAAACTCTCCAAATTGTGCAAAACAATTTCGAGACAATTTTGACTAGGGGTAGAGAGATTGCAACTTTGCAATTCATTGTGCAATATCGTGGAATGCTCCCTCATCCCATCAACAGTAATTAAGGAGATGATATCTTCCCAAGGCATTTGCTCAGGAATATCACCGGGATAGGTGTAAAGGGGATCATAGCTCGGATTTCTAGCAAACTCATGAACCCAACGACCTCTCCCCCTAGGAGGGTGACCACCACCACCTGTAACATGTTAAATTATTGCACATATTAAAAATTAAATAATTTATAAGGAAAATTTGTATTTAAAAAACTTCTCTGGTCATTTGAAAATACCTCATGGAAAAACTATCTCTTCCTCTTCGCTCATACTAGGATTGTTCCCTTCCAAGGAATGAACGCCTTTACCACCCACTGTACAAAACATTAAATTGTTTTATAACACAAGTACATGAGTCACACAATAAGTTTCACATTAAACATACATCAAACAATAAATTTTCCTTTAGATTTTACCTGAAGGAGAAGTATCCAAGTGTGAGATGGATGCCATAGGCTGAGACATTGTTCTTCTTTGCCCCTCACCAGCAATAGGGCCAACCCCAACTCCTACATTTTCACCTATGGAGCATAATTTTTTCACATTAAACACATGTCATTTGAAAGAAAAAAATCACCTGTTCAACATTGAATATAACGTAAAATTGAACATTTTAACTAACAATTGATCTAATGTGTACCTATACCATGTATAATATAATCCTTGGAATGGGCTCTATGAAATTGGGGATGAATGGGAACAGGTTTATGTGGCTCCTCTTGTTCGATTTCGTGTCTGGGCACACGAGTCGTATGAATGCGTCCACCTGTGCAAGACAAAAAGAATTCACATTAATCAATTTTTCACAACGAACAATAAATATAACCTACTTGAAAACATGACATAACTAAACAACCAATGTACCTGATAATCCTCCTCTCATGGAGGGGTCTCTGGAGGGCTCACCTGATGCCATTGTTGCTATAATATCAAATCAAATTTATGCCCCTCATAAACAAATTAGAAAACAAATTATCAATCGACATTCATGTCATCAACCAATGGATAACAGGTACTATAGCTCCAACATTTTGAAGCCAAAAACAATATTAGTTATATGGTATAAAAAGTATGGTAAGAATTTTTAAATGTCTGGAATTTTGTTAGCAATCTCATATAAAAAGTTAATGTTAATATTTTTTTATATCTATTTCTTGTATCCTAAAATTTTAGTTATTAACCTCAAAATTTCCAAATTTGATTTACAATCCCAATTAAAACTTTTCCTATTTTCCTTTGCAATAATTTAAATTGTCTCTATGAGGACATGGTTTGTGTCAAAGTGCAAGGTTACAAGGTTGAGGTTACAACGATGCAAGGACATATAGGAACACATGCTTAGGTTACGATGACAAGGGTCAAAGGTTACAATTATGCGGCATTGAGGTGGAGCAAGCTATGGACATTAGCATATGAACGCTAGCCAAGTTTACAAAAACATACATGGACACGGGTCAAGGCTATAGTGACTCACCAAGTTATGGGACAGAGGTTACATGCCATACAATGATGTAACTAGCGTTCCTCTGCTCAACATGGCTTCTCTCTAACTATGGATGATTAAACTAGATTTTCATGTATGTTAATTGATAAAAATGATTTCTCATATGTTTTTATTGATATTGATCTTATCATTTTATGTTTTCTGTGTTATAATATGTATGTGTGAATGCAATGGAAAGCCTCATACAAACTTCACCAAAAAATTTAAATTCAAATCAAACTTAATCATTTACGAACTCAAATTTGAACCCAAACCATGTGACATAGACGTACATGAATATATATTTTTTTAATTAATATTTTCACATTTTATATTATTTTGGTCAATTGGTTAAAAAAAACATGACAATGCAAGCCAGTTTTTTATTCTAGTTTCGTTAGACCCTCACTTGCTTGATTCTGGTTCTAGTTTTCAAAATAGGGTATCAACATACCAAATGTCGAAAATACTCTTGAACCTACTAATAATGGATGAAATCATATATTTATTAATCTTAAACTTGGCATGGATGTTTGGGGCCTAACCCCAAAGGACTAGGATGACCCACCACCCAATTCTAGGATTTTTAGTCTGGAAAAACACTTAGTTAGTATTCAAGGGAAAATTAAACCATGATGAGGTTTACTATGGATGATCTAGAAATTATAAAAAAAATGAAAACCCTTATTGAGAAATATAAATCATAAAAAAGGTCAGCCAGAAAGAGATGCAAGCTAAGATAGAGAAAAGGAGAGAGATTGTATAGAAATGTAGCCATAATTTTCAAGGTTCCTCCTCTAGCTCTATAATTGTTAGGGAACACTTTAGACATGTTTCTCCCATTCATGAAAAGCATCCCATAGTTTCACTTTCAATTCCACAAACGAGAGAGTATTGTTGGTTTTCTTCCATCTTCCTCCACCACTATTAGTTGCACTTAGCCCACCGTTGAAACCATTGGAATAAGTACAAGGAATCTGCTTATGAGTACATGACCAAATTGTGGTATGATGAAGATATCCCCTTCAATAGTTCCTACTTAGTTTATTATCAATCTACTCTAGAGTTCATAGTTGTTGTTAGTAAGAGCTTCAAAGGCCATTTTTATAGATTAAAAAAAAAGAAATGTTTAATCCATAAATGACTAGTTTATAGAGATTGAAAAATCATGGGGAAAAAAGGCGATTTTTTGTCAAATGGATGGAATGATGGAAAGTCTCTTACCATGATTAATTTCCTTTTTTATTTTCACACAAGGATCCTTGTTTTTGAGTTCAATAAATGCATCTAACTGGGTGAAATATGCAAACTTGTTGTTTCAGCTATGGAATGTGATTGTCCTCAAGATGGGTGTGGAGAATGTTGTTTAGGTTATCACTAATAATGCCTCTAACTATGTTTTTTTTTGTAAGAATTTGGGTGGAAAAAAACCCAACCACACTACAAAATCCATGCATTGCAACTACCTAAACTTTGCATATTTGCTGTCTAATTATTTGGATTTACATTGAAGTCCATGAATATGTATTTTTTAATTATTTTTTTAATATTTTATGTTTATTTTAGTAAATTGGTTCAAAAAATAGTCTATATGGACCAATTTCTTGTTTTGTTTTGGTAGAACCCTTAACTAGTTGATTTTGGTTGTGGTTTTCAAAAAATTGGTCTCACCATAACAAAAGCCAATAAGCCTATTAGACTGTAATGATCCTTTTTCAGGATTCTCAAGATTCTATTTCAGAGATGGACTACAGAGGAATTTACTGGATATATCACCTTTCAAAGAAATTATGAGATCCAGAGGCTACCTGGACAACTGTAGACTCTGTATATAGAACTTGGAATAACCCCTTTTCAAGAATTTCAACAAGGTGTTCAAGGAAAACATTGTATAAGTAAAACTGTGAAAAAATAACGCAGATCAGGGCTTGGTTCCCATCATTTATGTTGTATGTGACTTATATATGGAATTTCATCATAAAAAAATCAGTTTAGGCACATTAAAAAGATCTTCCAAAAAGTAGACTAGCTAAAAAGCACCCAAAGGGGAAGGCTGCAGTCAAATCCAAGCACTGCTTCAGGAATTGCGCAGTTTTAGCTAATGTTTAGTGGAGATCAGAAAGAGAACTGATCTCTGAGTATTACAGCAGCAAATAATCATTATTATAAATCCCTTTCATTATACAGTAGAAAGCATGAGCCAATACAACAATAAATCTTCATAAAAGAGAGCACGAGCACATGTATATTTGCAGAAATGCTTCAACAACGTTATTTTTCAAGTGGTTCAGCAGATGTAAGTTACAACTTAGATATAGAGCAGATCTATGGACAAAATATCAGATCTATATCAGATTTGGAAACTCTATAGTTTTCTCTACAAGATCCACTTGGAATTTTGACAAAAGCATGCATGAATAAGAGTAGATCTAAGAAACAAGTTGCAGATCTGGAAACTGCTGCAGTAAATTTATAAATATGACATTTCATTACAATGGATCAGATCTGAACAGAACATATATCAGCAAGCCAATCCATGGATCACCAAGTGGAAGGCAAGCCCGGCACAAGAGATATCTGATCTAAACTATGAGCAAGACAACCTGCAAACCCTCATACATAAATAATGTAGTTTTCCCAGTGGGACAATGCTGTAGCTCAAATGATGTAGAAAACTACTAAAGAATTACAGATCTGAAGTACAAGAAATGGTACTCTCTTCCAGGAGTTCAAAGGACCCACTCCATGGATAGAGACTCTCAAAATACACTATATCTCTGTAGATCTATATCACCACTTGTTGCAGCTTGCAGAGACAAAAAAACCCTCAATGGATCAGCGCTGCCAATGTAAGTAGGAGCTTGGCCTCAAGCCTGAAAGTGGTTCAATTTAGCAAAATTTCCTCCTTGAATCATCAAAGGTAGGAGTGAAAATCCTGCATAGGAATTCCAGATACAATCCTCCACTCAACAACAGAGAATGGTATTTGTCTAAGTAGACAAGTACTCAGAAATATGATCTATCAACAACCTTCTCTTGCTGCCCTCCTTTCCCTTTTATAAGATGAGGAAGCTCTTGCAAACCCTAAACCATCTTCATGAGTTAGCCCTTTTCACATTAGAGGCTCCCTTCTAGAATTGCGTTGTCCCTTTTGGAGATGCAATGAACCTAGATAGGACTGTTGATTTGGTCAAGGTTGACCCAGTCTTTAGCTCAAACCTCTTTCACACCTGCAAGTGATTATTTACATAGCCCTGATTTTTCTTTGTTCACATGGGCATTGATTTATTCATACTTTTTAGGAGTTTTACATGTCCTCCTTTATTCATTTATTCATGAAGCAGAAATTAAAACAAAATTGAATGTTCCTCTTAGCTAAGGCTAAGTGGGAACAATATAGTCCTCCCCTCCAAAATGTTGCTTGTCCTCAAGCAACTGACAGGGTAAGAGTTGTAGTTCTTCTCCTTCTCCATTGATGGCACCATCAAGGATCAAGTTTTCATCATGGACCAAGTGCTCATCAAGCCAATACATCAGAAATTTCTCCTCTAATGCTAACATGATAGGTGCATAGTCTATCCCTTCAGGAGTATAAAACTCAACAGAAATAAACATGGGTGAAGCAATGTCACATCTAAAACATGTATCATGAAGTACAAGATAAAGTTCCATCCCATGTGGTACATATACACTGCCCACTTTTTTCCCATACAAACCCATAAACAATACCAATATATCATCTATGTACGGAAGCAAAATCACATATATGCAAACTGAAATTTTCACTTGAGGAGGTGGGTCACAATCCCACATAAGGTACCAACATAGTGCACTCCTTGTTTTGAGTAGATCTGAGTCTGGTAGGTGGTATTCCCACCACATATTTTCTGCATGGGTCACTTTGACATGGCTAAAAGTGAGGCCCAATTTAGGTGCCTTTGGGAAGCACCCATCATGATAGATAATCTCCCTTTGCACCTCAAGGGAGTGGCCAAGTTTAGAATTTTGATTGGCCTCATCAATGCCATGAGATCTGCATGTAATGTCACTCCTTGTAGGAGCTATGGTCTGCATACATATGGTAAGAGAATGTGTCAAATTAGAAAAATACACATGCTCCATAGGATCAGATTCTTTATCATTCAAGTCTCCCACACACATGGAGTTAGGCATGGGAATTTCTCCTCTTTTAAGAGAAGGAAGAGATGGCTGAAATGTCTCATGTATAGGATCCTTTGGCTGCCCCATCTAATCATAAATATTGCAATCTTGTAAGTGCTGATGTAGTTCCTCCCAATCATAGTGCTGATGTAGTTCTTTCTTCATACCCTCCCAATCAAAAATCCTCATGATCAGGGAGTAAGTCTTTGCTGACTACATATAGCTGGAAAAGAACTCTTTATGTGCTCTTTGTAATTTCTTGCTTAAGATTGGAAGCTTGAGACAAGAATACTTTACCAAGATGATAGATGACCCCTTCATGGACCAAATAGCCTCCTCCTTGCTTCATGCCATCTAATATCATCCCGGTGTTCAGATCTTTGGAGTACTCCACAAGTAGTTTAGATCTCCAATGAGAATCTACACAGCTCAACAAGGACAACGCTATTGATGCATCTATGGGGGTACTTTCCTTGTTGCTAATTGTTTCTCTGACATTATACATGCCAAAATTGTTCGTGGGAAGGCTAATCCTCCCCCTTGCTTCCTCCCACAATGCTGTGGCTTTCTCTTCCATTGTTTCAGCACTTGGTGAGGCTTCCCCTACATGATCAGAATCTAATGGCATTCCAACTGGCTTGCCATGATGTAGGAATGTTCCTTGCAACATTCTCATAAACATGAGAGAAGGAACTGTGAGGTCCTTTCCCCCACTGTGCAATTCCATCTTTGTTGTTTGGGTGGAAACATCAGGTGAAGGATAGGTGTGCATGCCTTGAATGATTTTTTGTTTCCCACTCTTCAAATCCACCCACTCCATCTACAAGGCCTTCCAATCAGTGGTGAATTTTCCCAAGGTAATCAACCACTGGACACCCAAGATGATGTTGGTGTTTGGTATGTCAACTACAAAGAAATGGTCCACCAAGGTGTAGGTTCCCATAGTCACAGAAAGTGATGCAACATACTGCATGCACTGCATATTTCTATCTCCTAGAACCAAAACAGAGAACCCATCAAAAGTATCAGTGGGGATTCCTCTCCTTTGCACAAGGTGAGCATCAATAAAGTTATGGGTTGCCCCACTATCAATCAGAATAGACACTCTTTGGTTCATAACTGAACCTTGCACTCTCAGGGTCAAGTACTTGGGCACTCCTCTCAAAGAAGCAAGAGTCCCACTTGTTGGAGCAAAGGCTCCTTATTCCTCTCTGGATGGTGATTGATCCTCCTCCTCATCATCACTAGTGCTGTGACCTCTCCTAGGTCCATCATTTCCCTCTTCCTCCTCAAAATCAGAGAATACTTTAATATAGTGTGCTCTTCCAACAACACATCTATGTCCCGGTACCCATGGCTCTTGACAAGTGAAACATAATCTCTTTTTCCTCAACTCCTCCGGAGATCAATGTCAAGAGGTTTCTTCAGTGAGCTCTCCTCGGATGGAGCAGATTTCCCTTCTTTCCCCTTAGAAGAGTGAGGGGTTCTCCTTTGGAAAGTTGCCTTTGCTCTTGTCAAGGCATCTTGGAGATCCCTAGCTCTCTCAATGGCATCATGCAAGGTGATGGGATTGGTAGACTTAACCAACCCATGAAAAGGTTCCTCCAGACCATCAATGAACATGTCGACTCTCCTAGATACTGATAGATCAAGGACCATTACAGACAACCTCAGGAATTCAGAGATATAGGCCTCTGCATCTCTTGTCTCCTTAATATTTTCCAAGCTTATGAAAGGGGCCTCTGGATCTTTCCGATCAAATCTCTCCACTAGTCTCCTAGTGAGCTCAGCGTATGTAGACACATTGGTGTGTCCCAATGTATATAGACCATGAAACCACAAGTTGTGGGCTTCACCCTCAAAATGCAAGGCAACAATCTTGATGGCTTCTACTTTGGGAACTTTATTCAACTGGAAATAGATGTCCAAATTTTCCACCCATGCTTTGGCAAAACAAGAGGGTGATCCATCGAACTTAGGCAAGAAGAACCTGCCCATAGTGTGGTGTCTCCCATGAAGGAAACATCCATCTCTATACTGCTGCCATAGCCTCCTCTGGTCCTTAAGATGGAAAATGTCTTGAAAGCTCAAGTTATCCTTGAACCTCTGACTTTCTGAGTCATATTATACAAATTAACCTTCCAAAGAGGTTGGCTCTTGCAGTCCTTCATTCTCTACAGCAAATAAGGTAGGCATTGTAGAGCGTTGTGAGGCCTGTGGAGTTTGTGGCAAGCTCACAGGTTGACCAGTCCCAAATTGAGACATATTAGAACTTTCTCCTTGATTGAATCTCCCAAGGGATTCCCTCATTATATCTATCCTCATCTCCTTTATCTCCTTGGAAAGATATTGCATAGCCTCCAAGAGAGTTTTTTCGAACTCCTCTGCTTCCTTATCCTTATCATTCACAGATTCAAGGGCTTTCCCCTTGTCTTGACCCTTGTCAAGTTCAATAGTAGTATAGTCATAATTTTTATGAATTCTATTCTGATATCTCCTCTCCCTCTCAGAAAGAGGATCTTCATCTTTGGAATGCAGCATGACTGGTGCTCCAATGCTAGCATAGGCTGTGCCAAGAGTGGAGCTCTGATACCACTATAATGACCCTTTTTCAGGATTCTCAAGATTCTATTTCAGAGATGGACTACAGAGTAATTTAATGGATATGTCACCTTTCAAATAAAGGATGAGATCTAGAGTCTACCTGGCCAATTGTAGACTCTATCTATAGAACTTGGAATAACCCCTTTTCAAGAATTTCAACAAGGTGTTCAAGGAAAACGATGTATAAGTAAAAATGTGAAAAAATAACACAGATAAGGGCTTGGTTCCCCTCATTTATGTTTTATGTGACTTATATATGGAATTTCATCAGAAACAAATCAGTTTAGGCACAGTAAACATATCTCCCAAAAGGTAGACTAGCTAAAAAGCACCCAAAGGGGAAGGCTGTAGTCAAATGCAAGCACTGCTTCAGGAATTGCGCAGTTTTAGCTAATGTTCAGTGGATATAAAAAAGAGAAACTATATCTCAATATCACAGCAGCAAATAATCATTATGATAAAGCCCTTTCATTATACAGTAGAAAGCATGAGCCAATACAACAATAAATCTTCATAAAAGAGAGCAGGAGCACATGTATATTTGCAGAAATGCTTCAACAGCATTATTTTTCAGGAGATTTAGTAGATATATGGACAAAATATCAGATCTATATCATATTTGGAAACTCTATAGTTTTCTCTACAAGATCCACTTGGAATTTTGACAAAAGCATGCATCAATAAGAGTGGATCTGAGAAACAAGTTGCAGATTTGGAAACTGCTGCAGTAAATTTATGAATATGAAATTTCAATACAATGGATCAGATTTGAATAGAAGATAGATCAACAAGCCAATCCATGGATCACCAAGTGGAAGGCAAGCCCGGAACAAGAGATCTCTGATCTAAACTATGAGCAAGACAACCTGCAAACCCTCATACATAAATAACACAGTTTTCCCAGTGGGACAGCACTGTAGCTCAAATGATACAGAAAAATACTGAAGAATTACAGATCTAAAGTATAATAAATGGTACTCTCTTCCAGGAGGTAAAAGGACCCACTCCATGGAGAGAGACTCTCAAAATACACTAGATCTCTGCAGATCTAGATCACCACTTGCTACAACTTGCAGAGACAGCAAAGCCCTCAATGGATCAGTGCTTCCAATGTAAGTAGGAGCTTGGCCTCAAGCCTAATAGTGGTTCAATTCAGCAAACTTTCCTCCTTGAATCATCAAAGGAAGGAGTGAAACTCCTGCATAGGAATTCTAGATACAATCCTCCACTCAACAACAGAGAATGGTATTTGTCTAAGCAGACAAATACTCAGAAATATGATCTATCAAAAACCTTCTCTTGTTGCCCTCCTTTCCCTTTTATAAGATGAGGAAGCTCTTGCAAACCCTAAACCATCTTGATGAGTTAGCCCTTTTCACATTAGAGGCTCCCTTCTAGAACTGCGTTGTCCCTTTTGGAGATGCAATGAACCTAGACAACGCTATTGATTTGGTCAAGGTTGACCCAGTCTTTAGCTCAAACCTCTTTAACACCTGCAAGTGATTATTTACATAGCCCTGATTTGTCTTTGTTCACATGGGCATTGATTTATTCAGACTTTTTAGGAGTTTTACATGTCCTCCTTTATTCATTTATTCATGAAGTAGAAATTAAAACAAAATTGAATGTTCCTCTTAGCTAAGGCTAAGTGGGAACATTACATGGACCTACCAATCATGGATGGGAACCAATTATTGTTATCCCTAAAATTGTTGTTGATGATTGAGGCCTAACCCTCAAGGGCCATGGTGATCCACCACCCAATGTTTCTTTATATTTATCCCAAACCTTGAGCCATTATACTTTCACATACTATACGTTTTGAAGGATTTGGTAAATATTGTTATTGTTTAAGGGGTGCTGGATAGCCATTTGTGGGAAATTTTCTTTAATCCCAATCAATTTTGATTTTTGACAATGCTAGTGGAAATGACACACCACTTAACAAATTCATTAACACATCAGAGGTTGAGCTCTGACATCCATGACCACAGAGTCAAGTCCACTAACAACATCAACCCTCATTACATGATAGTTACCCAACCTATAGACACTCTTGGAAATGTATTTTTGAAACATGAAGGATGTAATTTCCAACACACTGTAGTTTCTCATTGACTTTATGTAATTATCAAAACATGTTTTTTCACTCTAGGTGTTATTAAAGAATCTCATTTATTTTATATATAGAAATCATTCTCCCTTGAGCACCATTTTGTATATATACTAGCAAATATCCATATTCAACCCAGATGTAATAAGCACCAAGAGGGATCAAGAAAAGGCGGAATGAAAATCTATCGATATTTGAAAGATTCAAGATTAAGATGGATCTATATTTCCAAATTTATTTATTTATCTATTTAAACCAGGTCAAGAATTTGTACAGAATCAGTAAATTTGAAAGATCAACTACCGTGATTACACCAGGTACAAATAATTTAGAAATGCCACAAACATATCAGTTACAACATATCTGTAGAGGCTTAAAGCTAGAAAGATGTGGAAACAAATTGTTCACCAAAACCACTTGAGCTAAAATCATTTGGCCTTTAGTTTTTTACATCAACTATTTCTTCTTGTTTTTTTACATTAGGCATCAGACATCAATGTTTTCCATTTAAGTTTATTAGTTTTATGAGTATGTATATGACACATATCTTCCACAAAGGTTGTAAGAGCACCTCACTTCTCTCTATACAATCAAGTCATTGATGTTGGATAATTGGGTGAGAAACAAGTAATTTTCATGTCTCTCTTTCCTATGTTACTTCTTGAATTCTTGAAGTGATTTATGACATGTCATTGATTGTATATTTCCAACGTCCCTCTAATTGGTATCAAAGTAACTTACTATTACTGAGAAATGTACCTCGAACAAGAACTTCTTGCATAGGCTTCAAGAAGTAGTCTGAGACATTTCTTTGGTGGTCACTAAGAACTCCATCTTGTAATTTCACTTGAAAAATAAAAAATGAATGTGAAAATATTGTGCTTTGAAGCCAATTATTCTTAGGAATATACATTAAATTTTCTAGAATTTCCAGAACATTAGTGACTTCAATTAATATTTAAACATAGCCTTACATTTCAAGATTGAGATAGATGGAAACTAAGATTGAGGAGAATAGTTGCTAGGATTGAGGAGATTAGTTATATTCTCTCAAAGCATAAAAAGGACAAGATAGGAGAGTTCGGTCACACCTCATAAAGGAGCAAGCAAACAGGATAAGGGAGAGTGCATTGAAGGAGAAGATGAGCATATAATTGAAGTGACTAGCAAGCGCAATAGATTATACACTATTGTATCAATATTTTCCATGCACAGGACATACATGTTCAAATTTCTAGGGCATACGTCATCTTTCGTGATTGCTCAAGTTTATTCAATTATTAGAGAATAGGAAGATGAATCTACTATTTAGAACAAGCAAAAAAGGGCAGGTCATATTGTTCTACCATACTATGTAGCTATTTAAAAAAAATCAAGCTATCCTAAAATATTCTTTAAATCCACAATAAAAGAAAAACACAAACAAAGAATTAAACCCTAAACATAAATCCATTATTTTTTAAACTCATTACATTCAATACAACATTTTTATGTTTACAGATGTGAAATTTATTGCAACATTATTCAGATCCCTGGTCTCGGAGTGAAATCACCAGTTGTTGCCACCGCTGCCAAGGTTCGTTACTGTTAGAAATTGTTATAGTGGAAAATGGATTCAACATACATAGATATGATTCTCGTGCCCTCTGGTGAGGGTTCCAGCTCTCAAGCCGGACCAAGCACTTCCACCAAGAAGGCCAAATGTTTTGAAATCAAGAAGTGGAATGCTATGGCTCTTTGGGCGTGGGATATTGTGGTTGACATTTGTGCAATTTTGCAGAAATCACATTATGGACCTCTGTATTGAGTTGAGTGTGGCGAGGGTTCCAGCTCTCAAGCCGGACCAAGAACTTCCACCAAGAAGGCCAAACGTTTGGAAATCAAGAAGTGGAATGATGTGGCCCTTTGGGCGTGGGATATTGTGGTTGACTTGGTTTTGGTTAATTAATTTACTGTATTGTGCTAAGTTTTGTATGGTTTTGCTGAGATTATGTTCCCTAATTTTTTGAGTGTTTGTTCCCTCATATTTTAATAAGACAAGTTAATGTCGATTTTTTCCCAGACATCGTGTTAACTCTCTCCTTTGGATTTTCCAAGTCCAAATTTTGTGACTCTAGTGATTGTTTACACATATATTAAATTAACTTTGTTAGGGATTTCTTCCTTCTCGCAAAATTGGCACCTAAGAGGAGAAATTTAGGCAAGGTGCAACCAGGAAACCCCTAAACAATTGAGGGATCTCTGGCTGTCACTATGGATGTTGGGTAAGATCCCTGAATGTCCCCCATTTTCCATGCAATGTCCTAGGGTAGGAGAAGGTATGCCCCAGGGAAAGGGGATGTGCCCTACAATTACCGTCCCCCAAAGTATGTCCATACAGCCATATAGCAACAAACTAATACATACATATATATGCATACACCATATGTGTGTGAAGGTCAGTGGTTGAGTTCCAGTCATGTTATAGTAAGTCTGCACGATAGAAATAACATTTTAGCCTATAGTGTTTTTAACTAAAATGTAGTTGGATAACAGAATTTTTCGGTATGTCGGGAATGAATTAAGGGATTCCAAAACAAATAAGAATTGAAAAGGCAGTACCTGAGCAGGCTTGAGACTTGAGATTATTGTAGGAGGAGGGTTAGCCTTAGGTGGTTGTTTATTCTTCTTAGAAGTTGGAATAGGACTAGTGAAGGGATTATTTTTCAGTATGCTGTCATAGTGAAGAACCTTGCTCATGTGCTTCTCGATCTTCCTCTTAATTGAATAATCTTTGGATTTGTGCAATTTGACCTCGGAAAATCAAGCAAGTGCAACAAGTGAAGAGACTTACTTGGATAGAAGAATCACGATGGCTCGAATGCTCAACGAAAACGACAACTCCAGTCCAAAACGAAGACAGCTCCAGTACAAAATGACAACTCCAGTCTGTGAAAACGATAGCTCCAAAATGAAAATGACAATGGAGAATTCTGGGTGAGACAGGAATTTTGGGATTTTTTTATAAGAATAAAATGCTCAGATGAGAGTTAAAAAAAAACTCTCGGATGAGAGTTTTACAACTCTCGTCCGAGAGTTTCCCTGAGATTTTATGTTAATACAACTCTTGAAGGAGAAAATAATTAACTCTCGTCCAAGAGTATTTTAACTCTGATCAAGCCCAATCAAAATCTCAGGCGAAACATTCAAAATATCTCGAACTAGAGTTTTAAAAAATCTCGGTCAAGAAATTGAGTTGACTATTTTCTCGGATGAGAAATTAAAAATTTCACCCAAATTCTAGCCATCCGCCAAAAAGTGTTTCCCAGCTTTGGGATTTCACCCATATAGGACATGCATCTATAGTGTTATATTCCATTCTAAAGGCTTTCATAATAGCACTTAAATCTCAATATGTGTGAGGTAAAGTATTTGGTGATGGTAACAAAAATTCACCCAACAATCTAAAACATAAATAAAAACTAGTTAATGTAAAGATTATTAATCCTATATAATTATTGAATTATTATTTTACACATTTATTACAACTAAAAAAAAAGGGAAAATAATCAACATTTACATATATTTCATAATATATACATATTGCATACCTTAGGATCTGTGTCATGCATCTGTTCGACAAATTATTCATAACCTTTAAGTTCACCAGCAACAATGTAGCAAAGATAACAGTTGCATTTGAGTGTTCAAAAAGTCGTTCATTTGACGTTTCAATCATAGGTACATCATAAACACCATCACTATCTCCACCATCATCATCTGACTCGCCCTACATCTCTTGGAGCATTTGATTTGTCCCATCATTGTGAACTATGTCATTATTGTCATCATCTACCTCCATGGGATCATTAACATCATCTTCATCATTCGCTTCATGTTCTTCACCTTGCACAACATCATTTCTAGTACTACTATTTGTTTCAATATTCTCTTTAAGTGCAACATCATCTAATCTACTACTCTTTAGCTATGTAAGGTTCTGCAAAAAGTTGGGGGGCAACTGTGCCTTTATAAAATTTACAAACAATCATTAAACATTAGTGCCTATATAAAAATATAAAAGTAATATAAAAGTTTACTATATAATAAAAATGAGGATATATATATATATATATATATAGCTAATTAATTACCACAGGACGATAGTCATTCAATCCACCATCAATGTGCTCATATTTCTTACAATGTTTTGATGTTGTTGCTATCAAAACTCTAACATTACGTCTCAAACAACATTTGTTTCAAGGGAAATAAACTTTACCATCACCCCTTTCACCCTCTTGAATTTTTTTTCCACCTCTAATGTTTTCTGACATTGATGCAAATTATACTATAAAGAAAAAAATAATTATGTTTTTTTACTAGACAAAATACCGTATACCCTTTCTGAACCGTTGCTACTACACTAAAATTTGTCACTATTATAGAAAAATTTTCGGAAAGCATCTTTACAATGCACCCTATATATTTAAAATAAACTATCACTATTGCGACACTAGTTGACCAAGTCAAATTTGACTTTGTCAAAGGGAAAGTGATCGTTCCACAATGATCTTTTCATATCTATCAATATACCGACACACATAATATGGACACCATTATAGTAACACTATCTTCTATTACTGTCGCTATTGCAACACCTTAGCTGAGTGGGTCGCAGTAGCGATTCTTTTTTGTAGTGTCACAAGAGTGACAACGTCACCATAAGGGTCCCAAGAGTGACACCACATGGCGGGATTAAAAAAATTGAGAAAAATTGGGGAACTTTCTGACAATACATCAAAACTGTCGGAACTAAAGTGTTGGAAAATTGACCATATGTACTAGTGTATATGCTTAAAACAACTATCTTTTCAAAAGATATATGATGCCAAACCAAGCTGTTGTGCACGTCTAAACATCCCTTTAGTCAAATATATTAGTCATCATTCTCATGTTTTATATTTCATAGAATTCCCTAAATTAATTTCATCTTCAATGTTGCTGTAGATATGTCTCTTTAAATTATTTATATGGAGACACTCCCTTTTCAATATTGAAGTTGAAACAGCTAGAACAACTGTAAGTATGCTAACATTCTACAGTTTATCGCTATTTTACTAGATTTAGCTTAATTTGTAGATGTTTTTGTATTTTTCACTATCTTAAAAGGGAGTGAAAGCTCTTTCTGACACATTGACCAAATTTACAGGATTGTAAAGAATAACCAGCTAATGGGGCTTATCCCTTCAATGTTGTCTCATATTCCAAAATTGAAGAAAATCTAAGTTGTGAATACTATTTTGTAATCTACTCTCTTTTCTACTATTTACGTGTCAAAGAATTTCATAGGATGTATAAACTTTGAATTCTCGATAGTATCATTTGACAATGTTTTTCCATTTTATAGGGATTTTTCATACAATTAATTAAGTGGGGAGATCCCAGGATTATCTATTGGAATGAAGTCCTACAATATTTGTAAGAGTCTAGTTTCTTTACGAGTTTTCTTGGGCTTATCATTCTCTCGTTAATATTTTTTTTTTTTTTTTCCTGTTAAGGTTTAGAAAATTATTTTGTTTTAAAATTATTGTTCTTAGGTTTGCAAACTAAATTTTGCACCCATTCTTTTTAAAATGGGAATATTGTTATCATTTCCAAGGGGTTGCGCAACACATTATTTTTTGCAAGTCTTGCCCCTGACATGTGTCAATTGACAAGATTGTGGTTCTTGTAAGTCACTATGCTTTTTCCTTGTGGAGTAGAGGCAGATTTTTTTTAAAATTTCTTTCTTCGAATTAATTCTGCATATGAAACCTATCGAAACTCAGTTGTCAGAGACAATTTATATTTTAATCAATGTATCTCTATACAACTATTTCAATGCATTAACAAATTTTACATAAAGGATTCTTCATGGTAGCTTAAATGTTTCTAATCAACTAGTTTGAGGTCTGTTATGCAATGATGTGTGAGTAAACAACTTGATAGGGACCATTCCTCCGAATATAGGCAACTATACAAGCTTTGAAACTTTGTATGTTTTTTGATTTTTAAATGCATTAACAAATTCTACCTAAAGGATTCTTCATGGTAGCTTAAATGTTTCTAATAAATTACTTTGATCTCTTTTATGCAGTGATGTGTGAGGCAACAACTTGACATGGACCATTTGTGAGAATATTGGCAACTGTACGAGCTATGCAATTTTGTATGTTTTCTTATTTTCCTAATTGGATTTTACAAATGGGTGTGTAAATATATATTTTGAAGTTTGATGAAAGACTCATGATCTCAAGTGCTTGCTGAATTGGGGCTGGTATTCTTCTTAGGGACTTATCATACAATCAACTTACAGGAGAGATCCCCTTCAATATTGTGTTTCTACAAGTGTCTACTATGTAAGTGGAGATATTTCCATGAATGAACTATGTTCTAGTATCTTATACCATCATTGATCCATCCTACCCTTTGGTATATCATGGAACAGAGTAAATATCAGGAATTTTGTTTTGAATAGGCAGTGATATGAGATTATGTAGGTTTTCTAAGTAATGTAATTCATTGCATGGTATGCACTATTCAACCAACGTGATTAAGTTGGTTTCTTTAGTTGTCCTACCCTAATTTTAAAGTGGTTATCCTAGGTCATTACAAGGAAACAAGCTGACCAGAAGGATTCCATAAGTAATTGGTCTCATGCAATCTCGTACTCTTCTGTAAGTAAAGCGTTTTCTGGATCTCAACTTGTCCAAAATTTTCCTATAATCGGATTAAAGTATAATCTCTTACATTTAAATGCATGGAAGCCTAGATAAATAAGAGTCCATAATGATTTTGGATATTGTCAATATATTTTTTATGGAGCATAAGGCACAACACCTATCAAAGCTTGATTTGATCACAGGTTAATATTCCTCATTAGTAAAGGTTATATGTTTTTCTCGAGAGAACCCTTGTCATTTTTTATAAGTTTGTCTTACAGTGGAGGAGTTTACGGAGATTCATTGCTTGTCCTACATTTGAGGGGTTTAACGAGACATCATACATAAACATCGAACTTTGATTTTCACTTAGATAAATTTTGTTTTTGTATCTAAATTTTAATGGTGGGAGAGAATAATGGTCTTAGTGTTGTTTTGGGAAATCTCTCCCTTTATTCTATATCTAAATTTGTTTTATTTTATCTGTCAATTTAAAGGAATTCTTTTAAAGTTTTGTAAGTATTAAGTTTTGGTTTAATGATGAAATGGGTTCAGTTAAGAATAAAGGAAATTGAGTTGAGAATAAAGGAAAAATAGATTTCATTGTATATTTTGATTTTTCTTTACATTTTTTTAAGGGTTTAGTTGACAATGGTGAATTTAAATCAAAGTAAGCCATATATAAAATACTCTAATTCCACTTTAATTTCCACTCTAATCATTAACTATATATATTTTACGTGATTATTACCTTCCACATTCCCCATTCCCCATTCCTTCTTTCAGTGTTCCTTTGTACCTCTTGGTGCAATTTCTAGTATTAAACCTTACTATACCCATATTTGAGTCCTAAACACTATAGCGATTACATTGTCTAGATGATCTTTCCATCGATAGTCTATATTGGTGGAGAAATCTAAATTAATATCCTCGTTGTGGATGTTTTGTTGTTTTGATAGAAGTAAATGGATAATAAAGTTTCTCTAATCCTTAGAGGGCCACGGGTGGAAAAAAATTAAACTCACTCACATGCCTTTTTAACTTCAATTGGTGTGATTTGAACCTAGTAGGTCATTTAAAGTGCATATCAAACTGTGCTATGTTTGGGAGCTCATGAGATTTGTAGATTCATTATACCTCGATGCTTATTTCGAGTGGGAAGGCAACATTCAGACCTACAGATCCTTAAATGTAAGATCTGAGAGCCACCAACATGGCCATGTAACCATGGGCCAGCCTATGTTTTTCGTTTTAAACTTATTACTAATGAAAGGGGGGTGGATGATATATGGGGGTGGGTGAACAGAGGGCATGAGGATTGAAGATTAAAAATCTAATGCACCCCAGTTTGATCCAAAGGGTCTCTCATTTTTCCTTTTTCCAAATAGATTTCACAATTTCTTAGTGAGGCAGGGAGGCAATACCATTGGTTCTCACCTCGAGTCTGTTGGTAGTGTAATGAAGACTCCTTCAGGGGGATTGGTTCCGCTTCTTCTGCTATGGTGTATGAAAGATGCATACTCTTCTTGCAGAACATATTTTAGGTAGATAGAGGGCTAGAGGATTCAATATTACAAATCTAAGGCACCCCAGATTGATCCAAAGGGTCTCTCGTTTTTCCTTTTTCCAAATAGATCTCACAATTTATTGGTGAGGCAGGGATGTAATACCATTAATTCTCACCCCCGATCTGTTGGGTAGTGCAATGAAGCCTCCTTAGGTGGTTTTTTTCTTCTTCTATGGGGTATGAAATATGCATCCGCTTCTTCCAAAACGGATTTTAGGTACATAAATGGAAGTAGGTTTTAAAAAAATTTCTGTGATATGATTCACGGAGGCATAGTTTAGGCGCATTACAATGGTGTTAAAATAAGTTATGGATATTGGATATCGTTTCCTTCAGGTATGTGATCTAGCGGTGTGTTAATGGTTGAATTATGATTGGTCTGAGATTTTTTTTTTGTCTTTCATTTCTTTATGGAGTGAAGGGTGTTTTGAGAGCAGTCCACTGCGAGGTTTTGCATTGCAAGATCAAGTGTGCAACTCTGGTTTATCTATTAATGTGAAAACATGTAAGAACCATGGATTGATTTAATGAAAAACATTGTACGACATGAAAGAAGGATGCAAAATAAGGGGTTTCCAGTACTGGGCATATTGCCTTCTACGATGTATCCAAGGATTTCTATCCATTCACCATGTTATTTACTCAAATGTTGGTTATGTTAATTTGCTTATATGGTTTTGATTTTAGCTTAGGGATCAAATCCTAATGTTCGCACCCTAATTTTCCATTTTGGAGTTCTAACAAAGTTTAGATCATCATGCTATATCCATTTCTGCATGTGGTGCCTACGAGCACTCTTGAAATCACCCTTACCAAAAGATCAAACAAAGTGGTTTGGAAGGGGCAGGTCAATTTTGAATGGAAAAATCTAATAATTCTACCTCTTCCTACCCTAAAGAGAGAGAATGTCTTACCCATAGGGTTGTCGGTTCACTAGACTGAAGTTATGCCATTCAAAAACATTGGGATTAGTTCAAGCCTTTCTATAAAAAAAACACAACAAAAGGAAACAAATGTATGAATCTGGATTGCACCATTCCTCATATATATTTTCTAGCTATGTTGGGCAACGTTTTTATATTCATTCAACCTATTCATTTGTTAGAAATACAAACCTTTTTATTGGAAGAGTACGATACATAAATATGGTGATTGTAGACTCCATTTCATGTAATATTGTTTCACCACCAATCTGTTAATCTTTTTAAACTTTAGTATGATATTTTGTTCAATGTGTTGTGTTCTTGAGCCATTTTGAGTTAATTTTTTTAGTTCAAGAATAATATTACACGCATATAACATATAGGCACATTTCACCGACTTTGTGGATCCTTAATTTTAAGGCATAATGAAAAATTAAAGGCCTGATAAGTGTTTCATTTGACAATATCCTTGGTAGTATTTAATTTTATAATTTTAACATATCTCTTGTTTTATTTATAGATAATCCATATGCATCACACCTGCTTCTAGTATAAACTACTCATTTCTGGATATATAACAGAAGTACAACAAAATAGTGCTAAAAAGGCCCCCTAAGAACTTTTATTTTACATAGGAATGTGGTTAACTATTGATCTTAAGTTTTCAATCTAAATTGTGAATGATAATGTTGCTAATTATTTTTTGAAGTGTTGTCTTTTGCAACTTCTAGATATGGATACATCTGGCACACAATCTGAAAATTTTGTTTGTGTAATATTCAAAGGTTTCAATTTTAGAAGAGTGGAGCAATTTCCCTAGAATTTTTTATCTCAAATGATGTTTGGATTCCAAGCATGCAGTTCAGATATTAAATTCATGAATAAGAAGCCAATGGTTTTTGGAATTAGGGGTGTTGTTGCAATAGTTTTAGAAAAAATCATGACAACTTCTAGAGGTATTACTGAGGGTGGTTAAACATATGGAAATTTCCTTGGAATATCATCTTCTCTCAAGAAGTGATCTCTGTTAGTACGGTCTTGACTTTATGGTCCTTTATCTTGTAACTGTAAGACATCGTCATTGAAGCACCACTGAACATATCAAATTTGAAGGAATGTTTGAAATGATTGTTAATGTGCCTGTCCAATTATCTTGTAGATTTCATATGGTGTCTAAAATTTTGATTGCAATAAAAATATATAGTCTTTGCTTTTGGATCTAATATTGCAGAAACTTGTATCTATTTCAGGAAAAAATTGAAAAGGCAGTAAAAAATAAGGTTGCAAAGGCAATGGTACCTTCTATTGATGTCATGTTTCAGGCTGTCAGGTATCTCCCTTCAATCTTTACAATACCGAATTTGAAATCCATAGTAACATGACCTGGTTTGTAAACCTGACTCGTTTTAACATTTTTGAATCTTGAGATCATCATAGAAATAGTTTTTATAGATGATTTTATGTCGGGGTTAGGAATCCAACATTTGGAGATGACTGGTGATGATGTTGACTTGATTGTATTTCCAATGAATTTGGGACAAAATTTGTTCCCCCAAAGAAAATTTTGAAGATGATTTCTGAACTTTTTTATCACCAAGATCAGAATGTGCGGGAACCTGCTAAAGGGTTGACAATAGAGGTATGTTGATGATTGGAAAAGATCCAATAAAATCAATCTTATTTGAGAATATATGAGATAATTTTGTAAGTATCCCACACAGTTGATATACAAAGTTTTGTGTAATTCTAATTTGTGGCCTAAGATCTCTAATTTACTTGCACTTATTTCTCTTTTTTAATACTCGGAAAAAATAATTGGATGCAGAGCTGGTTAATATGGTTGGTGTTCCCAAACCTATCCATAAAATGAGGTATTTTTTTAATGGAATTGTGTTAGTATATTTTAGCGTGTTACTGAACCCTAAAAATCTGTGACTTATTATTCTACATTTGTTAGATCTTGTAAACATTTATCAATAATTTGTTTGGTACATACTTGTAACTGTTCTTAAAAATAGAGAATATTCATTGAAATATTATTGAATGCATGTATCTATTCATGACCTACATGGCATTCATATGATTGTTAATGAATTTAAGGGCATCACTCATCCTTGATGGAATTTTTCACCTTTGGATGTTATAATGCGAGACTTTATAAAATTTCACTTCTGTATTTGCTTGATTGGTCCACCAAATATCGTAAATGATATTTTGGGGCTCATAACCATTTATTTTTAATGGTATGATGAACTCCACATGTTGGACATGCAATTAAAATTAGAGAAAAACTATGTTGAAAATAATAAATCCTTAATAATTCATTAGTTAGCTAATTAGATTTATTAGTTTTCTAAATGTGGAGGGAATTCATAGATTGCTTGAATTAATTGGTGGCTTGAAAATGATCACTATGTTATATTTTTCCCTAAAGTGATTTTTGTATTTTAGTGACTCTTTTGGTAAATAAAGTGGGTATTCTGTTACTTGGAGAGTAGAATACATATGTTCAAAAATGGAGGGAATTTTGGCTTTCCCTTCCCATTTACAAAATTTTTCTTTCAGGCCTTTGTATCATCTTAAGCTACAAAGCTATCGTCATAATCGACAGATTTTGTAGAATCATCCCTTGGGATTTTATTTAACATCAATATAGAGGAATATTATTTTGGAGCTTTGAATTTCCTTTATCACGCTTAAAATTGAATGATTCAAATGCTAAAAACTTAAAGAAAACCAAGGATTGGTTCTGCATATTGGGAATGATGTCATGTTTCCTTCAAGTTAACCTAGTCACTAGCAGCCTATTTTTCACTCTAATTTTTACATTTACTCTTGAAACCAATCTTTCTTATCATCATATTGATGAGATTGCAAAAACCTATTAGTTGGATTTCTAGCATTACGACCTGTTATTTCAACGTATCTACCTTTTCTTACACCTTCTTTGTCTATTCAAAGGATTTTTGACCTTCTTTAGTACATCCTTTGAAATTTAGTAATAGCAACTTTAGGTCTAACATTGTTGTCAAGTCCTTAACTTACAAACTTGATTGCACAGCCACTTTATACACCGATCTCCTACCCATTGTATGCTCATGAAATCTTGGAAAAATATATTCTCTTTACCAATCTATGGACTTAAGATTGATAAAACTCGCACCTCTTGCAACCCTTCCTTTACTTAAACATTGAATTTTGTTTTTTTTCCAAAGTGTTATCAAGTCTCATATTCTTCCTTTTTCATATGTGTTTGATCTTCTCCAGTTTGACCATTCCTCCTTTGACATTTACGATTTATTGAATGCATATTCATTTTAACTTTGTTTTCATTGGTAATCACTACAACTCCATAGACTAATAGTGTTGACAATAAAATACCTAGATGATAATAATTATGAGGTTCAGTGAAGGAAATACTCAAAGTGGTTGTTGTTAGCCTCACTAGGTCCCATTACCATTTTGGTCATCCTCTGCAATCAATTGTTGAATCCCTTGACATTCCTCTTTCCTTTTATGTTTTCATTTCTTATCAATAGAAATTATTTTATTGAATTATACATGTGGTTAAAAATATAAAATTATGTGACAATGATGTAATTGTCATGTTACTTTTGTGGGTTTTGAGTTTTATCATGATGTTATCTCCCTTTTGTCCATATAATGCATTTACTGGGGAAACCCACTAATTAATATAATTACAAGGATGGTACCTAGGGTAAATTGGAGTCCTTAACACCCAATGATAGGTCAAAAGTCAACAATTGGCTTACAAAGGGAGCAAGAATTTCACAGAGTGGGATGTGCACCTTGGTGGGGGGGGAGAACAACCTTCCTATCAATTTGGAGGGAGAGTCAGAGACTAACATGTTGGGGTTTTTAAAGGTAATTTTATTTTTATTTTTTTTATTTGATTGTATATGTTTTAACATTCCTTCTTGTACTATATTAATCATGCACTTTATTTTCATGTGCCTTACCTTTACGATTTTGAATGAAATTTTGAGAAAGGGTCTTCTTATAGTCAATTTGAATATAGGTTTAATTTAGATTTGTTCCTATAATGATTCTTTCTAGATTATTTTACTGTTCCGCTTTCCAAAATGATAAGCTTATGTAACACTTTTGGCATTCATTTTATCCTGGAAAAAGACGAGCTTCATTTTGTGCCATGTCAAGTTATAGATATAATAATTTTCATTTTTTGGTTTGGAAGCTGCGAAAAAAGATAGAATCATTGTCATGGGATCCCCTTTATAGGTATACTATCTTTTAATAATTGGAATTTTGAAGTTTGAACACAAATGTTGTCAAGTAACAGCCATTTGTTGTTGAGGAAATTATTAACAGTATGGGTTAAAATGGGTAGACATAACATGAGTGAGATTTTTTTTGTTTGAAATGGTAATTCAAGTTGAAATTATATAAATTAGTCTCGTGATCAAATTAGTTGAAAAGGACTAAGACATGCCAACATGCTAGATAAAACAATGGTGTCCCTAAAACATTCCTTGACAAGAATATTTCAATAATAGAATGAAATAGTTGTCCATCCAAACACCCTTGTAGGCCTGCAAGGCACAAAATCAATAGGAATTTTAAACACCTTTTTTAGGAAAGTTGTTTATGATATGCCTTCCTAGCTTTCCTATAAGGTAAAATTCTCTCTCTGGCTGTATTGGACAATGGCTGATCTGAATCTGTGCTTGCTGATTTTTGTGAATCAACAATTGGGACAGACATTATTTCTACACCCTCACCTCTACCGGAGGTCCCTCTTTTTGAAATCATAAGATAAGATAACTATATTAATGTCTGGCGAATGAACAAAAAAGTAGGTAATCAGGAGTGAAGATTGAAATAATGTGGGAGTGAAAGCACAACTCATAGAAATGTCAAAAATAACACAGATAAAGAAACCTACATAACATCAAAACATATGTATAAAATTTTGAGAAAGGTAGGGTGATCCAAAACACTAAGTGAGTTTGGACAAATCAAGAACCTCTGAAGAGGGAGAGAGAAATCAGAAAATGAGGTTGTTGATTACAAAGTCTCTTTAGTCCAATGGCCGATTGCAAGGGTGATGAACAAGGATTGGCAGCTTACTGTTGGAGTACTCTAAATTTTGAAGCCATTGGGGGTTCACGTTGTATGATCCTTGGGGCAATGTATGGGTGAGGAATACTTTTAGAAATTTAGGTCAAATGAAGGAAAATCTGAATGGATCTCTAGTTGGCCCTTGGGGGTTGGGAAGTATCTCGATGGGTAGGAGGTGGTCTACCCCGAGTCCATCAGGAGCTAAACTCTCTAACACTCTGATAATGTGTATCTTGATGTATGAAGCAGTACTTGTGAACTGGTCTCGATAATACTGGTTAGCCTCCTTGCGATTGGGGAGGGGGGGGTGGATGAGGAGAAACCCAGAATTTGACCATTATGTTGTCGGGTGCAATATGGAGCTTTGTCAACCATTAGTTGCCCAATTTGAAAAATAAATAGGAAAGCATAAGGTGATTGGTTTTGTCATCCTAGGAAATTTAAGGAATTAAGAAAGGCGCTTTGAGCCAATCTAAAATATGACCAGAAAAGTAGCCAAAAGAACATCCAGATGATGTACATTAACTGTCCATGTATAGAACATTCTTCAAATAAAAAAAAAGAAACCTCTCAAGGAAATTTTATATCTCCAGTACATAATAGTAGATAGAAAGCGTGGAGGCTTTGGGCTCTGGGATGTAAATTTCTCTTCTTCTTTCCCCTTTTATCCCCCACTGGAATTTTATTCCCTCTGATATGAGGGGGTGCTCTGGGGGGATGATGACTAGGATTAAGAACAAATCGATCAATGTGGTCAAATGTTGGACTTTAGAGTCAGTGATCGGTGTGGAGGCTTTCTCCATGGAGCTCGAATCTACCTTCTTAGTGATCAACATTTATGGTCCCTGCGTGGAGAGAGCCTATTTTTGGAACTCATTGAAAAGGAAATCCTTTATGAAAAGTGCACAAATTATTGTGGGGGGCGATTTAAATTTCTCTGTGGGAATAGCAGAAGCCTAGGGCTCGTCCGTGCGTATTGACCCCCTTGCCAAATATTTCGTGAACTAGATGCAGGATGGGAGCTTCTTTGATCCCTCACTTACCAAGATAACGCCCACTTGGAGGAAAAATAGAGTGGGTGAGGCTTATATAGCCAAGAGGTTGGATCGCTTTCTTCTATGTGATAATTTTCAGATAGCTCCGTGGGGTTTCATCAATGGGTTAGCACAGGAGGGATCTCAGATCACTCACCCATATTATTGGAGCTTAAAGGTCCTTTCAGAAAACCTCTTGCCCCTTTCAAGTTTAATTCAGGTTGGCTCAAGGAGGAGGATTACAACTTGTTGGTGGCTGACCTGTGGAGACATGCTCCAGCTGAGGATGGAAAATCTCACGCTTAGTCTTTTCTTGATAGCTTGAAAATCATAAAAAAGGCCACCATAAATTCGTCTAAAGAAAAGGCCCAAAAAGACTCTGAATCTATCAATTATATCAATGAAGACCTGGGTGTCATGAACAATAATGGGGATAGGGGCTTCATGTACGATGAGGCCTGAAACAGGATTAGAGAGATGGAAGCGAGAAGGAGGAAAATTCTCAAGGATAGAGAAGAAATGTGGTGTCTTTGGAGTCGGGCCATTTGGTTGAAGGTGGGGGACGAAAACACCAAATTCTTTCATAATTATGCTCAAGGTCAGAAGAAATCCAAGACCATTTGGGAGATGAATAAATCTGAGGGGATCAAGCTGAATACTTACAAAGATATCTCCTCATTGGGAAGAAATCATTTCAAAAACCTTTATGCAGCTCAAAATGAGGTCAATATTAGGGAAATCATCTAGGTGGCACAACTTTTCACCCATTATGCAAACAAGGAAAGTAATAACCTTCTTATGACCCCAGTGGAAAAAAAGGAGATTGAACTTTCTATTAAATCTATGCAAGTTGAAAAAAGCCCGGGGCCCAACGGATGGATGGTGGAATACTTCCAACATTTTTTTCAGCTTATGGGGACTGCTATCACTAATGTAGTGGAGGAATCCAAATCACAAGGTCTCATCCATGATTCCATAAATTCCAACTTTTTGGCTGTCATTCCTAAATGTGATACCCCTACTTCTTTTGATGGCATTCGTCTTATATCCCTTTGTAACTGTATCTATAAAATTATTTCCAAAAAAATTGTCAACCGATTAAAGCCTATTCTCTCTTACTCCATATCAAGGTAACATTTTGGCTTCCTTAATGCAGAAAAATTCATGAAGCCATTGGGGTGGCTCAAGAGACCCTTAACAGTATTAAATTATCTCGCAAAAAATGTATGGTTCTCAAGATTGATCTTTCCAAAGCATATGACAGGATTAATTGGCTCTATATGAGGATGTTATTAACCCATTTGGGGTTCCATATTGATTTTATTAATTGGATTACGAGTTGTATCAGTAATATTCCTTTTTCTCTTCTTATTAATGGAGCAGCCTCTCAATTCTTTTCGAATCAAAGGGGCTTAAGACAGGGCTACCCTCTGTCTCCCCTTCTATTTCTTTTGGCGGCAGAAGGTCTTAGCCAACTCATCCACGAGGCCAGAAGTGAAGGAACTTTGGGGGGTATCGAAGTGGCTCATAATCTTTGTATTACACATCTATTTTTTGTGGATCACATATTATTATTCAGCAAAGGCAACAAAAGTGAGATCAGAATCTTAAAAATCATTCTGGATCTATTTATGAAGGCCACCGGACTCGCAATCAACAACCAAAAGTCTTCCCTTTCTTATGAAGGTATTCTAGAGGCCGTCCTATTATGGATACTTGATTTCCTCCCTTTTCTATAGGCACCTTTTGGAAGCCAGCATCAAATAATTTTGTTTCCTATTAAAATATGATGGGTACAGTAAACAGGACTAGTTTTGGCTTGTATCTAAAATTGAGAAAAGAATTAATTCTTGGAGTCACAAGTGGCTCTCCAGAGCAAAGAGACTAGTACTGATTAAATCAGTCTTACTCACAATATTGGTCTATTGGATTAGCCTGACTTGGGTTCCCATCGGCATTCTCAACAAAACCAGAAGAATTTGTAGCAATTTCCTCTAGTCAGGTAAGCAGGATAAAAAATTTCTCCCATGGGTGGCCTGGTCCTCGATTTCCAAACCTATGGAGTGCGGGGGGGGGGGGGGGGGGCATCAAACAACTAAATAAGTTTTCTTCTACACTGGATGCAAAGTCTATATCGAGAATTATCTCAGAAAACAATTTTTGGACCAAAGACATTAAAATAAATTATATTGATCCGGTCCCTTTGGATGATTGGATTAGGACTCCGGTCAAAGAAATAAAGAGATCCTCTAACATTTGGAAAGCCTCCATTTGTTGGGAAAAATACTGAGAGGGGGGAGTGAATCAGTATTTAGTGCAGATAATAAAAATTTGATATTTTCTTTCTTAAAAACCCATACGCTACTTTCCTGAATTAAACTCGCGTATATACGCGGATATCCTTTACAGAACTCGCGTATATCCAGTGAATTAATTATGCATTTAATTCATGACTTAGATCATTGCATTACTCATTTATCAGATGATCAGAAAATAGTAAACAGGTGCAGAAAGAACAGAGTAATCATCACACACAAGTAATCACACATGAACACCAGGATTTTTAGGTGGAAACCCAATTTGGGAGAAAACCACTGCTGCTGTCATCTCAGTCTTCAAACTTTATTATTAAGAAAACTTCTTACAACATGTACTGGCGTAGACTCATACCAGCACGCAGGCACCCACCTGCAGAAGGCTACAACCTTCTCTCGTTTACCAGCCTTTCCTGGAAGGGAGAAACAACCCCCTGCTCTCATTTACGAGCCTCTCCTAGAAGGGAGCTACTACCCCCTGATATTAACACCAGCCTCTCCTGGAAGAAAGTTTATACTTTCAGACTGAAGGCTTCAACCTTCAGATCCACTGCAGACCACGTTTCATCAATTTTCAAACTGGATCAAATAGCTTCAACACAATCCTTCACTTATCAACAAACATCCTTTGCCCATTGCATCACAGAACAGTGAAACCACTGTAACCAGAATATCAGAGATAACCCAGACTTTAGAATAGATATGCAGAATCTCAATCAGCTTTGAGCAACCATCAGTTCAAATTTCATACGCGCTTTTCTTCAAACAGACTCGCGTATATACGTGCTTTTAATAAAGACAACCCGCGTATACATCTGTGCACTTTTTAGAAAAACCCTAACAGTCCATACACTCCTTTGTTTAAACAGATCCGCGTATATACGTGCTTTTCATGAAACGAACATGCGTATAGATCTATAAAAGATAAACTTTGCAAAACAGATCAGATCTATGGACTTACCCAGATTTCTTCAATAGATTTGTGCCAGGTCTTCAATACTTCTTTTCAGATCATCCTAGAGATTCATCATTTCCAGATCTAGAGATTTTGAACCTTCATCATATTCATGGGTGCATCACAGATTCAGATCTATCGATTAAGAACAGAGTTCAACCATACAGATAAACTTCAGAGTGAAGTATTCATTTAAAGCCCGGACACTTGCACACACTTGCACAATGATTTTCTTCTCCTTATATAGGTTTATCCTTTTTCAATACCATGAGCCAAAACCACATCACTTCCGATGGTATTCCTGGACGGGATCAAATAGACAACCCAGCACTCAATACAATGGGTCAATACCATGGTAGTAATCCCTGGTTTTACACATTTAGAGCGCAATTGACCATACGCGACTTGTTACGCACTTTTCCGCGTACATACGCAAATTTCCTTTACTAAACTCGCGTATGCCTTGTGACATATACTTTTCATCATTGTTCTGACCCATTTTGGAAATTCTTTCTTCTGCACCTTCATCATTAACAAGCTCATCAGGTCAAAGGTTGCCATCATCTTCATCAAGTGTGTTGCCATCAAGGACAACACTCTGCATCATATTTCCAACAATCTCCCCCTTTGGACTTGATGGCAACCACGATGGTGTTTGATCACCACAACAGATAGATACATTGATTATAATCATTACACAATAACCATGTTACTCTCCCCTTATTCAAACATCATGTCACTATGTCACTCTCCCCCTTTGACATCAAGGGCAAAGGGCAGATCAAAACCAACACAAGGTTTTTCTCCTCATGTAGAAAGAAGAGCGCTGTAGATCTGATGGACACTGAAGTTACCATGCTCCCCCTAAGTTCATGCTGAAAGTTCAAACATATTTCTCAATGAAGTACATGACTCTATGACCAAAGACTCATACTTACATCAAAGATCCAACCAAGTGGATTTACATATGAGACTCAAATACCCAACCAAGTGGGCTTACACATTTGATCAAGTCCTTACATGACTGAATATTACAATTTTACATCATAGGTATTAAACATGACCTTTTCATCAAATTACAAATATGACCTATTATGACCAATACCAAAAGGATCTCAAGAGAGAGATCATATTACAGAACCATCATAATGCCAAAAATGTATTATAATCAGCAAGGCTAATGCTCCCCCTGAAAATGTGCATCCAAGCATCTTTTCTATATGACCAAAGCTCCCCCTTTGCTTGTGCATCCTGAATACTTTCAACAGAAAATCATCAAGGCATCTTCACCCAAAATCAGAGAATGAAACAGAAATATAAGAGCTGAAATACCACCAGTGACTCCAAACAGCATCAGAGATACCAAACAGCACTGCAGCTATGCTGAAAAATGCTGACCCCAAACAAAATTTTCCATCAACCAACCATACACGGCTTTCTGTGTTTAAACTCGCGTATATACGCGACTGTCTTTCAGGAAACCCACGTATCCAATTTAATCTTCTGAATTTAATCAGATCTGATCTTCTGAGAGGCAGAGACAACACCCAACTTTTGTCTGAGATATTCGAACGCTTCCCTGGGCAGAGGTTTGGTAAAGATATCAGCAATTTGTTCCTTGGAGGGAACATACTCCAACTTCACCTTTTGTTCAAGCACTTGTTCACGTAGGAAGTGATACTTGATGGGAATGTGCTTGGTCTTCGAATGCATAATAGGATTATTTGAGATACTGATGGTGCTTGTATTATCACACATAATGGAGATAGGAGGTGAACATTTGATTTGAAAGTCTTGTAAAGTTTGCATCATCCAAAGAAGTTGAGTGCAACATGATGCGGCAGCTACATATTCTGCTTCTGCTGTAGATAAAGCAATAGAGTTTTGCTTCTTGCTAAACCAAGATACCAACCGGGGCCCCATATAGAATGCACCACCACTAGTGCTTTTCCGATCATCAACATTTCCAGCCCAATCTGCATCAGTGTAAGCATGAAGAGTAAGATCAGCATTCTTTAGATACCATAGTCCAAAGTCTTGAGTTCCTTGTAGATATTTGAATATTCTTTTGACAGCCTGAAGGTGAGACTCTTTTGGATTAGCTTGGAATCATCCAACAATCCCAACTGCATGCATAATGTCTGGTCTAGTCCCAGTGAGATAGAGTAGACTTCCTATCATAGATCTGTATTCTGGTTGATTCACCGTGGGAGACTCATCATGAGAACTAAGATTACATCCGGTTATCATTGGTGTACTCACAGGTTTGCACTCTTCCATGCCATACTTCTTCAGAATTTGCTTAAGGTATTTTGCTTGTGATAAGAATATACCATCTGCAGTTTGATGCACTTGTAAGCCAAGAAAGAATGTTAGTTCCCCAAGTAACAACATTTCAAATTCTTGCTGCATGACAGAAGCAAATTTCTGACTCATAGATTCTTCATTACTTCCAAAAATGATATCATCAACATATACAACCACAATCAATAGTTTATCATTCTCAGTTTTTGTGTATAAGTTGCTATCAGCAGACCCCTTTGAAAATCCTTGTTGATGAAGATATTTGTCAAGACGATAATACCATGCCCTTGGAGCTTGTTTAAGACCATATAGAGCCTTTTTAAGTCTACAAACAAGATTTTCATCATTTCCCAAAATGAATCCTTCCGGTTGTTCTATATATACTTCTTCTTCTAGATCACCATTAAGAAAAGCAGATTTAACATCCATTTGATAAACTTTGATTTCTTGATAACTTGAAAAAGCAAGAAACATTCTTATGGCTTCAAGTCTAGCTACAGGAGCAAAAGTTTCTTCAAAGTCTATACCTTCTTGTTGAGTATACCCTTTGCAAACCAGTCTAGCTTTGTTTCTTATAACGTCCCCATTCTCATTTAACTTGTTCTTGAATATCCATTTGGTTCTAATGACATTTTTGTCATGTGGTCTTGGTACCAATTCCCAAGTGTGATTCTTTTCAATTTGATCAAGCTCTTCATTCATTGCTTGAATCCAACATTCATCTTTGCTAGCTTGATTGACATTGTGTGGTTCAATCGTGGATAGAAAATCCAGATAGATAGAAGATCCCACAAGAGTCCTTCTTGTTTGTACACCTGATTCCTTGACTCCCAAAATTTGAGATTCAGGATGATTCTTTTGAACATATATGGATGGAGCCTTTCCAGATAAATCATCTTCAGGTTCTTCATTGGATCCACTGTCTATATCATTTATGTTTGATGTAGAAGGACAAAAGTCACCATCATCTTCTTCTGTTGTTTGTCTTTCTTTTTTAGGGGCTGCAGGAGACTCATCAATAACAACATCAATGCATTCAACAATCTTTCGAAGCCTTTTATTGTAACATTTGTATGCTCTGCTCGTAGATGAGTAACCAAGAAGTATTCCTTCATCTGATCTAGGTTCAAACTTGCCAAGTTTTTCATCATTATTTTTGATAAAGAATTTACTTCCAAAAACTCTAAAATGCTTCACAGAGGGAGAATTACCATACTAGAGTTCATCTGGAGTTTTGTCACTATTTACCCGAACATGTGCCTTGTTGAGAATGTTTACTGCTGTATGTGCTGCTTCTCCGCAGAAAGTGTCAGGTGTTCTAGAATCATCAAGCATAGCTCTAGCCATTTTTTGAACTGTTCTATTCATTCTTTCTGCTACGCCATTTTGTTGTGGAGTGCTAGCTACAGAGAAATGTCTTTTTATGCCATGTTGTTCACAAAATTCAAGGAATTCATTTGATGTATATTCTCCTCCTCGATCAGATCTAAGACACTTGTTTTTAGATCTAATTCATTCTCCACCAGTGCTTTAAAGATCTAAAAATTTTCAAATGCTTCATATTTTTGTTTAATCAACCCAATCCAACACATTCTAGAGAAATCATCAATAAATAAGATATAGTATTCTTCACCACGTGGTGACTTTTTCCTCATAGGTCCACATATGTCATTATGAACGAGTTCAAGAGGCCTACTTGATGAACCTTCCTTGGCATTAAAATGTACTCTGGTCTGTTTACCGAATTGGCAAGATTTGCATATGATACTCTCTGGTAGAGTAATATTGGGAAGACCACGAACAACTTTAAGTCTGCTTGTTTTGTTGATTTGAGAGAAGCTCAGATGCCCCAACCTTCTATGCCATAGCCAGTTTTCTGAAGATTTACTCAAGTAGCATTGCTCTTTGCAGTTCTTCAATACATATAGGTTGCTTGGAGTTCTTTTTCCTTTTATGATTGTTTTTCCTGTATCAAGATCACGAACCACACATTCATTTGAACTAAAGACAACTTCAGTTCCTTGATCACACATTTGACTTACACTCAACAGGTTATGCCTTAATCCATCCACATACATGACATCATTAGCCTTCACCTTTTCTTTTAGAAACACATACCCTTTTCCTTTAATTATAGCAGGAGTATCATTTCCAAAAGTAACTTTCTTTTCCTTTTCTAGAGCACTATATGCAAGAAGTTTGTGTTTGTCACCTGTCATGTGTCTTGAGCATCCACTATCAATGTACCATTGATTTTCTTCACCTTCTGCAAATAACGCTATGCCACAATTTTCAACCTGTAGTTCCTTCTTTTTCCATACCTTGGAACTTGAAGGAAAATGTTCTTTTGGCTGAATTTTGCTCCTGCATTCAGATTCTTCATGCCCAAAGTTATTGCAATATGCACATTCAACTTCCTTTAGAAGAGGAGAAAAGTTGTTATAGGTATTCTTCTTTGTTTCAACATCAATCCTTTTCTTTCTTGCTTCTCTAGTCATGATGGTTTTATATGCAACACATTGAACAAATTTATGACCAAAATTGTGACATGAGAAACATTGTCCATTGAAGAAGAAATTTCTGCGATCATGAAATCTTCTACTTGAATTTACCTGTTGATTGGTGTGTCTTTGAGAAATATTCCTGTTAGTGTTCTTTGAATTGAGATGATCATGCTTTACCTGTAATGAATCTTGCTGAGTGGCAGAATGTAGTAGACTAGTTGTAGCTTCTTTTAGATAATTTGGAGCTGAAGTCTAAGAAGATTCTCCGGTATATCCAAGACCCGTCTTTATAAGAGGATAACGTTGTACCTTGATAATCTCATCTAAGGTTTCAGATCCTTTAGTAAATCTAAGATTCAGAGTCTTTACTTTCTCAAATTATTTTCTTTGACTTACCACTTCACATTCTAATTTCTCAATGTGTTTCTTCGCTTCTTCAACCTATTTTTCCATAGTCTCTATGGTTATTTTCTTTTCTTCTAAGAGAATTTTACATTCTTCTAAGTGAATTTTGAGTTGATTGTTTTCTTCAAGAAAATCATTATCCTCTAGAGAATCCACAAAAGTATCCTTTTCATCTTTAGATTCAAATGCCATGAGAAGTCTAAGATCTTGTTCATATTCTTCCTCACTATCAGAGAACCCATCACTGTCTTCATGAGTGTAGTAACTTTTCCTAGTGCTAGACCGGTGCTTATTCCTTTTTGCTACTTCCTTCCCTTTTACAGATGTTTCTTTATAAGGACACTTAGCAGCATAATGACCAACTCTTCCACAATCAAAATATTTGAAAGGAAGCTTACCTCTGAACCGTCCTGTGCCAAGTTGAAGTTTCTTTACAAAATTTACCTCATCTTCTTCTGAGATATATCCTGATCCTTCTGCTCCTTGTACTTCTTTCCCTTTTGTAGAAGCTCTAAAGACAACTTCTTTGACTTCAGATGATCCTCCTCTTCTCATTTCATAAGCAGTTAGTATACCATGGAGTTGTACGACAGTAAGATTTTGAAGATCCTGTTTTTCTTCAAGAGCAGAAACTTTTGACTCAAATTTTGCCGTTAGTGATCTTAAGATTTTCTCAACCAAAGTAGATTCTGCTATTGTTTCTCCCATGTTTCTCATACGATTTACAATATCATCAAGACGTAAAAAGAAACTAGAAACACTCTCATCATTATGCATCTTCAAATTTTCATATTCAATTCTGAGAGTTTGGAGTTTTGCACTTTTTACCTTTGCATCTCCTTCATAAATTAGGATGATTTTGTCCCATATTGCCTTTGCTGTATTCAGCTGCATAGCCTTGACAAATTCTGATTCAGTTAGACTTCCCAATAGTGCATTGACCGCCTTTGCATTTGTTTCATAATTCTTCTTTTCCGTCGGAACCGTTGGTACTCCGGCTGGATATTGATATCCTTGTTCAACAATGGCCTATACATCAGCTCCCATGGACTGAAGATAGGATCTCATCCTTATTTTCCAGAAGATTAAATTGCTTCCATTAAAGAGTGGAGGCTTGATAGATGTTGTTCCATCTTGATTGCTCATCTTGCTTGATCTTCCTTCTAGCGGCTAAGCTTTTTCAGAAGGACCTGCTCTGATACCAATTGTTGGGAAAAATACTAAGAGGGGGGGGTGAATCAGTATTTAGTGCAGATAATAAAACTTTGATATTTTCTTTCTTAAAAACCCATACGCTACTTTCCTGAATTAAACTCGCGTATATACGCGGATATCCTTTACAGAACTCGCGTATATCCAGTGAATTAATTATGCATTTAATTCATGACTTAGATCATTGAATTACTCATTTATCAGATGATCAGAAAATAGTAAACAGGTGCAGAAAGAACAGAGTAATCATCACACACAAGTAATCACACATGAACACCAGGATTTTTAGGTGGAAACCCAATTTGGGAGAAAACCACTGCTGCTGTCGTCTCAGTCTTCAAACTTTATTATTAAGAAAACTTCTTACAACATGTACTGGCGTAGACTCATACTAGCATGCAGGAACCCACCTGTAGAAGGCTACAACCTTCTCTCGTTTACCAGCCTTTCCTGGAAGGGAGAAACAACCCCCTGCTCTCGTTTACCAGCCTCTCCTGGAAGGGAGCTACTACCCCCTGATATTAACACCAGCCTCTCCTAGCAGAAAGTTTCTACTTTCAGAGTGAAGGCGTCAACCCTCAGATCCACTGCAGACCACGTTTCATCAATTTTCAAACTGGATCAAACAGCTTCAACACAATCCTTCACTTATCAACAAACATCCTTTTCCCATTGCATCACAGAACAGTCAAACCACTGTAACCAGAATATCAGAGATAACCCAGACTTCAGAATAGATATGCAGAATCTCAATCAGCTTTGAGCAACCATCAATTCAAATTTCATATGCGCTTTTCTTCAAACAGACTCGCGTATATACGCGATTTTAATAAAGACAACCCGTGTATACATCTGTGCACTTTTCAGAAAAACCCTAACAGTCCATACGCTCCTTTGTTTAAACATATCCGCGTATATACACGCTTTTCATGAAACGAACATGCGTATAGATCTATAAAAGATAAACTTTGCATAACAGATCAGATCTATGGACTTACCCAGATTTCTTCAATAGATTTTCGCCAGGTCTTCAATACTTATTTTCAGATCATCTTAGAGATTCATCATTTCCAGATCTAGAGATTTTGAACCTTCATCATATTCATGGGTGCATCACAGATTCAGATCTATCGATTAAGAACAGAGTTCAACCATACAGATAAAATTCAGAGTGAAGTATTCATTTAAAGCCCAGACACTTGCACACTCTTGCACAATGATTTTCTTCTCCTTATATAGGTTTATCCTTTTTCAATACCATGAGCAAAAACCGCAGCACTTCCGATGGTATTCCTGGACGGGATCAAATCGACAACCCAGCGCTCAATACAATGGGTCAATACCATGGTAGTAACCCCTGGTTTTACACATTTAGAGCGCAATTGACCATACGCGACTTGTCACGTACTTTTCCGCGTACATATGTGACTTCACTTTACTAAACTCGCGTATGCCTTGTGACATACACTTTTCATCATTTTTCTGGCCCATTCTGGAAATTATTTCTTCTGCACCTTCATCATTAACAAGCTCATCAAGTCAAGAACAACTTCATCAAGTAGGTTGCCATCATCTTCATCAAGTGGGTTTCCATCAAGGACAACACTCTGCATCATATTGCCAACACCATTAAGGTTTTTAACCTGATTGGCCATGGATTGGCATGGAATATTGGTAATGGATGCGTTGAAAAATTAGTCTGGACCCCTGGGTGGGTTGCAATGGGAATTATTCCTAATCTAATGGGCTCGTGGAAATTATTACTCGAAAAGGCCTCTGCACTCTTGATCAAATTGACCACCCAGGTAGAACCAACTTATGGATCCAAGCATGGAAATTGGTGGAGGATATTGGTCTAAATCCTGAATGGGTTGGGGAATGGCAGGGCTATATTCATGAGCTGGAAAATACCCAGGTTCGTTTAAAAGACTCTCCTGATAGTCTAGTTTGGGTACACTCTAAGTCCGGTTCATACTCTCCCAAGGCCGAATATGCCCATCTTGTGGCGTCCACGGAGGTGGGGGAAAAGGAATGGTGGTACAATACTCAATGGGAGATAGAATTTCCGGCCAAGTCTATCCTTTTTTTATGGAACATGCTTCGATGAAAAGTACTGACATGGGACACTCTTCAAATTTTTTTTATCATTGGTCCAGGATGGTGTTGTCTTTGTAAAAATGAGGAGGAATCCATTGATCACATTTTCATCACTTGCCCTTTCTCTAAGCAGGTGTGGAGCTATACCCTGTCCTTATGCAAGGTAGAATTAACATGGACGGGTATCTCATGCAATTCTACATGGATTAACTAGTGGGAAGAATGCAAAGATCCAGATCAATGATGCTTACCACTGATTATCTCTTGGGGAATATGGATTTATAGGAATACATGTATTTTTAAAGACTCAGCTTCCTCCCCGACTCTGGTGGCTAGAGAATGCGCTGCCATATTCTTGAATTCTTCTTCACCTTCAGGCGCGAGCCATCCTAGACAGGTTGTGTGTGAGATTATTTCACCGGGCATTCTATGGGTCTATTTTGATGGTGCGGCTACTCAGGGGCTTTGTGGGGCTGGCATGATGATTCACAAAAGTTCTGATATCCCTTTTGTGGCCTCTATGGGATTGGGCCCAAGAACAAACAATTCTGTGGAGCTTCAAACTCTAAAACTTCTTCTGTGTTGGCTGCTACACAAAGACATCACTATGGTTCAGATATTTTGGGATTCTTTGAATGTCATAAATTGGTTTAACAACTCTAAAAGATGTCAAAATTATTTACTGCTTCCCATTCTTGATGAGATTCTTTCACTAAAATCTTGCTTTACATGCAATTTTTTTTTCCATATTTATAGGGAATGGAACCAGGAGGCTGATGGCCTCTCTAAATTTGGTCTTGGATAGTGTTAGCTCCCCATAATCAGCAATATTGGCAAATTCCAATCGTGGGGAGAAACATCGTTTCAACCACTTTGGGATTCTAGGATCTAGCCCTCCTGAATTTGGAGAGGGATCTCTCCAATAAGTGCAAAGATGGATTTGTCATTGAATTTTTGGGTAATGATATTAGGCTAGTTATGAAGGCCAAGCGTTTTGTTTGTTTTTTGGATGGTTAAGCATGATTAATGTATAAGGTGGAGAGTTCTAAATGCAAAGAGTTTCAAAGGTGTGAAGTTGCAAGCAAATAGAATAAGCTTTGGCTAGGAAGATAGATAACTGCAGGTTTTAGTCCATTGGGCTATGGAGTCATAATAGGGTTTAATTGAAGCAACAAGAGGCAAGGGTGATCCATGGGGCAAGTCATCTATGTCTAAGGATCTCTTTAAGGTTTGATTTATGGAATGAAATGATACAACAAGAAGGCGAAAAAAATAGATGAAGAAACAAAGAGCAGCCTAAGATCTGGTAAGTACTTTTAAACTAGCCATCTTTTGACATACACTTAAGAAAGACATGAAAGTAAACTAGGATCTGGTAAGTACTTTTAAACTAGCTGGCCTTTGATACACTTTCAAATAGAAACATATAAAAACAAAGGGAAACTTGGAGGCAACTGTTGGAGTAGAAACTAGCGGGTCGGGCTCACCACTAATCCTCTACTAGCTCTGCTTTACTTGGTCACTTTCAAAACAGTCACAAAGATAACACAGAATGGCCTAAGATCTAGTAAGTACTTTTAAACTAGCCAGATTTTAACACATTCCAAGGGAAACATTCAGACAGTATTTGGAGATAAAACTAGGAACAGGGCACACCATATCTTCCTTAGTTCATCTCTACTTAACATGAAATGAAAGTAACATCTAAGAACAATATTCATCTAAGACAATAAGATGAGGAAATGCCAGCATTCCTATGCTTAAACTAAATTAAATCATTCCTAAAGAACACAGATTAGAAGAAAACATTTAGATAAAGATTTTCAGTCAGAGAAGGGTACTGATATACAGTAGGTCCTAACTCCATGCATGCTGTTCTTTATAAGGGAAGATGAACACAGTGAAACAGAAACAAAATAAAAACTTACAATGAGAAAAAAATCACCGTCAACATAGACCAGGATCCCATAAATCAGCTTGTATTGATGCTCCAAACCAGTTACAACTTTAAGTCCAATGCTTTAGTTTAGCAATCATCTACTCATCTCAACCTAACTTATCTATCAAAATCAGAGCTTCAAGGGCTAGTGAACACTATTTACAGGTAGAAGTCTCAAGCTCAATTACATTACAATGATCAGCAACTACATCAACCAACTCCTCACTCATCTTCTGCTGTAGTATATATAGAAGAATGAGGAGGTGAGATCTGATCAAATATCTCTAAAGATAATTAATATGGACTTAATGGTTCCTCGGCCTTTGGGGGGCTCGATGAAGAAACTTACATAGGTGTCTTCTGTATTAAATGGTTTACATAAATATTTAAGCTCGGTGGGAGCTCTTTTTGACCTTTGAGGCTCTGTGTGATGTCAAAGTTACTCTGCTGATATTTTGTCATTAGTTTGTCTACAAAATTTATCCTCTGGCTGTGGTTGAGAAAAATATCTGATTCAGATCAATAACTCTGGCCTTAGATATGAATGCTTTGAGGCACAGGTGGCATTGTGGTAGCTAGAGGGATCAATTTGCCTCAGCTGTGGCGGTGGAGGCTTTCTGGCTGATGAACCTTTATGATTTTTCTTTTAACTGTGTTTTAATTTGGGGATTAGGCTATTGATAAACCATCTTAGACGTAATCCCCAAAAATTTGTCTTCAATCTTCTGTTCTGATATATTTTGTCTTCGGCACTGATACTCTCTAACCGTGCTTGATTTACTGTGTTTTTTTGGGGTGCAGGGCTGTGCAGGGTTATGTGGCATCAATGCCTCATGAATCATTGATGAAACGTGGAGCTTCTTCCTGCGAATGGTTTCCTCTGGTGAATCAAAGGTGGGAGGATCATCACCCTCTGCCTTTGAATTTTCTTCAGATATAGCGCAAAAAACCTTTAAACCCTGCAAAATACAAAAAACATTATGAAATCATGCATGTATAGGTTAACTGCTTCGGAAGGACATGTGGGGAGAACGTGGCCATTGGATGGCATCATCCAACGGTCAAGATTGGTTGGAGGGGGTCAAAAGGAAATTGGGGAGGAGTTAAATCAGAGCCGTTGATCGCACAGAGATTGACGGTCGGGAGCGGAGGAGAAAAGTCAAAGCGGAGGAGTCAGTTTTTGGAAAAAATGGAGAAATGGTTTAAAACCTCTGTTTTGGGCAAAAATGATCAAAAATCAAGATCGAGAATCGGGACGATCGTGGACCGTCGGATGAGAGCGGCCCAAGCTATCAACAGCGGAGAAACAGGCGCCAATAACCTTATAAACATGCCCGAACATCAAACCTTTGATAAAATCCAGATGAATAAAACCCCTGGGTCCAGAAATGCTGACTGGATGAGGAATCAGAGTAATGAAGTGTGGGTCATCGATCTACAGATCAGATTGATGGTAGAGATGCTTTTAACACTGCTCCATACCCTGGTTATTTCACGGGCATCTTCGGAGAGCGACTACCGTCCGATGAGCAACCTCAGATCGTACGACAAACATCAATATCGCACCCACTCCACATCTGACCTTTAATGTGTGATGAGGGAAATATTTTGAACAGTGCTCAAGGCCACACGTCGGGAAGTGAATGGAATCACTGCGAAATAAAAAAAACTGCCCCTCTCTCAAAAGTGGTGCGATGAAATCCGCTTGTTTTTGCGACAGTAAGTGGCTGGTGGAGACCACCGGGGAGATGGTTTGCATGCTGTCGATCTGTAGATCAGATCGACGGTGGAGAGCGAATGGAACCTTTACACTGGCAGAAAACTTTAGTATATAAGAAAACTGACAAATTTATATAAAACTAAGGTTTAAAATTCAGGGGCGAGGGATTAAATTTAAATAAGGTTGGGCGCCCGTTTGCAGGGCCATGGGTTATATCGAAAACCATATGATCGAGGTTTATGGAGGAAGGGCTAATCGCAATCAGGGGATGCGATAAGCGCTTGGAAGGCTAGCGCTTGGTTCTAGCACCAAGGCGTATGGAGGGGAAGGGTTAAAGACTTATCCCAAGGGGGCTTAAGTCTATAATATATAAAAGATGTGATTTTTACAGATTTTCAATGATTTTCAAAGGAGTTTGCAGGTTTCAATAAGGCAAGAAAGGGTCTTAAACCTTATCAAAGGGAGTTTTGATGGGAGGGGAAAGGAGGAAAATAGGAAATGAAGGATTCTGATCAGAGTGAAAGGGGTAGAAAACGAGGTTAGTTTTGGAAGTGGGGTGAAGGGGAAAATAGTGTCTGCAGTAGTATCATGTCTTTGAAATCAGCAAGATTTCAGAATGTAAAATGGGCACAACAGTGAAGGTTAAGACAGAGGCATGAGGCCTTTTGAGAGTCTTCAATAGTCAACACTTTTTAGCAGTAAAATTTGTTCCTTGAAGACTCCAGAAAATTATTTAGCCACCTTTTGGTATAACAAATTTCATAGGTGGCTAACAGTGGCTCCACTTGGGGATGGTGCCTTCTTGAAGGCATCAAGAACTTCATACTTGGATTCTCTGGGAGGCTGATCAGTTGCCTCATCCATTGGGCTGCCTTTCTTTCTATGGATGATCTTCTCTTTCTCTGAAACGTATTAGCATTCATGGATCAACTATGTAACCTCATCAATACAATCTTCCTACCTACCCAATCCTACTGATCTAACATTTTTTCTTCATTAGAGTGCACTTGGATTGGCAAAATCTTTTACAACATTTTATTCTTTTGAAAGAAGGAAATCTAATCTATTTCTACTCCTTATTTCTCCATGGACTCAGATTAAACAGTTGAGCCCATATGATTTTCTACCTAATCTACTGTCTGTTGGGATTAAACTATCCAACAGACTTTATTCTCTAAATTCTACAATAGAAATTTAAAAGCATTCAAGTCAGGATTGAACAGTCTAACTTGATGCTGGTCTATGGCATAAAAAAAAACTGCACATAGACATTATTTTGCACAAAATTTAAAAACAAAAATGGAAGGCTTTGAGATCTGAGCTTTGAAATCATTTCCTTCCTCTTTTTTACAGCTCTGTTTTGACTTTTGTTTTGAGTTGTCTTTCCTTTGCTAACTGGTTCAGATTTTGAGTTGATTGGAACCAGATTTTTACATCTTTGACTCAGAATTTGAAGCAGATTTGAGTCATTTTCTCTTTGAAACCTTAGGTTCAGATTTTGAGCATGTTTGAATCCTTATTTTCTATCCTAAACTATCTACTGATAAGCCAATATTAAACAGTTTGGAAAATCGAATTCACTATCCTATCAGCAGAAAATTTAAAGCTAAAGTCAAGATTAAGCTGTTTGACTAACTAGAAGTGTGTTCTTCAGGAGTGGCATTTGAGCTTGCACACTTTCAGATTTGTTTATTTTTTTTTTTGGTATGGGGCTATGTCTTTCTTGTTTTCACAATCTGCCCTCTTTTCTTTCTTCTCTTTGTTTTTGTATTTTTGATTTTTATAACTTTGAATGCAGTGGTGGGTGAAATATTTATAATGAGAAAAAGATAAAAGGCTTCCGGAACATAACATGGATCAAGAGAAGTAATGTTTGAGCATCCTTCCATTGACAGGACCCCCAAACAATTCTGCTCCATTCAACTCCTGCAAGAAAAATGCATTATTACCAGTAGCTGAATGAATAGAGCAAGGGCCAAGCCATAAGTTGTCAAATTTTCCATGCTTGCCCTTGTCTTCCCTCCTTGAGTCCCACTTTAAAACTTTGTCCCAAATATTGAAATTGCTGGCCTTTGTTCTTATGTCAAAAATATTTTTAATGCTGTCCTGATTTTGCAATGCTTTGTTATAAACCTCCTCTCTGGTTTGCTGAAGATGAATGGTGTGATTTATTCTTCTAATTATGTCATTTTCTTCAATCTGCAACTCTTGGATCAACTTCATAACTGGTACACCAAGGCTGTTTGGAAAAATTGCATCAGTACCATACACAAACTGGAAATGTGACATGCCAATAGATTTCTTCAAAGTTAATTTGTCAGCCCAAAGAGCATGCACAAGCTTTGTGTGCCAAGATTTCTTGTTGTCCTCCAACAGTTTCTTGATTATGTTCACTAAAGTTTTGTTTGAGGATTCTGCAAGTCCATTACCCTGAGGGTAATAGGTCATGGAATGCCCAAATGTTATCTGATATCTATGACAGAATTCAACCATCTTCTTTGATCCAAATGCTGCTGCATTATCAGTGATGATCCTGGTAGGATAGCCAAATCTGGAGAGAATATTAGTCTCCATAAATTTTATAATAACAGAATCATTGGCCTGCCTACAAGGTATGGCTTCTATCCACTTAGTGAAATAGTCCGTGGTAGTGAAAATCCATCTATGTTGGGCAGAAGATGGTGGATGGATTTCTCCTATGAAGTCAAGTCCCCACTATTGGAAAGGGGCTTCAACAGTGATTGGATGCAGAGGCAGGGGTAGCAGTTTTCTTTTTCCTTCAAAAAGTTGACATTTCTGACAGGCAATGATCATCTTGTGCACATCATGAAAAAGAGTTGGCCAATAGAAACCAACCCTCAAAATTTTGTTGGCTATTGTCTTCCAGTACAAATTACCTCCACACTCTCCTTCATGGAACTCGTGCTTAACCTTCTCTGCATCAAACTCAGGCAAACATTTAAGCAATACACCAATTGCATTTTTCCAATAAAGACAACTATCTATAATTAAATAGTTTACAGATTTCAAATTGAGGAATCTTGCCTTTGTTTTTGCCAAACCAGGAGGTGTATTCAAATTAAGCAAAACATAAACAATATCAGCATACCAAGAGGAATTCATAAAATGGTTTTCAACCATGGGAGTTGAGATTTCCTCTTGATCATTCAAAGCATTAATCATATTAATATCAAGAACTTCAAAATTGGATTCAACCATTAATCTAGCTAGACCTTGGCCTTTGATGAGTTTAGTGGGTTTTATCTCTAAACCATATTCAAGAATAACAGTAATCCACTTACCTCTCTTACCATCTGGGTCCTTTGTTAGAATTTCTTTCACAACTGAATTTGGGACAAAGGCAATGATGTGTGAGTGAAGAATGTACATCCTGAAGTCTTTCAATGCTTTAACCAAAGAAAAAGCTTTCTTCTCCATAATGTTATACTTTAGAGGGGCATCCCTCAATGCCTTGCTAAAGAATGCAATAGGCTGCTCTTGTCCTTGTGGATTTTTCTGTAGAAGGACAACAGCTATGGTATGTTCTGATGCAAATGAAAAAATATAAAAATCTTTTGAAAAATCAGGACTTATTAGAACTGGTGTTTTAGTTAACGCTTGCTTTACCAGCTCAAAGGACTTCTTTGCTTCTAAGGTCCACCTTACCCCTTGCTCCTTCTTCAACATACTTGTGATATTCCTAAGGAGCTCAGTTAGGTTGGGGATGAACCTTCTCAAAAAGTTAATCTTTCCAATGAAAGATTGAAACTCTTTGATATTTCGAGGATGTGAGATTTGCAAGATGGCTTCAATCCTCTTTGGATATATCCTTATACCCTCTTTAGAAATAATGTGCCCAAGAATTTTACCTTCTTGGAGACCAAATAGGGTTTTCTTAGGGTTCAAAGATATCCCAAAATTTATGCATTTCTCGAAAACCTTTCTTAAATGTTCTAAGTGCTCTTCATCTATTTTTTAAAACACAGTGACATCATCAAGGTATATAATGATGAAGAAGCCCAGTTCTTTCGAGAATGCTATGTCCATGGCTCTTTGAAAACTTTCTCCAACATTCATTAGACCAAAAGGCATTTTCACATACATGAAAGTGCCCCATGGTGTAGTAAAGGTTGTCTTTAATTGATCAACAGGGTGAACTAAGATCTGATTGTACCCTAAGTAGCCATCAAGCAAAGAAATTCTTCTAGACCCTACCACCCTTTGTAAAATATGATCCATCTTAAGTAAAGGGTAGCTTTCTTTCAATGAAGCTTTGTTTAAGTCTCTAAAATATATGCAAAGCCTGATCTCTCTAGTTTTCTTCCTAATCGACACCAGATTAGACACCCACTCAGAATATCTAATAGGGACAATAATACCAGCTTCATACATTTTCATGATCTCCTTCTAAACCAAAGGCAGCTGGACAGGGTTTATTTTGCGTAGTTTCTATTTGAATGGTTTTTGGTTTTCCTTGAGAGGGATTTTGTGTTGTATTATTTCAGTGTCATAGGATTTAATATCTTTGTAACTCCACACAAAACATCAGAAAACTATTTAAAAAGCTCTCTATATTTGAGTTTAATGCGAGCTGGAAAAGTTTTGGACAGTTTAATCATTTTTGGTTTAAGTTCACTGCCTATATTGCACTCTTCCACTTCAGTCTCTACAGGTTTCAGTTTTTGCTTCTAGGCCACATCGTTAAAATCAAACAACTCTTCTAAAGGTGCCAGACCGCTTGGCAAACTTCCGTCTTTAGAGTGCAGAGTTTCTAACTCCTCTGTTTCCAACCCTACATTGAATTCTGTTTTGTTTTTAAGTTTGCTAGATAGTAGATTGATATTGGCAAGCTCAGGAGATGGTTCTTCTTCACCAAGAAAATTTTCTTCACTACAGTCTGTATCATAATCTGAGTCCAAACTGTGTAGTTCGAATTCATTTCTGAATTGCATGAAGTCTTCTATTTTTTTTTCTTCGTCAAACACCCGCCAATACTTTTCATTATCAGGAACGGTTGGTCTGAATTTTATTTGAGTTGTGCAGTCTTTGGTTTCATATGGCATTAAGCATGTTCTAGCTACAAAGGCTAAATTGTGGGCGGCAATATTTCTTTTTCTTGGGACAAAAATCAATTTGGACTCCTCAAAAGTTTTTCAAATGTCCATGACATCGTTTCGGTAGGCCCTAAGTTTGGGATGATTTGCGTTATAATCCCCACTGACTTGCCTAATGACTAACTCTGAATCCCCATACACATTGATTCTTGTGGCCCCTAACTTTTTCAACAAACGTAAGCCTAAGAGAAGGGATTCATATTGTGCTATGTTGTTGGAACACTGAAAGTTTAATTTGCAGGAAATGCTTTCTGTGTGGTTGTTTTCAGTGTTGGAAATCCAAACACTTGCACCAACATTGTTCTTAGTGCATGACCCATCAAAATACATACTCCACAGAGGACTATTTTCGGTTTCATCCTGGTTACTATCCTCTTCAAATAACGTTCTCAAGGGTTGTTCTGTAATCTTAGCACTTAGTTGTATTTGTTTTGATTCCCCAAGATTTTCGTTTATTTGAGGGTTGTTTTCTTGATTGTGAATGTTTAAAAGCAATGGACACCTGACTTGTAGCTCAAGACCTTTGTTTGGTTTGATAATGTCTTCAAATGCAGCAAACTTTTTTGACACTTCTGTGTTGTGTTCCTCTTCCTCCCTATCGGCCATTAATCCTGTTAAAGTGACTTCTTCACTAAGTGTTTCATCATTAAACATAATAAAAGAATACAGAATATAGAGGAGAGTTTTGTGGTTGGTCTTGACTTGTAACTGTGTATTTCATATGGGATTCCCTATAAAGTCTTCTATTCTGATTGAAAACAGGGATAGTCGCATAGGTCATGTCCATCTGCATAGTCCCTTGTAACTTAGCCCCCCAAGATCTTGATAATAGCATTCCATATTTTGGGGGCACATCAGCCACAAAAATATCCATTACTAAGCATTTGGCTGGAATTTGGGATATGTTAACACAGAGGTCTTTGATTAATCCTAAACATTTTACTCTGCTTGAGTCAAAGGAGTAAAGATCTTTGTAAGTTCTGGTGATTTCTAGATCCAGGCTTTCCATTACAGCTTTAGGCATTAAATTATGAGAAGCTCCTGAGTCGTGCATAGCGTTATGCAAAAATTTTTCATGAACGTTTAAACTTACATAAAAGGGAGGAATAGGTTCCCCTCGATATCTACCTTCAATCTTAGGACCAAAAATCAGCTCTGGTTGGTCATCATTAATATTGACTGTGTCCTCATTTTCCTCTATATTTAAAGCCTTCAAAATTTTGGTCATAAATACGTGCTGGGCAGCTAACTCAGTTAAGGGAACAGAGATTTTAATCTTTGAAATTTCCTGCTCCAGGCTTAAAGGAATTTGACTCTTTAAAGTGCTGGTCTTAACCTTATTAGCTGTCAGTCTATCAGCAACACTAGCTTGTTTATTTGTCCTATTTACATTTGACAAAATTGTTTTAACAGGAGTACTAGCTGAAGTGTTAGAACTGCTAAGGTATGCACTCTGTTTTTCATTGTTTTGAGTGCCTTTCTCTTTACCTTTATCAGAAAGTATAGCCATTGTTTTATCCTTTTTTTTGATAATTTTAGGCTTGGTTGCAGTGCTATTTTGTGAAGATTTGTTAGAGGTTTTGTTGTTGGGAGTTTGTTGACTAGTTTTGCTTCTAAGGTCATATTCTCTTTGAGATTCTACGATGAAATTTTCCATGTCTTGATAATAACTTTCATCATCATCTCTTCTGTCATCATAAGGTGTGTAAAGACCCTGTTTTCTATCATAATGGACTTCAAAGTCATCATTATCTACCCCCAGCATGTTGATATCATCTTCCTGTGTTATCTCATCTGTTTCCTCAACCTCAATTACATAGTTTTGATGAGAGGGAGGAGTGATTTGTTGATCATCTTCCCTAGTTCTATTTGGAGGTTGGTTCCTTCAAAAATTTTGATTCTGGTTCTGGTTTCTGTTTTGAGGAGCAGTTTGATTTTGACTTGCTTCTGCTCTCTCAAGAATGCTCATTTTCTTCATCATCTCCTCCATCATTCTTTCCATCTTCGAGTTGGAAGTAGAAGGTGTGGATTCCTCTCTAAAAGATACTCTCTTTTCATTTTTCATTCTTGCTCTCTTCTCCATCAAGTTGACTTCCACAGAAAGAGCACCCTTTTGCATCTCTTCAAGAGTTGCAGGATCTCTTTCCCTCAGCTGATAGGCCATCTCAGGGTCAAACCCTTCAGGAAACTTGTTTAAAGTTGAGCCTTGTGGAGGTTTTAGATCTGGGGAAAGGGCATTATACACACTGTTAAATCTGGTACAATAAGCTTGCACACTTTCCCCAATGTTTCTATGTAGGTTCTTGTAATCAGATAGGACTTGGAGAGGGTTTTTTTTCACTTCCCATTTGCTTAAGAATGTTTGATGGAAGGCTTGAAGATCACTGATACTATGGGGGGTTAAGCCTTTAAACCATTTTCTTACTTCTCCCCCTAGACTTTGAGAAAATAATCTAATCTTGACAGATTCATCATCAATTTCATTTCTGTCAAAGTAGTCATTCATCTTATCCACATGTTGTGATGCAGTTGTAGCATCACTAGCATCATATAACAGAATTTTGGACTGATAGTCCTGTGGGAGATTTACTAATGGTACAGGAAGGACTAAGGGAGCATACCATGTTTCCATGATAGGTGGTGGGGGTGGATTCACAAGAGGTGGATTAACAAAAGGGAAAGTGGGCTGAAGTGGAGTGGTTGGAATAGTGGATTTAGGGTGAGCAGAAGTGGATGGACCAGGAGTAGATTGCTAAGTTGATCTTGGATGAGAGACACCTAGGTTGTGAAGGAAATGTAAATCAAGAGGTGTTGTTTCTCTACTACCAAGATGTTCACTTGTTTCAAGAGAAGAAAGTGAAGACTCAGAATCTAACTGATCTAAATCACCAAGAGACCTAGTTCTAAAGGGATTTACTAAGTCAACTTGTGATTGTTGTAGAGCTGAAAGATTCACAAGGACTGAATTAGCTTTCAAGGGTGATCTGACAATGGTTGATAATTTAATCCTAGGAGACTTCCTAAGGATACTTTCTGGGTTATCAACTAACTCAGGTGGATCAAGGTCAGGATAGGCTCTAGTGCGAATCTTTCTAGGAGTCACTATGTTGTGTTTTCAGACCCAAATAAACAGGAAAAGTTCAACCATGTATAACAATATTTGAGAGGTTAACTAATCTGTTTACACGAATTTTAATCCTACAGTCCTCTAACTGAGTTTGAATGATATTACAATGATAAGGGTTCTTCCCAGTGGAGTCTTAAGGCCTGTTCAGGGTTTTGGAGTCACCAAGTGGAATTTTTTAGCTCCTAAGGAGGTAAAAGGTTTTATGGTCCACCACCATGTTTATTGGATACCAATATGAAATGCTTTTGGTGTTTTCTGAGTTATTTTTTAGTTGTGTGGTTTCTAATAATGTCCTAATTTTTTTTCAAAACTTAGCTACTGTTATTTGACAAAGACAGTCTATTCTTATGGCTAAGCCAACTGATATTTCAAGGTTAGATAAGGACTCATGAGAATCCTAGGGTTTTCCTAGTTTTTCACTGATTCAAACAAGTTTCATCATGATTACCATTTCTTGGTAGTGCTTGAAAAGGCTGCTTTTTACTCACAATGTTTTATGAAGTTTTTAAGGGGTTGATCCCCAGCGGAGTCGCCAGAAATGTTAGTTGTTGGTGGCTCAGCTGGTTAATATAGCAAATTTTCTTTGAACCAAATATTTGATATCCTATGGTTACCTTCAAATGAAAATGTTTCTGGGTTTTGTCCCCAGCAGAGTCGCCAAAAATGTTAGATCCCCGTAATTAGCAATATTGGCAAAGTCCGACCGCGGGGAGAAACATCATTTCAACCACTTTGGGATTCTAAGATCTAGCCCTCCTGAATCCGGAGGGGGATCTCTCCAATAAGTGCAAAGATGGATTTGTCTTTGAAGTTTTGGGTAATGATATTAGGCTAGTTATGAAGGCCAAGGGTTTTGTTTGTTTTTTGGATGGTTAAGCATGATTACTATCTGAGGTGGAGAGTTCTAAATGCAAAGAGTTTCAAAGGTGTGAAGTTGCAAGCAAATAGAATAAGCTTTGGCTAGGAAGATAGATAACTGCAGGTTTTAGTCCATTGGGCTATGGAGTCATAATAGGGTTTAATTGAAGCAGCAAGAGGCAAGAGTGGTCCATGGGGAAAGTCATCTATGTCTAAGGATCTCTTTAAGGTTCGATTTATGGAATGAAATGATACAACAAGAAGGGGGAAAAAACAGATGAAGAAACAAAGAGCAGCCTAAGATCTGGTAAGTACTTTTAAACTAGCCAGCTTTTGACATACACTTAAGAAATACATGAAAGTAAGCTAGGATCTAGTAAGTACTTTTAAACTAGCCAACCTTTGATACACTTTCAAATATAAAACATATAAAAGCAAAGGGAAACTTGAAGGCAACTGTTGGAGTAGAAACTAGCAGGCCGGGCTCACCACAAATCCTCTCGTAGCTCTGATTTACTTGGTCACTTTCAAAACAATCACAAAGATAACAGAGAATGGCCTAAGATCTGGTAAGTACTTTTAAACTAGCTAGCTTTTAACACATTCCAAGGGAAACATTCAGACAGTCTTTGGAGTTAAAACTAGGAACATGGCACACCATATCTTCCTTAGTTCATCTCTACTTAACATGAAATGAAAGTAACATCTAAGAACAATATTCAGCTAAGACAAGAAGATGAGGGAACGCCAAAATTCCTATGCTTAAACTGAATTAAATCATTCCTAAATAACACAGATTAGAAGAAAACATTTAGATAAAGATTTTCAGTCAGAGAAGGGTACTGATATACAGTAGGTCCTAACTCCATGAATTTTGTTATTTATAAGAGAAGATGAACACAGTGAAACAGAAACAAAATAACAAATTACAATGAGAAAAACATCATCGTCAACATAGACCAGGATCCCATAAATCAGCTTGTATTGATGCTCCAAACCAGTTACAGCTTTAAGTCCAATGCTTTAGTTTAGCAATCATCTACTCATATCAGCCTAACTTATCTATCACAAGCAGAGCTTCAAGGGCCAGTGAACACTATTTACAAGTAGAAGTCTCAAGCTCAATTACATTACAATGATCAGCAACTACATCAACCAACCCCTCACTCATCTTCTGCAGTAGTATATATAGAAGAATGAGGAGGTGAGATCTGATAAAATATCTCTAAAGATAATTAATACAGACTTAATGGTTCCTCAGCATTTGGGGGGCTCGATGAAGAAACTTACATAGGTGTCTTCTGTATTAAATGGTTTACATAAATATTTAAGCTCGGTGGGAGCTTTTTTTGACCTTTGATTCTCTGTGTGATGTCAAAGTTACTCTGCTGATATTTTGTTATTAGTTTGTTTGCAGAATTTACTACGCTTGAGACAAATATCTGATCTAGATCAATAACTCCGGCCTTGGATATGAATGCTTTGAGGCACAAGTGGCATTGTGTTAGCTAGAGGGATCAATTTGCCTCAGCTGTGGTGGTGGAGGCTTTATGGCTAATGAACCTTTATGATTTTTCTTTTAACTGTGTTTTAATTTGGGGATTAGGCTATTGATAAACCATATTAGATGTAATCCCCAAAAATCTATCTTCAATCTTCTGTTCTGATATATTTTTTCTTCGGCACTGATACTCTCTAACCGTGCTTGATTTATTGTGTTTTGCTGGGGTGCAGGGCTGCGCAGGGTTATGTGGCATCAATGCCTCATGAATCATTGATGAAATGTGGAGCTTCTTCCTACGAATGGTTTCCTCTGGTGAATCAAAGGTGGGAGGATCGACACCCTCTACCTTTGAATTTTCTTCAGATATAGCGGAAAAAACCTTTAAACCCTGCAAAATACAAAAAACATTAGGAAATCTTGCATATAGAGGTTAACTGCTTCGGAAGGACATGTGGGGAGAGCGTGGCCGTTGGATGGCATCATCCAAGGGTCAAGATTGGTGGGAGGGGGTCAAAAGAAAATTGGGGAGGAGTTAAATCGGAGCCGTCGATCGCGCAGAGATCGACGGTCGGGAGCGGAGGCGAAAAGTCAAAGCGGAGGAGTCAGTTTTTGGGAAAAATGGAGAAATGGGTTAAAAATTCTGTTTCGGGCAAAAATGATCAAAAATCAAGATCAGGAATTGGGATGATCGTGGACCGTCGGATGAGAGCGGCCCAAGCGATCAATGACAGAGAAACAGGTGCCGATAACCTTAGAAACATGCCCAGACATTAGACCTTTGATAAAATTCAGATGAATAAAACCCCCGAGTCCAGAAATGCTAACTGGACGAGGAATCAGAGCGATGAAGTGTGGGCCATTGATTTGCAGATCAGATCGATGGCAGAGATGCCCTTAACATTGCACCGTACCCTGGTTATTACACGGGCATCTTCGGAGAGCGACTACCACCCGATGAGCGGCTTCAGAATGGACGACACGCATCAATATCGCGCCCACTCCACATCCGACCTTTAACGTGCAATGAGGGAGGTATTTTGAACAGTGCTCAAGGCCACGCGTCGGGCGGTGAATGGAATCACTGTGAAATAAAAAAAAACACCCTGCTCTCAAAAGTGGTGCGATTAAATCCGCTTGGTTTTGCGACAGTAAGTGGCTGGCGAGGACCACCGGGGCGATGGTTTGCGCGTCGTCGATCTGCAGATCAGATCGATGGTGGAGAGAAAATGGAACCTTTACACTAGCGGAAAACTTTAGTATATAAGAAAACCGACAAATTTATATAAAACTAAGGTTTAAACTTCTGGGGCGAGGGATTAAATTTCAATAAGGTTGGGCGCCCGTTTGCGGGGCCATGAGTTATATGGAAAACCATACGATCGAGGTTTATGGAGGAAGGGCTAATCGCAATCGGGGGACGCGATAAGCACTTGGAAGGCTAGCGCTTGGTTCTAGACCAAGGCATATGGAGGGGACGGGTTAAAGACTTAGCCCAAGGGGGCTTAAGTCTATAATATATAAAATATGTGATTTTAACAAATTTTCAATGATTTTCAAAGGATTTTGCGGGTTTCGATAAGGAAAGAAAGGGTCTTAAACCTTATCAAAGGGAGTTTTGATGGGAGGGGAAAGGAGGAAAATAGGAAATGAAGGATTCTGATGAGAATGAAAGGGGTAGAAAATGAGGTTAGTTTTGGAAGTGGGATGAAGGGGAAAATGGTGTCTGCAGCAGTATCATGTCTTTGAAATTAGTAGGATTTTGGAATGTAAAATGGGCACAATAGTGAAGGTTAAGACAGAGGCATGAGGCCTTTTTAGAGTCTTCAAGAGTCAACACTTTTTAGCAGTAAAATATGTTCCTTGAAGACTCCAAAAAATGATTTAGCCACCTTTTGGTATAACAAATTTCATAGGTGGCTAACAGATAGGCTCAAGGCTCATGGTTGATTAAAGAGAATGATGGTCTAGAGGTATGTGTGTCGGGCACCAGACCATATTGATGGGGACTCCGCACCTTTTTCAGATGTTCTTTCAGACTATGTTATTTTTATTCTCTGCAGCAATTTATATCTTCTAGAGGGGTTGTATATTTTTTTCTAAGATTCTATGACTTAAAACCTTTTAGTGGTGCTGCATATTTATATCAATCTTTTTCAAATATGTATAAAGACATGTTTTTATTATTTATATTGTTCTCGGCCTTCATCAGACCAAGACTCGGATGGTTGCTACCATCGTTGTTACTGTCGGGTGTTTCTCCTAGTTGGGAGGCCCGTTTTGGAGATTTTTTAGCACATGGTCAATGCTCATTACCATTTAAGTAGAGCTTCTATATTTTTGGTCCCTGAGTGCTTATGCTATTTTCCAATAATCCCACACTCTGGTGTTGGATGTTGGTTTCTCTTGCTCCTTGTTGGGGAGTTTAAGAACTTATGGAATGCTAGACATATGCGATGTAAATTTTTGTTAAATATAATAAAAAGTTTCATTTTTTCTCGGGAAAAAAAAATAGTATATAGAAAGCATGATATATGTGATAATTATGGTGTCAATCTTTAGCTTAAAATATCACACAGAAAGAATGGCTAAGCCCTCCAAACAGAACACTTAGGTTGAATAAAGGTGTCAAGAGGGTGTCTCCATGTTAGACTATGTTACCCAAACTACATCCTCTCGAATGTGTTCAGTCCTTAGCACAAATTTTCGAAGTATTGAATTTCATTGTTAATAGGATAGATGAATTGATTCATCATGTTTGACTGCTTTCAGTTGTTATGCTTAAAATTTGTTGAATTGAAAGGAATGGTGAATAAATTCATTCAAACTCGAAAATTAAATTCTCTTGAATTGAATTAATCCTATTTCCATAAAATACCATTTAAATTTTTCTTTAAATTCATTGAAATTAGAGGAAATTTGTCTCGAAATTATTTTATCCTTTAGATTAAATGAATGTGATGTTCATGTTTTCCTTTTGAGATCAATTCATACATGATTTCTTCTTAGCTGTGTTTTATGGTTGTGAATATTGTTCAACCTTGATTGTATGCCTTTGAATGTGCTCTATGTATGCATAAGCCTTCCCATGAATGGATTTCTAGTATGTATGCCTTTGAGGGTCGTCTGCTATGGATGAAATGGGTTCTCTAAAATGGTTTCCAGAGTGGTTTTTGGATTGCTTTTGTACATTCATTGGTAGATGAAATATCATTTATCCATAAACATAATTCTTATGTCTACCATCTATTGTTTGAAATGGATCTGAATAACTCGAAACTTAGAAAAAAGGATAATTCTTGCAAAAGTGTGAAGTCAATAGTCACCTTGAATACCAAGTCTATCCTTTTTTTATGGAACATGCTTCGACGAAAAGTGCCAACATGGGACACTCTTCAAATTTTTTTTATCATTGGTCCAATATGGTGTTGTCTTTGTAAAAATGAGGAGGAATCCATTTATCTCATTTTCATCACTTTCCCTTTCTCTAATCAGGTGTGGATCAATACCCTGTCCTTATGCAAGGTGGAATTAACATGGACGGGTATCTCGTGCAATTCTGCATGGATTAACTGGTGGGAACAATGGAAAGATCTATATCAAAGATTCTTACCACTGATTATCTCTTGGGGCATATGGATTTCTAGGAATAAATGTATTTTTAAAGACTCAGCCTCCTCCTCAGCTCTAGTGGCTGGAGAATGCGCTGCCATATTCTCGAATTCTTCTTCACCTTTGGGGGCGAGCCATCCTAGATAGGTTGTGCATGAGATTATTTCACTGGGAATTCGATGGGCCTATTTTGATGGTGCGTCTATTCGGGGGCTCTGTGGGGCTGGCATGATCATTCACAAAAGTTCTGATATCTCTTTTGTGGCCTCTATAGGACCGAGCCCGTGAGCAAACAATTTCGTGGAGCTTCAAACTCTAAAACTTCTTCTGTATAGGCTATTACACAAAGATATCACTATGGTTCAGATATTTGGGGATTCTTTGAATGTCATAAATTGGTTTAAAAACTCTAAAAGATGTCAAAATTATTTACTGCTTCTCATTCTTGATGATATTCTTTCACTAAAATATTGATTTACATGCATTTTTGTTTGCCATATTTATAGGGAACGGAACCAGCAGGCTGATGGCCTGTCTAAAGTTGGTCTTGGATAGGCTCAGGGCTCGTGGCTGATTAAAGAGAAGGATGGTCTAGAGGTCCGTGTGTCAGACACCGGATCATATTGATTGAGACTCCCCACCTTTTTCAGATGTTCTTTCAGACTATGTTATTTTTATTTTCTCCAGCAATGTTATATCTTCTAGAGGGGTTGTATAATTTTTTTCTCAGATTCTATGACTTAAAACCTTTTAGTGGTGTTGTGTATTTATATCAAAATTTTTCAAATATGTATAAAGAAATGTTTTTATTATTTATATTGTTCCCGTACTTCATCAGACCGGGACTCGGATGGTTTCTACCAATGTTGTTACTGTTGGGTGTTTCTCCCGGTTGGAAGGCCCGTTTTGGAGCTTTTTTAGCACATGGTCGATGCTCATTACCATTTAAGAAGAGATTCTATATTTTTGGTCCATGAGTGCTTATGCTATTTTCCAACAATCCCACAACTTGGTGTTAGATGTTGGTTTCTCTTGCTCCTTGTTGGAGAGTTTAAGAACTTATGAAATGGTAGACATATGCGATGTAAATTTTTGTTAAATATAATAAAAATTTTGATTTTTTCTCTGGAAAAAAAATAGCATTTAGAAAGCATGATATATTTGATAATTATGGTGTCAATATCACACAGAAAAAATGGCTAAGGCCTCCAAACAAAACACTTAGGCTGACTAAAGGTGTCAAGAGGGTGTCTCCATGTCAAACTATGTTACCCAAACTACATCCTCTCAAATGTGTTTAGTCCTTAGCACAAATTTTCGAAGTACTGAATTTCATTGTCAAAAGGATAGATGAATTGATTCATCATGTTTGACTGCTTTCAGTTGTTATGCTTAAAATTTGTTGAATTTAAAGGAATGGTGAATAAATTCATTCAAACTTGAAAATTAAATTCTCTTGAATTGAATTAATCCTATTTCCATAAAATACCATTTAAATTTGTCTTTAAATTCATTGAAATTAGAGGAAATTTGTCTCGAAATTCTTTTATCATTTAGATTAAATGAATGTAATGTTCATGTTTTCCTCTTCAGATCAATTCATACATGATTTCTTCTTGCCTGTGTTTTCTGGTTGTGAATATTGTTCATCCTTGATTGTATGCCTTTGAATGTGCTCTATGTCTTCATAAGCTTTCCCATGAATGGATTTCTAGTATGTATGCCTTTGAGGGTCATCTGCTATGGTAGAAATGGGTTCTCTGAAATGGTTTCCATAGTGGCTTTTGGATTGCTTTTGTACATTCATTGGTAGATGAAATATCATTTATCCATAAACATAATGCTTGTGTCTGCCATCTATTGTCTGAAATGGATTTGAATAACTTGAAACTTAGAAAAAAGGAAAATTCTTGCAAAAGTGTGAAGTCAATGGTCACCTTGAATACCAAAGGCTAAAGGACAGAAGAAGATGAAACAAATCATTTGATGGTTTCCATTTAAGTCAGATATATAATATATGATGCCTGTTTGATATAATAACAACCCAAGATATTGAAAAATTAAAGCTTGGGAAAAAAAATGGGGCATGCCCATGGTGAACAAGGATTGTCTCCCATTCAAAGACTCAAGGCCATTGCCTCAAAATATTTCCAATGAGTAAGAATACATGAAATCTCTGATGGAGAGTGTATATCGCTAAGCATGAATAGAAGCCATCAGATGTTGGTTTTTGCAATTTGGGTTTCTTATGTGAATTCTATTGTTTATGGTGCATTTAATTACTGTGAGAGAACGTACAGTACCAATCACATGAATGCCTCCTTAAATGTTTCCATTATTTCCCTAAGCATTGGGATTGATTCCATCTTTAATTGAATTGATGATTTTGAAGCTACAATGCTTATTTCAATTGCTATGTTCACTGGTTAGTCAATTGGTAATTTAAATGATGATTTACTTAGGTTGGTCAATTAATATTGTGGCAATATCATGTTCAATGTTTTCACTGCTTGTGCACTAAGAACCCCACAGTTTTTGCATTTGCCTAATTCATTGATTTGTTGAAGTGTTGTTGTATGGCTCCTTGAACGTGTTGATGGTTGAATTATAACACTCTTATTAATGCATTGAAATTGAGTAATGGTAGTTACAACTATGACATCCTTGATTGCCTAAGCCATTGGTATTGAGCCTTTCCATAGCCATGCATAACCCTCTATGTATTTAATAATTACATACAATGGAACTCATTTAAATAAACTGAATTCATATATTTAGCTAATGGCTCATGGAGCTGTGATGAGTACCTTGAGGAGATGCTTTTTTTCATGGGAACTGGTAGATTTGTATTGATTTAGAAAATTGCATCTAGATGTATACTAAAGAAGTGAGTTTTATTTGAAACGGGATATACCTAGACATTAGGCTCTGAGATTTTGTCTAACCTTTTTGGAAGAAAACCACGTAGAACTAGGGGGCCCAAGTCTATAAGAGGAACAAAGGATGTACAGAGAGCTTGGAATAGGGAGACAAATATTAAGTCCAAAGAAAAAAGTGATCAAATAAATGCTTTCTGTTGTCAGTCATACTATTGTTGGTTGTGAAAGTAGTAAGATAAATCCCAAGGATGTAGAAAAGGAGATTATTTTCACAGCAATTGATATATTTAGTGCCATGTTTGGCTTATCTACTGATAAAACTGCGAAAACAATTATGCAGAGGTGATGTCCCAAATTGATACTGAATTAGTAGACAAGAAACCCCAGTATCTTGTGGATTTTCACAAAAAATTTCAAAATAGTGACATGACAGGCTCTGCCAAGACACCAAAGCATCAACTTGATATCCCAACTATTAACAATGGTGGTAGTCTTGAGCCAACTACTCAGGCTGGAATTTCTAATATGTACCCACAAATCCCTGGAAATTGTTGCAGAACTGAGCCTAGCACATCAATGGATGACTTCTTCTATGATTTTTTTCAAGATTCTGGAAACTCATAGATGATGTTATATTAAATTTTGTTTCTAATGTGGATAGATTTGAAATTGTGTGTTTTTCCAGGTTGCTAAGTAATAATGCATGCTCCAGACTGTAGGGCAGATGATGCATTATAGTAATGGGAGTTCTGTAAAAAGGAAAAAAGAAATTCCATCAAATGTTATACATGTGTGTAAGCTCTGTGCTGAATGGTATGCAATAAGAAAATAAAGTTCCATTTTTTTTTGCAATTTTTTCTTTGTGAATGTTCAGTTCATTCTTACTATTAAATTTTAATACAGGAAATAAATTGCAGCATACCCTTTAGAATGATTATTGTTTACATAATCTATGTTTTTTATGTTTAATGATTTCTTTCAACTTTAGCATGTATTTATATTCTATTAAAATTATCCTCGTCGTTAAATTTTAATATAGAGAAGCCATTCCAGAATACGCTTTATAATGATTATTGTTTGCATAGTCTATGTTTCTTGTGTTTAATGCCTTCTTTTGAATTTAGCATGGTTTTATATTCTATTAAAAATTGGATTAATTCAGGGCACCAAATTTCTATTTCAAGGATTATTGTATAATGAATTTGGAAGAAGAGGTATCAAGAGGTACCAAAATCAAACGTACTATCGATGGACTCAAGGGGGATGCTCTGGGTTGTTGTTTCACAAAGTGTCGCGGGATATTTCATGTCCCATGTGCCCTTTATACTCTAGAATGCAGATGGGAGAGTTTAAAACATTGTCTCTCAAGTCCTCTTGAAGAAAATAATTCAGGTATTACAAACTAAAATTGAGAGGGGTTTGTCCATTTTTGTTTACCATGTTTTTTGCAGGATAAATTGTAATGCTTTACCCTACTCATCCATCACGCAAGTTTCCAAATGAAAGTATATCATCGAGAAGCTCAAAGCACAGTATTTTTATACCAAGAAGGGGACAACACTTTGCTGGTAAGGGAACATTGGATAGGTTATATTGTAAACATGCTTTTAAGTCATGCATTTGATTTTTAAACCTCAATTATATATTGGATTTCACTTACTGCCTTTTCGCCCCTTCAACACTTTCAAAGGAGAAAAAATCCCTGGTATACAACAAGCTGAGGAAGGTTTCAAAGCAATTCAAGCTTGGACATGGCCACTGCAACACCAATGCAAATGGGTTCTTTGTGTTCCTGCATTGGATTCTGCTCAGAAGGTTTTGTGTGTCTTCGTCTTTAAAGCGTGTATTTTTACCTTCAAATCAACCTACTAATTAAAATTATATGCTATAGTCCTCAAAAAGTCTCATTTTTAATGCAAGAGCAACTTAATAGTTTTGAAAGGCTCATTGGTGCAATAGTATCCAAAACATGGAGTCTTGTTGTGACCCATGTGGTTGCATCTACCGATGCAGATGATGCTTGTATAAGAATAATGAATTTTTTAATGTCAATATTGGAAGGTGTTGTACCTTAAGAGAGAATCCCTTAGCTGTGATAAGGAATCAGTGCTTAAGACATTTTATGATTATGTCACAAATTTTTATGTCTTTGTTTTATTAACCCTCAAGTATTTATAATCAAACTCTTAAATATCAAATATTATGAATGCTTCACAATGCGACCATCTATTGATGTTGAATGAAGTGCCTAGAAGAAAATGTAAGAAGAAGTCCAAACTGATATGCTATTTTATACAAAAAATATCATTCCAAACCCCAGAATAAATATGTGAAAGAAATAGTTAAAACAAAGGAGCGCCAATTAAGGATTTTTTAACTCTTATACACAGTAGTAAGAATAGACCTGCTGCTCATAACCTTGTTTTATTCATAGATGGAAATACATAATGAAAACTGGAATACATTTCAACATAAACAAAATGCCAGAAACTTGCTTACTCATTCATTAATCTTTGAATCTTCGAGAACAAAAATATTTGTCTGGAGGTCCCAAAACTCGGAACCTTTCTTCCTCTTGAAAATTACATTAAATACAGTAAAAAGTAGTTTGGAACTGCCAGTGTAACCAATCCTAACTACCAAAACTACTTCAAGACTTCGAAGGTTGTCTATTACATGCCTTGAAAATGTCTTATTATAATTACATTGTCTTGAGAAAATAACATAAAATAAATATTGTAATCTGTAGGAATCGCTGATGATGTGGCTTCTTTTCCTTGGCCAACTGATTTTTCTTTCTTTGTTGCTGATCCTTTTGGTAGGTCAATTGTCGAAGCTCTGCAGTTTTTCCATATTTCTACCTTCGTCCTGGATGAATGTGTCAGATTATGATATTCCAATATGAATGCAGTAATTCGTTCATAAGAAGGCCTTTCAAAGAAAAGAGTTTTTACCATCCACAAGAGTTGAAAATGTCTCTGCAAGAGGTTGACCATTGTCTCTCCTTTAAGCACCTGAGTCTTTTCATGCCTATTATCAATCTTGCTTTTTTTCATCCCCAGTAAATTCTCATAAGAGCTCCATGGCAAAATATTTCCTTCATCTCCCCAACATGGCAAGCCTACCCTTGTCATTTTATCAAAATATTTATCAAATTGACTTACTGCTTCTTTGATTTCCATTAGTTTCTTTTCTGCATCCTTTCTGAGATCATTCCTAATAATCATTTTATTAATTTCCACTGCATATAACATTTTTTCCTCCACATAATTCTCCTCTAACTCCTGATCTAATTTGGAATTGATAAAATCAATAAATCTTCTAGCCCAAATGGCTCTGTTAATCCCTTTTTGATTATCAGACATAATTGGTTCTTCACACTCCACAATAAGGATTTTTTCTTTTGCAATTATCATTAGGAAGCACCAATTGGATTTCATTTCTGAAATGATATCAGTCCAAATGATATCTTTAGCTTGTATTAGTGACAGATTACCTTTCATTCTTTCTTTGAGATTCTTAATCTCAGCTTCAGCATTTCGGAAATCCATTTTGTATTTATCTGCTTCATTTCCTATGACCTTCATCAATTTTGTTGCAGTCTCCAGATCTGTTTGAGCTTTCTTTCTATCTCTTTCATCCATCTGCAACTCAGTATTTAATTGAATAATTTGTGTTTGTGGGTCTTCATCACCTGTAGGAAAAACAAAAGTACAGTTATGATTATCAATATGATTTTGTAATGAAATTGTAGTCTGCTTTACTTTGGAAAGTTCTTCATCCTTCTGCATGAGTTGTTGCAACAACTTTTCCTTTTCCTTCTCTACCTCTACAACTTCTGTAGCCATTGAATGTTCACCAGTAGGTAACTTCAATTTCTTCCTTAATGTTGATATCTCTACCTCAGCACTTTGCATGAATTTTTTCACAATAGTCTTGTCACTAGGGTCTATGCCAATTTTTATAGTAATATTCTTCAATTCTTCATTTTTAACTGTTAAGGCTCTTGAGTTAGCCTTTTATAACTTCAGTTGTTTAATTACTTTTCCCAACATATTCTTTGTATTTATTGCCATTTCAATAGTATTTGTGAGGTCATTTACAATCAATTGACATGTTTGCATATGCAAGTTCATTTTATCAATTAGAGGAATCTTCTTTACATCCACAGTCACATTAACAGTGTTGAAATTGTTGGAAGGACCAATTGACATATCTATACGATGTGAGAGGGAAATTCTAATATGATATTTTTCAAGATCCATTACAGTTAAAAACCTTGTTTGTTCAGTAGTAATTTGATGTTCAGCTTGGGCCTCCGTGCTAGCCTTCATCCTATGATTTCTTTCTTCAACTTGTGAAAAAATCTGTTTAATCAAGGGAACCTGTTCATGAGAAGCTTCATGATTCCTTGGTGAGGCAGGAGCATTTTTTTCTTCTCCTAAATGCAAATAAAAACCAGGAGCAATAGATGCAGGCTCTTCAGTAACTTTTGTTCTTTTCATGGCTCCCTGCTCCTCATCATCTAGATTAATCACCATTTCCTTGGTTCTTTTAGCTGTTTTCTCTGCTATAATAGGAGTTTGAATGTTAGCATATACTGATTTCTTCACATTTTTACATGCTATATTCTCTTGTTTTGGCCTACTTTCATGAATGAAAGCAGAATATCCATTCTCAATCCTTCTATTTGAAATAACACTATATGGGTCATAAGCCCAAATTTCTCTTAATAACATCTGCATGTCATCTAACATTTTTGTCACTTCATCAAATGCCTGTCTCATATTTACTATGAAAGGGCCTACAACCATGGGCAATTTGTATATGTGACCTTTCTTCATAGGCACAAAATGAACCCGATCAACATTTAGACTCTGTCTAATGAATTCTAAAGCAAAAAGCCTCATTGGCACAAAAGTTGGGAGTATGTAAGGCTTAACACTTGCTCCATATAGCCTTATTTCAGAATATTCATAAAAAACAAACCAGTGTCCATATTTACAATTGTTTCCTAAATGCAAAAACTCCTGAGCCTTAGGTAGGAAATAGGGAGGAGGACTTCCATTCAATATTTTGTATGCAGTTTGCATGTAATAACTAGCAAAATCAAACAACCCAGCCTCATTTTTCTCCCTCTTAACTACATCTGTCCAGAATATCACTGATTTTCTTCTTTTATTTACATCGATAATATTTAGGCCTAAATTCATGAACTCTTCCACATTCTGGTATAAGAACAAATATACAATTAATGAGGGAAATTTGAAGGAACATGTTAATGAGAGGCTCATCAGCTGTGATTTGACTTCTTCCTGCCAATATGATGGAATATCCAGCACCATTCCTGGCTTCGTCATCATGGCAAACATTCCTAGAACTGATTTATCAACTGCATTATCATCATCCTTACCCACAATTTTTGCAATATGACTCAATATTGGATGAGTCTCGGCATCAAAAACCCCCATATCAAATTACTTGCAATCTGGCTGAAACTGCTTCATGTCAGGCTTCGAATGAAACATGAATTGATTGAATTCTTCTCCCGCAAGATTATCATAATACTGAACTAGTGAATCATCATAAAATTGAATAGATGACTCCGACTCAGGATAGCGCAGGGCTTGGCAGATTAATAGGGTAGACACCTACAAAACATTTTCTCCTTGGGAATTCATGACAAAACACTTCCCGGGATACATAACAGATACCAACCAATAGATGAATTTAGGGAAAAGGTGGGTTTTAGGAATGCATCTAGATAAGACTCCAGACTTGATCATGGCAGAATATACAAGAGAGGCATTAGCATTCAAAATAACTTGTTGGTAAAAGGGGAGGTGAATTACTAAATAGAGGGTATCTTGAATATCCCTCTCAGTATCCATGAGAGGGATATGGCTGGTTGAACCTAACAGGGATGACCTTTTAGCCATGGTTAAAAGCTTACGTGGAAAATTGTTTATAAGGCGGTCAAATTTTGCAGGTGGTGGACAGCTCAAATGGGGTGCAACGTAGCAATTCACAAGTAAATTTGAAAAATAGACAAAAAAATTCTTTAAATAGGTGGTGTGGGTTTTGAATTAAATGTTGACAAGACACACTAGCAAGCTGTTAACTCTACTTAACGTGGAAGATAGTTGTGACCAAATCAGCATCCTACGTCACTACGGGGGCTCTCGAGGTACGGAATAAAACTTTGGCTGGTGCCCCCGCATTCGATCTTTGTCGTTGATCTCCGTTGTCCCCACAGTCAACCCGGTCAACTACGGAGGCACTCCTCATGTTATTTTTCATGCTAGTTGTGCCCATGGGTTGGGCTTTTCAATAAAGATTTTGATGATCGGCGCTTTCCGCCATTCAAACCAATCACTATTTAACCTTTAATACGGACCCACAGTTATAAAGTTTAAATATTTAAACTTAAACTTTAATGAACATAAATCTTTTTTTTTTTAAGCTAAAGTATAAGAATTCAATACTTTAACATATTTTATCACATTTTATATTTTTATTTTTTCAAATATTTGAAAAATAAAAGGATACAACTATGATCCACAACAGAAGGGAAGTGGGTTGTTAAGATAGATTGTAAGTTTATCTAATAGTCTTGCAAGATGTCATCGAATTTCCTCATCTATACACTCATTTTCCTAATACTTCTTGTATATAGGTGTCCTAACAATTCCTTCACACATTTAACTTTCATCTTTAGCTAAAGGTCATACTCATTTACTGAAAAGTATGATTTCATGGATTGCTGCATGTATGGAAGTAGGGCATCCAGTAAATGAACAGCCATTTGAAATAACTCATTATATCCATGAAACCTTTGAGGGACTAAGGTGTGGTTGAGCTCGAGTTGAGAAAAAGGTGTGGAGATATACGAAGCATAGACATTGGGCACACTAGATCTTTGAAGAGATACCCAAACTTCAAGCCTCTTCAACCAATCAATCCCCAACCTCCAGTAAGACATTAGAAACCCTTTTATTTCAAATGTTATTATGTATATATTCGAAGGGTACACAAAAAAACACACTATCGACATGTCTTTGCACCTCTTGGTGCAAATTCTAGTTGAAAATCAATGCCTATATATTCAATTTAAAGGACTATTGTAACTCTCACATAATTCTTTAAAGGGTGCTAGCTCAGTAGAAGAGCACTTGCTTTACAAGAAGGAGGTCGGTGGTGCGATTCCACTATGTCATAATATGATTTAATCAATTGTTGGAACCAACACTCCCCATGTGTTTCGAGACAAGGACTATCTGCCCCTCATGGATCCTTATTCCGGGTGATGTGATTGTTTACTAACACCTACAGGTTTTGGTCTAACGAAAAATTTCATGATTCCCAATAAGTGGTATCAAAGCATAGGTCACGAGTTCGATATACACCCAACTCACATTGGGGGGGGGGGGGAGATTTTTGGACATTGGATAAACCAATGCTCCCTGTGTGTTTCACGACATGGACTAACTACCCCTCATGGATCCTTATCTCTGACGATGCGATCTTTAACTAACACCTACAGCTTTTGGTCTAACGACAATCGTGATTCCCAACAAGCATGAGTAGGAGGGGATACCTAAAAGTTTCGTAGGTGTTGAGAAAGGTAGCCCATCAATTTAAGGAAGAAATCATTTATTTTCATCATGTATTCTCCACCATGACCTAGATGGTCCAAGCTAGAGAGTAGAACTAAACGATTTTTCTATAGTTTTTGCATGCCCATAATGTGGGTACCATGGTTTTTTCTCTCCCAACATTGTTATATTTATATTCATAAGCAAGGAACCCACTAGAAGATTCCAAATTAAAAAAAATTGTTTGGATTTATCATAGACTTCCAAACACTACTTAATCAAAACAAAACAATCATGTTTTCTCCTTGGATTTCAATATCCTTCTAAAATTCCAAAATAATCTTTGAGCAAAATCATTTGTACATCATGATTGACTTATTAGGTCTATGAAATGTAGTAATCACACCCCAGATCTACTCCCTCTAGCAATAACATTGAGTTGGATAGGAAAAGTTTAAAGAGTAGGTAATAAACAATTAGTGTTTGAATATGGTCTACAATTATGTTTTTTTGTATTCCCTATAGAAAATTGGAATTTGAAATATATCCATGGGACTAGTCTTCTATTTAGAAAATCACACAAATAATTATTTGAGTAGATGCCTCATATAAGTAGCCTCAAGGCTAAGAATTAGGAGGACTTGTCTAATGGTTTACTTTCAAAAAAAATAATGGAGAGCACCATTAGAGTTCATAATTGAAAAAGAGATGATTTTGAAGGGAAACTCTTTTCAAGCCAATAAAGGTTTGATTATTTCTCGTGTCTTCCAAATACTCTAAATAATATATGTTCCTAAACTTTAACCTTGGAGGAATTAATTAATAATTTTGGAGAGAAATTCCCTACAAAACATACTCATAATAGTCATTTACTTAAGCAATATCCAAAAAGCACCTTCTAGACTTCATTTCCTTTCACCACTTAATTTATCCACTTAACCAAAATATATTGGGTTTGAACTTAGATTTTATAATAATACCCAATCCAAAAAAGTTTTAATATAAATCCCAGTTGGCCCAACTAAACCTATGTTGTTAATCATATTTGGCCTAACGAAAGTGTCAAAAAAAATTATAAAAGAAATTATAGTTTGTATGATGTGAAACCCAATGGGAGGAAGAGCACACATGGGTCACTACTTGCACTCTATGATTGGAATTTTGGCTACCTTAATTATAATCTTGGTGTCCACTTATTGATATTCTTCTTCTTCACTAAACAACCACTTCTTGAAGGAACTATAGAGAGGCGTAGAAAGAAAAAGGAATATCCAATAATTTTGAAATTTATCTTACTTGAATCTAAGTTAGTAGCTAGAATGAGAGCCACTGAAGCATATGGTGCTAGCTTGTAATATTCCTAAATTAATTGGAATATTAAATTTTGTTTTTGCTTCTTAGTTTGATGAATAAGAGGGTATGGAGACCCATAAATCTCCTTAGTAGGAATAAAATCACTGCTAATGTGAAGGGAGATCACCTTAGTGGCTTGATAAAGCACCCTTATGTGTGAAAAGGGCCCGAAGCATTTAGACTGGGTCAACTTTGACCAAATCAACAATGTTGTCATGGAGGAGTGGCATTCATTGAGGGACAAAGAAATTTTGGTTGGATACTCTTTGCATGGAAGTAGTGACTTAAATGAGGGAAGCCAAGGGTGAGGAAGCTCACAATTTATATAAGGAAGAGTATGGCAGCCATACAGGAAGGGATAGATTATTATTTTGATTATATGGTCTATTTAGACATATAGCTTTCTTTAGTTGTTTAGCTAAGATTGCAGTGTTGTTTAGCACAGGGTGTTCCTAGTTGGGAATCCCGCCTCTTTCCTTGATAAGCTTCTAGGAAGAGCTTTCCACTACATTCCCACATTCCGGCATTTGGAAAAAATACAACTTTCTTCTACAATGCAGATTCTGTTTAGATATGTGCTGAGTTGTAGGGTGCAGCAGTGGAGGGTTTCATTGGGCCATTTCTGAGCTTGTCTTCAGTGGAGGAAGGATTCTTTCCATTGGGAGATCGGTAAGGAAGGTGTTTGTGCTTCATGACATATTTTTGCATCAATCCAAGGTTATATCATCCCCTACAATGTAGTTCTAGTCCATGACTGCGCTATTTTAGTGAGTTGTTGCAGTGGGCAACCCAAAAAGGGCCGAAAATCCAAACTTAAAATTTGGCCAAACCATTTATGGGTTTGTTTGGGGTTTTTGAGTAGAATCCATGGTTAAAATCCTGGATCATTCTGAGCACTCCAACAACCTTCCATACATGGATATTCTTCTTAGTAGCAGTAGTTTCCAGCAGCATCAGTAGTAGCAACATAACTTTTCCAGTGCTTGGTTTCTTTAGTGTATTTCAACCATCTTGTGGCTTGAGTGCATTCCTTTTGGAACATTGTGTAATTTTATTTTTATATATATATAATGATATGGCTTAGTTTTTTCTGCTCATAGATTATGATGTCTTAATGTAATTTCTAGTTGCAGCATATTTTCGACATTTTCCATATTTTAGTGCTATGTTCCTGTTTTGATTTATTTGGAATGTCACATATGCTCTATATTCCTCTCTTTTCCATTTTGGAATATTACAATGGTATCAAAGCATAATCTTGGCTCATCTTGTGAGTTTCATCCAATATGCTATAAGAAGAAGAATAGAGATCTACAAAGATGGAAGGAATGAGCTTTGTCTCATCACTTTTTAGATCTATGAAGAACCTCTCCAAGGAGGTCAAGCAGATGAGAGAGGAGAGATGCAATGAGACCTCTAGAGGATTTCAAGATGAGGAAGGACCGTGCACTTCCTATTAGTAGAGAAAGAACTGGTATTGCATAGAGCTCCAAATAAATATACTATGCCCTTTTCTTTTGAGGAAGAAGATGAACGGCATGGAGATGGAGGAAACTTAGATAATGAGATTCTAAGTGATTATATTGCAGATTAAAAGTCTCAACTGAGGGCTTTCAAGGAGAATCTAACTCTCCCACAGTTCATTCAGTTCAAAGAAGAGAGGAGACCTTGCGGAAGAAAACACAATAGATTTCTATTGTTTACATTTGATGCGTCATACATATGCACAACAAGGGCTTGGAGGAGGAAGTTAGATGCATTGTTACTGCTACATCCTGTAGTATAAAGAGAATAAGTTGAGATTGCAACGCTTCATGTTGAGGATGAAGCAAACGTTTGGTGGTTCAGCCATTTGAGTCATGCAAGAGTGACTACATATGTAGATTTTACTCAAAGGTTGATTAAGGAGTTTGACAAAAGAATACCGTAAGAAGAACAACTTCCACCACCACTTGTTGTAGGATTACTTGCATTAGGACAAGGAACAATTTCAGCTTTGAAAATTGGTCTTGCTCTCTTGACATTTATATTCCCATGCACCATACAGGAGATACATGGGGAGGATGGGGCTTATACTAGTGTTGGTGCAGCAGTAGAGGAGAAACCATCATCATCACCAGCAGTTGGAAAAGTCATCACACCAATGGGAGGAAGCCTTGTCGCAGTACAAGATGTTCCAAGAAAAACCAAGGTATGCATATGTTTCCAATTTCTATTATTTCATCACATCATATGGGAGGTTGTGGGGGCATACTGTTGCATGACCTAAGGTCAAGACACACTGCTGATTTGGAGCAGCAGACTATCACTGCGTAGAGGACCCTTGATAGGATCAAGCAGGAGATATATATTCATCCTCGTATGTCATTTTTGAGATGCACACAACTATTGGGTTTTGAGTGTAGAGTTTTGAAGGATAGGATGAGCGTTATCCTAGTCAATCCAATGCAGAACTGTATGTTAAGAATTGTGCATGATCTTGAGACAATAGATACACCATCATGGAGATCAACAGCACTGTCATGTAGCATCAGTGATGAGTTGGGGGCCCAACCATTATTGGAGCATTCCAATGACCATTCTACATGTGTAGTAGAGGATAGGTAGATGGTTGATGAGATACATCTTATCTCCCATTACTACGATTGATCCTTCTTGTTGAGCACTTCATAGCTTAATGAGAATTTTTTGCCTACATCTTATTTGGACCCTTATGGGGTCAACTGGGTCATTGATGAGTGGTCTTCATTTGGAGATCCCCAGCAGACTGCATTTCAACATCCCACGGAATGCAAAGATAGAAATCTGATTTGGAAGGATGGTGTTCTCCATTGGAGGGATACCAATTTTGAGCATGGTAGGAGACACCCACATTTGGATGAATGGGTGTGGATGGTGAGCAAGGGGTTGGTGAGCCACTTGCATATCTATGACGCAGGGAAATAGGAGGCATGGCTGCACTGGCTACCCTTGAAAGAGTTTGGTCTGCATGTGACATATCTTATTTCAGAGGGTATATTGTTGGTTGGGACTTGGCATGGAATTTTCATGTTATGGTACCAAGGATTTTGGATGTATTGGGGTGATGTGACATTTTTTATGTCAATCATCAATTTTTCACTCCATGTTCTATACGATGGAGGTGTGAGGAGGCAGCAAGAGTTATTGTTGCTCTATTTACTCTTGGGAGAGTATGGGCTGATTTTCTCCCATACATTACATTATGATTTAGAAATGGTGAGTGGATACATCTACTACCAGGATATGATCTTCTTGACTTGGACCTCCAAGCACAAGAAGAAGTATTGGCATGCAACACATGAGGATCCTCTCTTCAGTCACATTGATTTCATGAGGACACACTGTACTATCTTGGCGGGATACACTTGGGAAGGTATCAAAGAGGAGATGCACCATCACATGAGGAGAAGCATGGATTTTTGGGAGGAGGGACATAACTCTTTGATAGAGTTACACATTCTCTTCTTCCCTCATTGGGGATGAGGAGAGGTTCATCTATGAGCCACTTCACCAACTTGTTCAAGGTACATGGTAAGGTTTGTGTTTATGTGCATCATGATTCACCTACTATGTCCTTGTATTTCTTTTCCATCCATGTACAAGACATTGCTCCAAGATGGGGCATTATTTCTTATAGACCTCGCGATCCATTTGGGGACATGAGCAATGATGGTGATGGCCGATCCCTAGGAGATATTGGGGAGATGATATATTTTTTAGAGAGTGCTCAACGTGCACCTCACATCATACACGTTCTCCAAGCATGTGAAAGAATTGGGGTAGCAAGCAAGTGGCTGGGAAACCACTCATCATATCCTATTCTGAGGCAGTTTGGAGTAAAACTGTGCTAGTTTCTCTTGAGGGATCATTATCCTTCTCCAATTTTATATATGGAAGCTAGTATAACTCTAATTATGATCCCATATGTTGATGATGCCCTTATCATTGTTGTGGGCATGATTGGAGAGATGACACATGGATTGGATGTTCTTACTAGAGATGATATTCTCCACATTACTTATGTTTCATATTTCATGGAGAGCACTAGACCATCCATGATTTCCACATTGGGTCTCTTGTTTCCTCATGGGATGAGCCATTTGGGTAACTTGAGTACTTGGAAGGTACCTCTCATGAGTAGTTTAGAGGAATTTTGCTATGGATTACCACTCTGGAGGGTGATTCATTTTGTATGGATGATAGCTTGCAGATTGGAGCTCCACAGGGGAATGAAGGTTCCCTCCATTTTTTAGTTATGTCCTTGCAGTTGCTTGGGGTCAAGCAACATTTGGGAGGGGAGGATTGTAATATTCCTAAATTAATTGGAATATTAATTTTTTTTTTTGCTTCTCAGATTGGCGAATAAGAGGGTATGGAGACCCATAAATCTCCTTAGTAGGAATAAAATCACTACTAATGTGAATGGATATCACCTTAGTGGCTTGATAAAGCACCCTTATGTGTGAAAAGGGGTTGGAGCATGTAGACTGGGTCAACTTTGACCAAATCAACATCACTGTCATGGAGGAGTGGCATTCATTGAGGGACAATGTAGTTTTGGTTGGAGACTCTTTGCATGGAAGTAGTGACTTAAATGAGGGGGTCCAAGGGTGAGGAATCTCACCACTTATATAAGGAAGAGGATGGAAGCCATAGAGGAGGGGATAGATTATTATTTTGATTACATGGTCTGTTTAGACATATAGCTTTCTTCAGTTGTTTAGCTAAGATTGCAGTGTTTTTTAGCACAGGGTGTGCCTGGTCGAGAATCCCACCTCTTTCCTTGAGAAGCCTCTAGGAAGAGCTTTGCACTAAATTACCACATTTTGACATTTTTCCAAGCTACAAATTTCTTATACAACGCAGATTTTGTTTAGATATGTGGTGAGTGACAAGGTGCAATAGTGGAGGGTTTCATTGGGCCATTTCTGAGCTTGTCTTCAGTGGAGGAAGGATTCTTTCCATCAGGAGATCAATAAGGAAGGTATTTGTGCTTCATGACATATTTTGGCATCCAGCCAAGGTGATATCATCCCCTACAGTGTAGTTCCAGTCCATGACTGTGTTATTTTAGTGAGTTGTTGCAGTGGGCAACCCAAAAACTGCTAAAAATAGAAACTTAAAATCTGGCCAAACCATTTCTGGGCTTTTTTGGGTCTTTTGAGTAGAATCCATGGTTATAATCCCGAATCATTCTGAGCACTCCAATAGCCTTCCACACATGGATCTTCTTCTTAGAGTAGTAGTTCTAGCAGCAGCAACAGTAGCAACATAACATTTCCAGTGCTTGGTTTCTTTAGTGTATTTTAGCCATCTTGTGGCTTGAGTGCATTCCTTTTGGTGCACTGTGTAATTTAATTTGTTGTTATATATAATTATATGGCATATTTGTTTTCTACTCATAGATTATGATGTCTTAATGTAATTTCCAATTGTAGCATATTTCCGGCATTTTCCTGTTTTTAGTTTTATGTTCTTGTTTTGATATATTTGGAATGCCACATATGTTCTATATTCCTGTCTTTTCCATTTTGGAATATTACATAGATCTTCTTGTAGTATTTACATCTTGGCCTAGTAGATGTTATAACTAGAGGTAGTACAAACATATTCAAATATTCTACGGTATAATCCCAATATTGTTTATCCTCTACAATATTTAGAAAATAATTGTTCATTACACATTAGTAAGATTTCTCAAAGTTGTTGATTACACATTAGTAAGATTGCACAGAATTTGCGACTTCGTTAAAATACAAGAGTAAATCATCTAAAACTTGTGTGAAATGGATATTTGAATTTGGAGCAACTTAAAATTCAACTTATCTTGGGGAGCAACAAAATGAAATTCAAATGAACATGAGCAGCCAGATTGAAATTCAAATGAGCTTAGAAAAGATAAATTTTGTATTAATGTTGGCTGCATGTACTAATAAATTAGGAAGATAGGTAGATTGCCAAATTGTTGAATAACTTTACCATTTGTACCATACAATACTATGGAAATGTTCATCTATTAATGCATCATTATGTATCCATAAATTATATAACAATAATATCATTCACTTACCCCATCATTGAATAATACCTACTCTAAACTCTACTTTCAATGTATACTGTTAGAGTCCTGTAATTTACAGTATCACAAGGTGACTGTGTATTTCTTACTTGCAAATTTTCATATTGTACATATATTTCAATATTCAAAGAATTTCCAAAAAAGATAAAAAGAAACAAAAAGTAGAAGAAAAGAGGGTGTAAAAAAGGAAAATAAAACCCCACAAAAAATGAATAGTTATGAAAGTGTTGTAGATCAAAATGCCACTACTTTTTAGAAAGGTTTGTTCGATCATACAACTTAAGCATGATTTTACAATTTTGAATTTTCCGCTGATAGGTTAGGAAATGAGAATTTTCCAAACTATTTAATCTTGGCTTATCGGTAGCTAGGTATAAAATGACATGGATCCAACAGCTTAATCTGAGCCCATAGGAGAAATAAGGGATAGGTTGTAGGTTAGAAATTTAAAAATAAAAATGTTTCAGGGTCTACAAGTCTAAATGCACCCTAAAGAGAAGAAAATTTTTTAGATTGGTAGGTTCGGTAGGTAGAAAGGTCAAGGAGAAAGAATGAAAGGAAAAGGTGAAATTATTCCTCCAGGTACAACATAAAAATATTATTTTTTCTATGATAAGAGACGAAAAAATAAAAATGAAAGAATATTCATACTCTAGGGTTAAAAATAAGGTGATTCTACAAAGTCAGGGACTTTATGATATACTTCTTATTCTAAGTCTCGACAGTCTTCATTTCTCTTTATCCCCCCTGCTCATATTTTATTTATCCTAATTCCTATACAAGTCCTCCCAAGTCCCAAATCGCAATTCGCATCGACATTTCACAAATATTCTTTGCCAATCCACTTGCTATTTCAAAAATATTCTGATGCAATATTAAGGGGACCCACCTCCTTGCCATGTCATTTCCGCCTGTCACACTTTTCACTTCACAAAGTTTAAAATTTACCTCCCCGACACTCATAACAAAAGCATCGATCTACTGACTATGGGCGGGCCCACCTCCTCACCACGTCAGCTCCGACCCCACCATCTACTCATACCCCGATAACAATCCCTCACCTCTCCATCACCCCCACGCATTGTCTCACATTTGACAGTCCATAATGTTTTAAGCCGCCCCCTCAACCTCCAAGATTTAACCACAGGGGGGCGGGGGGTCCGAACTGGGTGGTATCCATTACCGCCGACTCAGCTACGTGGAGCCCCCACAATAATTCACACCCCCCCTGATGTCAGGGTTCTTATATAAAATAGAGCCTAGCATATAAAAGAGGGTTCAAAATACTTAAGAAAAATCTTCATTAAAACTGCATTTGATTAAGCTTAAAATGTACATAAAGAAAAGAGAGCCATACAAAAAAACACTAACATATATTAACACAAGAAATTCCATATTCAAACTATTTGGCCAAATATTACAATGGATGGACTCTCAGCTCTCGGCCCTTTTACAAAAGCTCTCAAACCATCTTTCTCTCTCTCTCTCTGTATTCGTCACTGCTTTTCCATCCTCTCATACTCATATTTATACATAATAATGAATTTATTCCAATCCATAATTTCCTCCACACAAATCTCAAATAAAATCTAAATTAGATTTATCCTTTTTTTGGACTCAACTAAGTCTTGTTTAAGGAATTCCTAATCCCTATATTATCTACCTAATTCAACTCCACTCATATCCTTTAATTTATTAAAAGAATATTTACAATAATCCTCAATTACATTTTTCTCTCTTAATTTATTAAAATGAGCACAATATTTTATAAAATAATTAAAAAATCATCACCCCCCTAATTACACAATATTTTAATAAAAACCCAAGAAGGATGCTCCTGCATCAAACTCCCCATGTAGAGAAGTTTCCATAGACTCCTGTCTATGAGGTCCATCGCTTTTCTGTAATAATGCAACAACCACAAGTCTTGATGACTTGCTCCCTCTAGGATTCCAAACTCTTTTCTGCCACTAGTCCTTCAAAGTATCAACTATGTTTGGTAACTCATCACTCACTCTGTCAATCGGATTCCATCAGCCTTTTCAACACTTTCTTTCGCCAATTCCTCGGAGTAGTTCCTCTTTGTTTGATGCTTCCATCTCCAATTGCGCTGAACACTCAATTTTCTGCAATGAAGAATAATCAAAAACTCCTTCTTGATTACAACTATAGTCATTGATTTCTCTTATAGTAACAAATTTCTCATCCGGTGTTGTACTTGCATTCATCAACAAACTATTAGTTTAAAAAATACAAGACCTTTCAGCCTCTTTTGATGCTTCAAACACCAAACTCCCATCATTGACTTTCTGGATTTCAATGGATCCTATTTTGAATTGCTAGCTACTTTCATCTTTATCCTGTTGGTTCAATACTTTTGTTTCCTTTATGTCTCTAAGGACATAACTTTCTTGTTGCTCTTGATTTTTTATCTCAACTCCAAATACTTTCTGTTCAATTTCTCTAATTTCGACATATTATTTATTTATGTTTCCTTTTGTATCTATAGCCACATTATTATTTGAAATGTTATAACATTCACTCAATTCTATAAATGTTAAAAACATTTCATCCCTATCATGCATAGTAACTGCAATCTCTTCTGTTTCAGGTTCTGCAAGCTTCACTTCCCCCTCAGGTTCCTTAAGCCATTGTTCCAAGAACTCTATTTCCCTGTGAACTATTCCCAGTGTTTAATCACAACCTTCATTCCCAGCTTCATTATGTTTCTGGAAATCTTCCTGAGTTGCCCTGTTTTTTTATCATCACATTGTAAAATGTTTTCAGCAATTTCATTAAAAAAATTCATTTGTTTACCTTCTTGGAATATCACTTCGGCCTTTTCATTATGCTTCTGCTCCATAGCAGCTTCAACTGGCTGTCTTACTCCAAAAAAGAATTCATTTATGATTTCTTCCTACTGCAACCAATCTGTACCTTCCTCCTCTGAAAGGCATTCTCCATCACACTTCACCTCAAGAGTTTCATTCATCTCTGTGACAGTTCCGCCAGACTGTCCATCATTTTTCACACATATTGCAAACATACAAAAAATATGAGATTTAAAAATGCATGGCTTTATAGCCTCATTTGCTTCTCTCAAGAACACATCTTCAGATTCTTCTGAACTATTCCAATAGTTCATGAGATCTTCCTCATTGATCTTGTCACCTAGAATTTCACCTTGTTCTAGGCCATAAATGGAAACTTCCATTTTCAACTCAGCCTCTCTGAGTTCTTCACATCCCATTTTCACACTCATCATCTGCTCGAGATTCCTCAGCTCTTCTGCCAACTGTATGTTTACCTGTTGTTCCCTCTTTGCGTGTAGCCTCTGCCACTTCACTTTCTCCCTCATGGTCCAACCATGTGTCTGGTATTTCACATTCCTCTGCAATAATTCCATCACCAATTCAATGTGAACTATTATCTTAGCCTTCTCCCACTCATAATCTTCATCCGCAAACTTCTTACATATGCCATTTACCTTGGAATTTTCTTTCTTCTTTCTTCTGCTATGGTCTTCATCAGATCTTCTGAAATGACTATCACCAGTCATCTTCTCCTCCTTTGTGAACTTCATATGTTCACATGTGGATTTTATTCAATCCACTTCTCAGCAAGCCTCCATACTTGCCATTCCACAATGCAAGCTCTCTTCTTGCGCTCGATCACTTTTATTTCTCTGTCTTGGAATCATCTCTGGTGAATCTCTTTCTTCACTTTGCTATAAACAACACTTTAGTAATGCTTGTGTTACAATGACCAAACTCTTTGGGTGTCGGGCTCTGCCAATCATGCACCCATTTACATTCAGACCTTTGACTTAGCTTACGACTCTTTGACTTCACACTTAAATTACACCAACTCTTCATCTTGGATGAAAAATACTCAATCTTAACTCAAACTATCCAAACTTTCATTTGACCCTAACATCTATTTTGACTTCAAGGCTTGCCCCAATAATTGTGATAGTGGATATTTTGACTTAATTCAAGTTATACAATATTCCAACGAACATACACCCCTAATACATTTTTAGGATGTAAAATATTCACTCTCTCTCATACTCCATTCTTATGAAAGATCATCAGTTTCCCATTATCATTTCACATGATGCTGAAGTCTTTAATCGAAATGCAATCTAGGTTTTCCAAGTTTTATTTTATGGTGAAAATAAATAAACCATTAAATTTTCAACATGAAAAAATACCTTTATGAATTATCATACCTTATGCTCCCTTCAAGGTTATTCAATAAACCTTTCCCTTGCATTTGCAACTCTCTGGATTCCACTCTTCTGTGCTGTCTTTGCCACTGTGAATACTCAGATGCCCTTCATACCATAAGCTCGTAATTTTAGTGCAAACATTTTCCTCCACTTTTATGCACCATACAACATCAATTCACATCTATTCACTTGTGTACAATGAAAAAAATATTCATATTTCAACCTCTGATAAATGATGTACAACTCGTACATTGTGTCCATATTGAATAACACCTCCTTAGATGCCAACATATTGTTAGGACCTCACAATGTACCATTTTTTACTATACATTTTGATACCATCTTACCCTTTATAGCTATATTCAGAAAAGGTTACATTATCATTTTTATCCATTTCATCCAAAGGTATATGAAATCCTTCTCTTTACTATATGTTTAATCTGTTTACATATAATTCCACATTACTCTTATATTTCATCATTAATCGAAGGTAGATTGTTGCTAACACAAGTCTAAAAGATCGCAGATAAGTAAGGATAAGGAATGGGCTATTGCTGAAACAATCGACCGTTGCTGAAACAGTTGACTCCGTTGCTGAAACAGTCAAATCTGTTGCTGAAACAGTCAGCGGGCACGTACATTCCGTCACTACTCGTGATTTGTGATCTTTAAAGAGTATTTCAGGAACGATGGCAACAAGACGAAGACAAGCAAGGAAGTCGTTACGCGGATTGTTCTGAAGCCAATATCTTTTTGTATCTGTTGTAACAATATTTTTCTATGGAAGAATAGAAGGACCCTGTTTTAAGATAGAAGAACAGATTTGGATAAATATAGATTTTCTCTGATGTAACTATAATAGATGTCTCCTCTTTAAAAAGAGGAGACATCATCATTAGAAGGGGAGTTAGAGACTACAGGAGAAACATTATTTTGAGCAGGAAGGAGCAAGACTCCATTGTAATGTATCATTCCTTTTTTACAGATGAATAAAGCTTTATTTTGAGCGCTTCAATTTAATTCTTCCCCCTGGGGAATCTTATGAGAAGGAAAGGGCCCGCCTTCATCACAAGATTCACCCAATTTCTCCTATAGTTTGTTGAATTTCTTTATGATATTTGCACCTTAATTTAACTTTGTTTACTGAATCATTATTTGCATAGTTATGTAGTTCTTTAAGCACTCTGTTTTCTTTAATGCTGCATGAGTTTGGTAACATTCATTCTTAAAGAAGCCAAGAGATCTTTTTCTGTTATCTGTTTGAATGTATGATTGATGCCGGGAAACAGGTGCTGAAGATTCTTGTGCAAAGGAATAGGGTCCTGTTCCCATAAGTTGACTCTCTTTTTCCTGTAGTGTGATTAGTATCAGGAGACAGGTGCTGAAGGTTCCTGTTCATGGGAATAGGGTCCTGTTTTCTTGGATTGATATTTTCTACAGTGTGATTAGTGTCAGGAAATAGGTGCTGAAGTTTCTGTTTGGAGGAATAGGGTCCTGTTCCCTGTTATGGTTGATTGGTTTCCTTTCCTGCAGAGTGATTTCCTTTCATTATATTTTCCTAGGATTCTTTTAATAAAAGACTGCAATAGGGGAATTGCTTCTGCTGTAACACAAGTAGACTTCAGCTTTGTTAAAGCAGGGTGTGAATAGTTATTTGTATGATTAATAATTGTGTGATTTTTACTACAACATTATCTTGCTTTTGGAATTGATCATATCCAGTGCGTGATTGTCTTTGGAATAAACAGACCTTCCCGGGTTGACAATTTATGTGGAGCTTGAATTTTTAAAACAATTAAAGCGACCAACATTTTGGCGCCGTTGCCGGGGAAGGCAATTATAGATTTCAAAAGCATTAATTATTTCTTTCTAGATGTGCAGATTGTATGAGAGGACGCAGAACCCAGAAGAAAACTAATCCTACAGGTGGCAAGGGTAAAGGAAGGGGAGGAAGAAATACTTTCATTGATGAGATTGTATCAAAGGCTGAATCATCACAGAGATTAAGTTCTTGAAGACCAAAACTTCAGCACTCCCCTCAATCATATTACAAAAAAAAGGAAGCTGTGGGTCCTGAAAAAATAGAAGAACCAGTAATAGATATTAAAGAACCAGCAATCAGTGCTAGAGGATCAGAATAAAGTGCTAGCAATCCAGCAGAGCACGTTGAGGAATTAATAGAGAGTATTGGACGACCTGTGGAAAACATTGAAGAACCAGTAGAAGATTTTGAGGATCGAGCAAGTGCAGTAGGAGAACATCCAATGGAAGGAAACAACGAAGAATTATTTGGTGGAGGACGTATAGATCCTGAAGGAGAAGGAAGGGATGAAAATTCTCTCTCTACCTTGGGATTTCCTATCAGTGATCTCCCTAGAGGAACAACTCCAATGAAAAATATTCCATTGTCAGCTTTACCCAACTTCCATGGTTTATCCTCTGAAGATCCGGATGAATTTCTTTTTGAATTTGATATATTATGCAGAAGTTATGATTATGTTACTATTGCTCAGAAGTTGAAATTGTTTCCAGCAACATTAAAAGGAAATGCTTTAAGATGTTTCATGAGCCTTGGAAGTCAAGTAATCACAACATGGGAATAGATGAAACAAATTTTTTTGCTTAAATATCAAGACTATTGTCGGACGAGAGAAAAGAGGGACGAACTATTCAACATGGCACAAAAGCCGGACGAGAATCTAGAGGACTATGTGGAAAGGCTGCAGTATAATCTGCAGAGATTTGATCATCCGAATATAAGTAAAGAAATTCGTAAAACAATATTACTTAGAGGATTAAGGGATGATTGTTTAGACATGTTAAACATGCTTGGCAAGGGAGATATATCTAAAGAATCTTATGATGAGATTGTTGAACTCTGTAAAAGATGTTCAAGAGGAGCTGCAAGGAACAAAGTAAGTAACAGAGATCCCACCTATTCAAGAGTTCAGAAATCAGCCAGTGGGGGAGCAACAAGAGCTGAAATAGGTAATTTACTTGAAGAATTTAAAACTGAAATGTTAAGTTCTTTCGCTTCACAAATTGACACCTTGCAGGTTAAAAAGAAGCAGGTTGAAGCAGAAGCAGCTTTGGCTGTCTTTTGCCCTAAATGCAGAGACAAACATCCACTAAGGGAATGCCCATTGGACAAAATACCAATCTGCACCCTTTGTGAGAAAGATCATGAAACACAACAATGTCCCTCTCTACCAGGAATAAAGGCAGCACTGTAGCCAACGGAAGAAGAAGCTGAAGCAGTTTACCTGCTAACAAAAAGAAGACAATGGCAACCAAAAGGACAAGGTATGAATTCTAGTATGCTATTTAATCGTTGGAATAATTATTCTGCTTTCAGTCAAACAAATTACCCTCCATTTAATCAAATTAAATACCCACCCTTTAATCAGATGAACTTCCCACCCAGGCAACAATCAAACCCTCCCTTTGTTGATTCTACAATGTGGACTCCTTGGCCCCCACAACAGCCATCTTCTTTCAATCCTTGGAATTCAAATTGGAGAAGCCAACAACTCCCGTATCCAAATCAATTTCCTCAATTTCAACAACCACTTCCTCTACCATCAAATGCTCCACCAAATAATCAAATGAGACCCCAGCTACCTGTGCAACCAAATCCTAACACCAATAATAAAGTTTTGCAAGTCATTGATATTCAGAATCAGCCTACATTTCCTACTATGCAATGTAATGATATTCATTTGAGATCTGGGAAAATAGTAGAACCTATCATTGATGATATAACCTCTTCTGATTCTGATAAAGAGGAAACTGAGAAACATAAAAAAGCACAACCACCCTCTAACAAGGGTATTGAAATAACAGAACCACCATTCCCCGAGTGTTTAGTTTTAACTAAAACGCCTGAAACACCTGCTTTTAATATTTTAGGGGAATTGCAAAATTTGTATGTTAAAATTCCACTTTTACAGGCACTAAAAGATGTACCAATTTATGCCAGAACCATAAGGGACATTTGTGTTAAGAAACCCAGTAGGAAAAGTAAAGATCCCCTTACAGTTCATGTGATGGGTGACTTATCTGCATTAATGTCGGGAAAAACCCCTCCTGTGAAATATGGTGACCCCGACCATCCTACTGTGACAGTTCAAATTGGTAAAACAATGATTCCTCAAGTTCTGGTAGATCTAGGTGCTGCAATAAACATTATGACTCTTTAAACTTCACAGTTGTTACAACTGAATAACACAATCAGAGATACACCAACTATCCTAGAGTTAGCTAACCGTTCTACAATTAAACCAGAAGGAGTTGTTGAAGATCTAGTTATCTCAGTTGAATCCTGGAAGTACCCAGTTGATTTTGTCGTATTACAAACTAAAAAAAAGCTGGGGGGACATCCTTTAATTCTGGGGAGGCCATGGCTGGCCATAGCCGATGCCTTTATCAGTTGCAGATCTGGTTCAATGACAATTTCTAATGGTTATGAAACCAAACAGCTTACTCTTTATCCTCATGCTACACCTATAATTAATAATGAAGATTCTGTGTGGATGGATTATGATGATACTATTCAGCCCATTTTAACTATCGGACAAGCATTAACTCTTAAAGACAATACAGAGGATGAAATAATTAATAATTTTATTTGCGAACCTTCCTCTGTAATTGCTGAAACACACATTCAATTGACTGCAATTTTTGAAACAGATAACCAGGAAAAGATTGAATCTGAAGATTTATCTCAGACATTAACCACCATCTCATCTAAAAGCATAACAGTCGAAATCGAACCTGGCAAGACATTAAACATAAATCCTGATCTAACAGTTGCTGAAACACAGCAGTTAATGAAGTTATTACGCGAAAATAAGGAAGCATTCGCATGGGATTACATGGATATGAAAGGAATCTCTTCTGAATTATGTACTCACCGAATTTATATTAAAGAAGGATGCCGACCAGTCTGTCAACCCCAAAGACGAATGAACCCTAATTTAAGAGAAATCGTTAAAGAAGAACTTCAGAAATTGCTCAATGCAGGATTTATATACCCCATATCTGACAGTGAATGGGTTTCCCCATTGTTAATAGTCCCTAAGAAAAACGGGAAATGGAGAGTGTGTGTTGATTACAGAGCCTTAAACAAAGCTACTCAAAAGGATCACTTTCCTTTACCTTTCATTGATCAGGTGTTGGATAGTCTGTCAGGGAAGAAATTATTTTCTTTTCTAGATGGATTCAGTGGGTATAACCAAATTAGAATTGCACCCCAAGACCAGGACAAAACCACTTTCACTAGTCCTTGGGGAACTTTTTCTTATAGAGTTCTTCTATTTGGACTATGTAACGCACCAACAAATTTTCAGAGGGTTGTTATAGGAATATTTTCTGATATGCTGAATGACTCTATGGAAATATTTATGGATGATTTTACTCCTTATGGTATGTCTTTTGAAGATGCATTACAAAATCTTGAGAAGGTACTTGAACGTTGTATCCAAGCTCACCTCTCCCTAAGTACTGAAAAATGTCATATGATGATGAGTGAAGGAGTAGTGCTTGGACATTTTATTTCATCTCAAGGCATTCAGGTAGACCCATCCAAAATACTGGTCATTCAGAATCTTTCTGTTCCTAAAACACAAACTGACGTGAGAATTTTTCTAGGACATGCTGGATACTACAGAAGATTTATTAAGGATTTTTCTAAGATAGCCTCTCCATTATTTGTGTTGCTTATGAAAAATGTTGAATTTAAGTGGACTAATCTTTGTCAGAAATCCTTTGAAGAACTCAAGCATCAGTTATCTATCGCTCCTATTTTAAGGGGACCTGATTGGGCCCTCCCCTTTCATATATCTTCTAATGCTTCAGACACTGCAATTGGAGCTGTCTTGGGACAAGAGGAAAATCATCTTCCTTATGCTATCTATTTTATCAGTAAGAACATGACCCCTGCTGAGCTTAATTATACAGTTACCGAAAAAGAGTTTCTTGCAGTAATTTATGCCATTAATAAATTTCGACATTATATCACTGGTTATTCTACTTTTGTCCACACTGATCACTCGGCTATTAAATATTTAATGAACAAATCTGTCACAAATGCTCGAGTTACCAGATGGTTATTGTTACTGCAGGAATTTGATATTACAATTGTAGATCGGCCTGGTAAGGAAAATGTGGTGGCTGATTTCCTTTCACGGTTAAAAACTGATAATAATATTCCAGTAGATGATTCCTTTCCTGATGAGTATTTATTTGCAGTCTCTGCTCACTCTCCTTGGTATGCAGACATTGCCAATTATTTGGTTGCAGGAAAATTACCATCACACCTGTCATACAGGGAAAATAGAAGAATTGTTCAACAAAGTGCCAGGTATAGCTGGATAAGTGGGTGTCTTTTCTACACAGGGCTTGATCAGGAAATCCGAAGATGCATTAGGGAGGATGAAGTGTACGACATACTAAAATCTTGTCATGATGGCCCTTGCAGAGGGCATTTTGCTGATAAAAGAACATCACATAAAATTTTGAGGATGGGTTACTATTGGCCCTCATTATTTAAGGATGCAAAGAAATATGTGAGGGGTTGTGACAATTGTCAGCGAATGGGTCAACCCAATCATAGAGATCAAATGCCATTAAACCCCCAGGTAGTATCCGAACCATTTGAAAGATGGGCCTTGGATTTCATAGGACCCATTAATCCTCCATCCAATCAAAGAACGTATATATTAGTCTCTACAGACTATATGACTAAATGGGTGGAGGCCAAAGCACTTATTAGAGCCAATGAAGAAGTTGTCCTAGCTTTCTTATTTGAAGAGATCTTCACTAGATTTGGAATTCCTAGAGAGCTAGTTACAGATGGAGGGCCTCCATTCAATTCTCATGGTTTTAAATCTACCCTTCAGAAATATCATATTCATCATAGAATGACTACACCATACCACCCCCAGGCCAATGGGCAGGTGGAAAGCACAAATAAATTATTAGAAGCCATTCTAACCAAAACAGTGAAGGATAACTGAAAGGATTGGTCTCAAAGGCTCCCTGAAGCACTATGGGCTTACAGAACCACCTGGAGAAATACTACAGGTTTTTCTCCCTATGAATTGGTTTATGGTAAAAATGTTGTTTTTCCTGTGGAATTTGAAATTAAAACTTTAAGAACTGCTTTATCTGTTAACCTTGATTTGACTGATGTGCAGACAGCTAGGTTGCAGCAGCTTCTTGAATTGGATGAAAAGAGATTAGATGCCATTCACCAAACAACCATGACTCAACAACAAAGAATGAAATGGCATGATAAAATCATCAAACACAAGCAGTTCCAAAAAGGTAATTGGGCCTTATTATATGACTCTCGGTTTGAAAACTTTCAGGGTAAGCTACGTACACAATGGCTTGGACCATATAAAGTAGATGTTGTTTTTCCTAATGGAACAGTAAGACTTTTAACAATTGATGACTTTAAAACACCTCTACTAGTGAATGGTCATAGGCTTCGTTTGTACCAGCGCCCTGTTTCTAAAGAAGATTTCAAGGCTACTTGCATGACTGATACACATTATCTTTTTCTAGGGGAGTCTTCTGCTCCTCACAACATTTAATTTTCTGCACTATATTTCTAGCATTAGATTAGATTTAAAACTAATAATCCCTGTCAAGGGTTGGCATGTTACAATTGAATTTTGCAGATTATGGAAAAACTCACTAAGGAGGATAGTTTCATCACAGGAAGATCTGAAGCTTCAATCACAGAAGCTTTGTTCCTTTCACTTCAACCCATTCCCCAGAAATATCCCTTTTATCACTTATCCCATTACTCCATCTTTATTTTTCCATTTTTCCCCATTTCTACCTATTCCCGAAACACCATCTTTTAGCCAGTATTTACCGTTCCCTACTGCTGAAATTATCCCTCAGCAAGTACTTCTCCCAATTTTCTTAAATCCAAATCATTACATTCCATTTTCCTTATTTTTCCCTTTGCTGAAACACCACTTTCAGCAACATGTTATTCATTTTTCCATTGCTGAAACACCACTTTCAGCAACCTTTCATTCATCTTTTCATTATTAAAACACCATTTCTTTCCTCTGCTACACAAGTTTTTCAGTTCTCCACTTTTATTCTTCAGATCCCTTGGGTGAATATTATTCAGTATTGAGCATATCCTGATATGCTCCTGTTTCTACATTCCAGAGAAATTTAAAGATTCTTCCATTAGTATCAAGCCATTATGAAGCACTCTATACTTCGAATTATAAAAAAAAAGGTAAAAATATAAGGTATGAGGTTTTTTATGTAATACAGTTAAATAATATTTTAAAGAGAGGATCTTGCTCATAATGATTACAATCCCCGCACACTTAAACATCATTTCATCATACGTAAGGGGGGCAATTTCGAAAACCGAATCATCATTTCACACCATCCAATCCACCGTCACTTCTCATATCCATTATTTCCGCCGTCATTGAGACTCCATATCCTCAGTTGCAACGATTAGCTTGATCAAAGCCTGTGTTTCTGTTCTCTGCGCCTCTGCATGTGACTCGAGTTAGTAGCTATGGGAGGTTCGGCCATCAGACATGAGCCTGGCTCGATAACTCTTCTTGACTTATTCCCGGACGCCTACCAAATTTTTCAGCAGGCAGGATGGATAACATACTTCGAAAGGTTAGGAGAATTTGATCCTCAGCAAGTTTTAGAGTTTGCGCAGAATTTTCAGGAAGATTACTCTGTGGTCCAAGGGGTCCGAATTTCGGTCACAGAGGAAGATATAGCACAATTTTTAGGGTTTCCGGTCACAAGTGCTCGCTGGTTTAGCAGGAAACAAGTCATTTTAAATGCACAGCAGGACTTCCTTCTTCCAGAGGAACAGGTTGAGAATAAAGGACGCGGTGTAAGTCTGCATTCATTACCTCGCCCATGGCCAACAGTAGCTGAATTCATCAAGCACTATTTGACTTGCGAGGGGCATTACCAGGTAGTTTATCAACACGAATTTGTTTTAATGAATCATTTGCGGCATGGTAGATTAGTTAATATTCATTATTATCTAATTGGATGTATTAAAAACATGTCATATTACTGTAGACGGGTAAAATTCCCATCACTATCTCTTACCCATCATCGCTTATGTCAATTATTAATTCAGAGGGGTCTTGCTCAGCAAAACCCCCCTCTGAATAATCCACTCCTCCTTCGCCAACAAGCCCTTGAAATTCCCCAACAAGCCAAAATTCCCCAAGAAACTCCCGAAAGCTCTTATGAACGGCAACTGGAAGATATCCCTAATCCCCCATTGATCCCATCTTCAGAACCAGTTGACCCGCCCCCAAGTTCATCCCATTTATCAGAGTCACCCCTTCCCACTGTCCACATCTCTAGCGATGACTCTCAAGCTGAAACACCCCCATCTCCCCCTACTCATAAAAGGAAGAGACGAACCGCAATAGTCTCTGTCTCAAAAAGGAAAACAAGGGCCACATCCCAAGTTGTCACCTCTTCCGATAGCCCTTCCCCTAGAAAATAATCTTCTCATAAAAAGAAAAGGAAAGACACTTACTTTTCTGCTTTCCTACCTAGGAGGAAAATGAAAATGACTGTTGAAACTGAAGTCACTCCCATTTCCCCTGACCCTGCGACTATCTTGTTAAAACTTCAATCCTCACCACCATTCCAAATTCCCCAACCATTACCCGTCTCGTCCTGTGGCACTGCTCCACAAGAACCAGATGCCCAGGGTAATATGACATCGTTTACTACTCAAACAATAACTGCTCCACAAGAACCAGTTACTCACTCAGAAGCTGAAACACAAGAACCAGCTACTGAGGTGCAAAAATCATACACCAAGCATGATAATATAAGGAAACCAGCTGTAGCTGAAACACAAGAACTAGCTACAGTTGTGGATCAGCAATAAACTCCAGCAAAATCAACCAACACACAGGGTTCACTCACTATGGCATCTTTATTGGAGGAAAATGAGTTTTTGAAGTCAGAACTAGAGGCCTATAAAAAAGAGTTGGTAATGGCAAGGGAAGCCTTTGATAGAGAATTAAATCTCTACATGTTGGCACATACAACATCAACACAAAAGAATGACCCATGTAAAGAATACATGTGCCATGAATGTGGAAACATTTACCAACAGGCAGGATACAAAATAGTCAAAATCCCAGTGCCTGAGGCATCCACATCAGTTGCAATCAAAGAAGAACGCCCTACTGTCACACAAGAACCAGTAGGGCCCTCAAAAATTATGGAAAAAGAAACCAAGCCACAGATATCCTGCCCTATGTTAGTCAGCTTAGCTACTCAGACGATGCCCCAACCCAGTACTTACAATGCCGGGACACAGACTCCACCATGGAAACAATTGGAAATAATGAATAACTGGAAGAAGCAGTATGTTGTGGATCAAGATAAAATATTACAACAGCATAAGTTGGCCTGGCAGAATCAGATGTATGTCAACTGGGACAATTGGGAGCAGACACTTCAACAACTCAAGGATTCTAAGAAAGAAATCAAGGAGTTAAAAGACAAACTGGTTTTGATGTTTTCATTAGTACAAAAATTGTTAGCCACTAGGAAACCTTCCTTGAATTATTCTCTGTTCCTTTCGGAACGCCTTGTTTATTTTCAATTGAAGGCAATTAAGGATGGGAGACCTCATGATTTGCTCACAGCGGAACAATTTGTCAAAACATTTGCTGAGGCCCCCGCTAGTGACCAACATTTGTTATGTGAACTTTATCTTCATAATGAGGCTATGCCTGACAATAGAAAGGTCAACCTCAATCCAATTGTTGGTGATATACAAATTAGGGCATTTGTTTCATTTCTTGCCAATCAAATCACATGGAAAACTGCTTTTATTGCAAGTAGGCATAATGAGGATAATCGCCTCCTGTGGATAAGACCAGAACCCTCAAATCCATCCATTTTTGTAGCAGAATACCATCGATTTTTGCAGAAGCCAGGAATGCGTAGATACATACAGCAATTGCAATCCTCAATACTCCTCAAGTGTCATCAGTTAATCAGATTTAAAGAGACTACTGCCTTGAAGGCCAACACCATGTTTTGGCAACAGTACTGTAAGGAAAGATAAGAATATAATCCTTTTGGCCCTGATAATCTTCAAACTGCACTATCTAGGGTACCAAACTATATCAGATGCATTCAACAATGTGCTGAGAATTGGATTGGTTATCATTTTCACTTCCCTGTCTTATGGATGCCGGCAGAACAATATCAGTCTCATTGCAAATTGGCTAACAGGGACGAGGCAGTAGCATGGCAGAAACTACAAAATAATCAGGGATTCAGATCTTCAACAGAAGCCACCTTCCATAGTTATTGCTTGAGTAACTTGCATGCAAAGAGTGAGTACTCAGACTCTGACTCAGATTAAAAGTTTCCTGAGGAGATGCAACCCTTTCAGCTGGGGGGGATGTTAGGACCTCACAATGTACCATTTTTACTATACATTTTGACACCATCTTACCCTTTATAGCTATATTCAGAAAAGGTTACATTATCATTTTTATCCATTTCATCCAAAGGTATATGAAATCCTTATCTTTACTATATGTTTAATCTATTTACATATAATTCCACATTACTCTTATATTTCATCATTAATCGAAGGTAGATTGTTGCTAACACAAGTCTAAAAGATCGCAGATAAGTAAGGATAAGGAACGTGCTGTTGCTAAAACAATCGACCGTTGCTGAAATAGTCGACTCTGTTGCTGAAACAGTCAAATCTGTTGCTGAAACAGTCAGCGGGCACGTACATTCCGTCACTACTCGTGATTTGCGATTTTGAAAGAGTATTTCAGGAATGATGGCAACAAGACGAAGACAAACAAGGAAAGTCGTTACGCGGATTGTTCTGAAGCCAATATCTTTTTGTATATGTTGTAACAATATTTTTCTATGGAAGAATAGAAGGACCCTGTTTTAAGATAGAGGAACAGATTTGGATAAATATAGATTTGCTCTGATGTAACTGTAATAGATGTCTCCTCTTTAAAAAGAGGAGACATCATCATTAGAAGGAGAGTTAGAGACTACAGGAGAAACATTATTTTGAGCGGAAAGGAGCAAGACTCCATTGTAATGTATCATTCCTTTTTGACAGATGAATAAAGGTTTCTTTTGAGTGCTTCAATTTAACTCTTTCCCTGGGGAATCTTGTGAGAAGGAAAGGGCCCGCCTTCATCACAAGATTCACCCGATTTCTCCTGTAGTTTGTTGAATTTCTTTATGATATTTGCACCTTAATTTAACTCTATTTACTGAATCATCATTTGCATAGTTCTGTAGTCCTTTAAGCACTCTGTTTTCTTTAACGCTGCATGAGTTTGGTAACGTTCATTCTTAAAGAAGCCAAGAGATCTTTTTCTGTTATCTGTTTGAATGTATGATTGATGCCGGGAAACAGGTGCTGAAGATTCCTGTGCAAAGGAATAGGGTCCTGTTCCCATAAGTTGAGTCTCTTTTTCCTGCAGTGTGATTAGTATCAGGAGACAGGTGCTGAAGGTTCCTGTTCATGGGAATAGGGTCCTGTTTTCTTGGATTGATCTTTTCTACAGTGTGATTAGTGTCAGGCAACAGGTGCTGAAGTTCCTATTTGGAGGAATAGGGTCCTGTTCCCTGTTATGGTTGATTGGTTTCCTTTCCTGCAGAGTGATTTCCTTTCATTATCTTTTCCTAGGATTCTTTTAATGAAAGACTACAATAGGGGAATTGCTTCTGCTGTAACACAAGTAGACTTCAGCTTTGTTAAAGCAGGGTGTGAATAGTTAGATTTGTATGATTAATAATTGTGTGATTTTTACTACAACATTATCTTGCTTTTGGAATTGAGCATATCCAGTGCGTGATTGTCTTTGGAATAAACAGACCTTCCCGGGTTGACAATTTATGTGGAGCTTGAATTGTTAAAACAATTAAAGCGACCAACACATATGATGGTAAAATCAAATATTGTACAACATCAAGCAATTCGGTTTTCAATCTGAAACACAAATCAAAATAATTCTCCCATTCCAACTACAAGCTTTGGTCCAACATGACTTAACCAAAACTGCGAAGAATCCACATTATGCATAATAAACCCTCTCACATAAAAATTCATGCTTCTTTTTGTGTCACCCAGGATAGCCCATTCTCCTTTTCCATTCATTTTCCATTCGTTTATACCTCCGCATTTGCAACATTTTCACTCTTTCATAATATTACAAAAGATCAAATTCTCGAGTACGACAAGGAAATTTAATCAACCAAATTTTTAAACACCTTTATTCAAATGAATATTGATTCATTCAATGAGCACTTACCTTGAATCTTCATGTGGTTGAAATGATCCAACCCTTCTCTCGCGTATTATTTTAGAAATACATTCAAGCCTCTACAGACTTTGTCTCCACACCAAAATTTGATGCAATCAACCAATGCACATTTTAGTATTTAATGTATCAAGAAATTATAATATATATAATTCCAAATAAACTAGACTCTTCATATTATATTGAATTCCTGCTTTACTTTACTTTGAATGTGCAAGGTCCATTCTCTCCCCAGCAAATAAATATCTTCCCAACAATTTTCTAACATAAATCTTCCCCAGCAAACAATGTTTATAAACCTTCAAGGTACACACAATCTCCCCTCTTAGATTAAGCCAAGTTCCCTCATCTCAATCTCTTAGGTTTCTCTTCAATTTCAATTTCTTGGCTTTGGAAACATGAAACCTTAATGTAACGGAATATCCTTCCAAGATTACATTCTCCAAAAATGTACATGAACTATTTGCAAAAATCTTACCTCGATCAATCCCAGTGACCTTTTCTTACGCTGGAAGGTGGTAACGTGGAAACACTAGATCCATACGGTGAATATTTTTCTAGAACCACACCTCTTTCACAAGCCCCAAACATGCATTTTTGAAGTGCATTGAAATGAAAATTGATGTAGAAAAGAAATTTTTCCATTTTAAATATTAGTATAGAAAAATTATTCAGTTTTACTAAGTCCCGGATTCACTCCCCAAACTGATTCATTCCTCACCACTCCATGTGCAACTCTAATTTCCATATCAATTAAAACATATAACAAATGGAATAATTTTTTTTTTCATTATCTAATGTGGAATCTGTTTTAAAACAAAATGCTGCCTTTTATTTTTTGAGCCCACTGTCCACAAAAACCTTCCCGCAATCAATAATGAAATTTTCATTCCATTACAAATATCGACCCAATCAATAAGGAAATCGTTACTCACTATCCACACAACAATTACATACTAGTTCCAACCAATTTAACACATAAAACACCGATATCTATAGCCCAACTCTGTAAGTCGTATTTTCTTGGGTGAATGCACTGATCTCAACACAATTACCACGCCTTTTCAATGCCAGTAATGGGAGACGTCAGGATGAAGAAGAAAAATGTCATACGCATTTCTCTGCATTGCTGAAGCGCTGCCATATGAGCCGTCTTACCAAATGTTGGATGGTTCTTTTGTGTTTTGCAGTAAAGAAAATTTAAACTGTTGCAACCTATGCATATTCCAACACATATGCCCAACACAGCTTTGTAGGGGTGTTAATGTTGTACTTGTATCATCGATTCCCATCTACGCCTACATCCAACACATGCAACTTCTCCACTCTGATACTTGCTTGAACCTATGTGTTGTTGTTTCCACTTTTGATCTCAATGCAAACTCTGTTATTCATTTGCGTTCCAAGCAGTCCAAGGTTAATTTTGCTACCATCATCGTCCCAAATACACAATGATTCATGCGTTCACACATCCATATACGACACAAAAATAATTGTAGAGCTTAAATTCACTCACTCATCTCTCATCCTTGACTGCATGGATTATTTAGATCTTTGGGCTCTAATACCAAATGATGCCAGGGTTCAGGTCTCAGCCCTTTTACAAAAGTTCTCAAACAATCTTTCTCTCTCTCTCTGTATTCCTCACTATTTTCCCATCCTCTCATACTCATATTTATACATAATAATGAATTTATTCCAATCCATAACTTCCTCCACACAAATCTCAACTAAAATGTAAATTAGATTTATCCTTTTTTTGGACTCAACTAAGTCCCGTTTAAGGAATTCCTAATCCATAGATTATCTACCTAATTCAACTCCACTCATATCCTTTAATTTATTAAAAGAATATTTACAATAATCCTCACTTACGTTTTTCTCTCTTAATTTATTAAAATGAGCACAATAACTTACAAAATAATTAAAAAATCATCACCCCCATAATTACACAATATTTTAATAAAAACCCAAGCAGGATGCTCCTGCATCACCCCCCCCCATTCCAATATCGCTCACCACTCTCACACCCTTTCGAAAGTTTTTTTTGTTTTCCACCAAACCCCCGTGCCTTTTTACCATTCTCTGTATCATTGGTGCCACGTCAACGGGCTTGCACCTAATCAACGGCCACCAAATCGCATTTTAAAGCTAAAATATGGCATAATAGCATGGTTTACTCTGTTATTACTATCAATTTGTTGAAGGTTTCAAATTCGCGGGAAAATTACAGAGAAACACAGTTGAAGAAAAGATTTTGTCCATCAAAGAGAAATTATCAGTTCTCTACAGTTCAATAGCAAGGTTCTATTTCAACTTTTCTCAAAGTCCCTTTCAGTTATATCTCCTCCCCAGTATTGATTTGCGAGAAATCCCTCTCTCTGTTCCCTTATTCTTTCATCCCATTCTCTGCTACACAGAGAAGAAACAAGCTACAGAAGACAAAGCTAGATCAACAGCCTTTTAATCCTATGGTCTACCCACAAGTGGACTTGGATCATTTGTCTCTAGTGGACAGAGACTATTAAATCCATGAGACAGAGTCAGACTTCGATTTATTTAATGTCTACTGCTGGTTCAAGGACAAATTTCTTGATGAAGCTAAATACATTGGTCTATGTGACATTAAAATGCCTTAATACATCTTTCCCAAGACCCATCGCTGCCCAGAGTACATTAGAAAGTGCAAGTCTGCTATGACATTAATCAGAGGACCATAGTCACCCCAACAGGAGAAATCTTGTTCTCCATCAATGCCCAATCCACCAAGCAAATGATGTAGGCCCTCACTCCTGAACAAACAGTTCCTTTCTTGTATGAAGCCCTTAGGGAATTTTATCAGAAGCTTTACTTTGCCAACAGAGCCAAAACTTTGGAGTTTTTTATGGCCACTGATGTCCCAATGCCTACCAAGAATCCACCCTATCCTTCATATATATTTCCTGATATGACCCATCACATTATCACTATTTTATCCTATTTATTGGGATATCACACTGGTCAGTGGGTAGATGAAGTTGTGATGGGATTTTTGTCTAATCTTTCCTCATATGCCAAACCCATAGTTCATGTTTAATTATGCCCAGTTTCTTGCAGATTCCACTCATGAAAAACTTTTAAATTTCAATACAAAGGAGGTATTCAAATACACCTTTGTGTTGGTATATATGTTTGTCTATTTCCAGTCCGAAAGGTTTCAGTTTCAAATGACTAAGGCAAATGAAGCTGTCAAGCCTCAATCGGTCATTTTCTGTACCACTCTGCTATTGCAAGATCAAAAGGATTATACATATAAGTATTTTGTGGATTTGTTTGTGCACCCAGCCATTAGTACACTGAGCACTATAGCAGAGCCCAAGATAAGTAAAGAAATCAAGAAAACCATTTAGCTAACAAATCAAGTGAAGACAATAGATTGGTACTTGTACCAAAATTACACAGAGATTCGAGTCTATGGGAGTGAGCTAGCCCGTTAAAAATTTCCAAAGTTCCTCTCCATGAGGGTCTTTTCACTAGAGTACATAAGGAAAATGATACATTCAAATGAGCTCCACTTTGTTTCTTCAAAGAAGAAGGCTCAGTTCAGAATCAAGACAAAAATTGGGCCTTTCATCTGTAATAGTAGAACAACGGGAGAGGAGGCAGAGAAGATACTGAAGGGGATGGGTTTCATCCAGAATTTCACTTGGTCTTATGACCTTGAAGGGATTATCTCCAAGAAAAGGGTGGAAAATAGATCCACACCCTATGTTCACATGCATAGGCCTGCAATTGAGTAACATGCCAATCAAATAGAATGGGTGAACAACACCCTACAAGAATATGAGGAGCAAGTTATCTCCACCTCAAGCATCCAAACCCCAACCTGAAAAGAAAGGAAATGAGTAGTAGATAAAGAGATAGGGAGCAAGAGGCCAAGAGAGGATCAGTCACCTTCGTTGACTGATACCTCTAGTAAAGAACTCAAACTAAGATATAGGAAGAGAGCCAGAATTCACATGGATACTGATCAAGGAGGAGAATCAGAGCACCAAAAAGTGATTCATATTGCAGACACCCCTAGGTCATCTCCAGTGGGTGGTCAAACAATGGCCTCCCCTACATCTTCAACCACAATGTCTTTGCAGCAACAAGGCGTGTAGACATCTACTTCCAGGCCTACCATAGAAGGCCAAGAAAAATCAGTTTATGACACATTCAAGGAGATAAAGTTGAGAAATGAGCTATTGAAGACTAACACATACAATCAAGTGTGGAAGCAGACCCCAAGTTCAAAAACCAAGCTATTTTCTACCTTTGACATTGAGAAAGGAAGGATGCAGATGGAATTTCTAGAAGCCTTGGTCCCACAACCTCAAGGAGCAGGAGATTACAAGAAGGCATCATTCAAGTTCAATACCAAGGATATTCATCCTTTTAACCAAATGGAATTACACAAGCAGACATGAGAGGTGGTGGCCTCCACCTTGAAAAACATTGCTATGAGATTGTAAAAACTGCAGGTATCTTTATCTAATACTCAATCACAGCTCAAGAAGGAGAAGATATCTACCATGGCTAAAGACTCAAGGATCAAGTCTTTAGAAGATTTAATAGTGAAGCTCAGGTATGACCCAACTAATGTTCAAAATATGGAGGAAATTTTGAAGAAAAATAATATTGACATAGTAGCCCTCAGGAAACAACTCAAGATGCCAGTAACAGAAGAGCCCTTGGCTAAAGGCATTGAGGAAGATTAGTCATAGAGGGAAGAGTTAATGAAGTTAGTTATGGAATATTCTTCCCAAATAAAATAGATGGAGACCGAGATGGAGAAGCTACTAAAGGAAAGAGAAGAAACAACTCGAGTGGCACTCATCCCACTAGAAGTTGTCCCCATTTCATCAATTCCATCAGTTGTTCCAGCAACTGCTCGAGCATCCAGTGGGACAGACCAGCTATCCAAGGCCATGGAAAGTATGACGTTGCAATCACAAGAGATCAATAAATTGGAGGCATAGATAGGCATCCTGAAAGATCAAAAGGCCAGGTCTGAAACTTCCCATCAGATAGCCAAGAAGTACGTTGAGAGGTTGGAGAAGGAAAAGAAGGAATTTTCAGCTATCAGTATTCTAGGAAAAATGAAGTTAATCATTTGGGGTAGTATTATGGAAGCAGTATATGAGATCTAGCACTCCATTTACATCACTTTTTATAAGTAAGAGTTGATCGATAAATGTAAGGTGGCTATTGAAAAGGCCAATCAGGAGTTGTGAAATATGTCTGTCACAGCCCCAAGAATCATAAAATTCCTGAAAGCCAAAACCAGTTTTGAGCTTGCGGACCTAGATGTACAAGACAGAAAAGCAACCATATTAAAGGTGAAAAGGGTCCTCATTAAGAGGAATTTAGTGAGGCAATTGGAGGAGAAGTATCATGAATTGGACATGGCCATCAGCAGTTTCTTAAACAAAATTGAGCCCCTGAGGGAAAGAGGGTTTCCCTCACTGTATGTAATTAATAACAAGTTGATCTAGAAATCAGATTATATGACCAAGCTCAGGGAAGAAGCTAAGGATACCACCAAATTTTCCAACATAAAAGGAAATGTAACCGGGAAATTTGTCTTGGATCTCTTAAGCAATGACACATTTATTCAACATGAGCTGAAACATCTTTTCCTCACCAGGCCCACTTTCAACAAATATATAGAGACACATGAAGTGTACCGATAGGTCATAACTATGAGAATTTCGGGAAAGAAGGAGTGGGGAAAATTGTACATGTACCAATTTTGAAAAGGCACAATGGACACATCAGCACAACCACTGATTGATTAGAAGTGCCAACATCACATCATCTTTAATGATCCAGCAGAGGTGGCCCAAAAGTAGAGAAAAATGTCAGAGCCACCCATCGTTGCCTCTTCGTGACCACCTTAGCCACCTTCAAGCCTACTTTTTGGATTCATGAAGATCTGCTTAAGTTTTTTATTCATGAAGAGCTGCCGAAGTTAATTCTATAGGCAATGTTTTGTCAAAGATTTTCTGTTCGGGCCTTGCATGGCCACAGTTGTCTACTTTTGGTTTAATTGTAATTAATGAATATTTCTGAAGTATATTAGGGAAACCGATGTATTTATTAGTTAAATACTGCATACATTGGCAGTATCAAGGGTTGGACGTGGTTAGACCCTACATTGTAAGAACTATTGTATTGGAGCACTGTAACTTTGGAGCTCGACATCAATAATCAAAGAATGTTTACAAGATACTTGAGTTGTTATAAATGGTGATGTGCTATTTCTCTGTGTTAAATGTTTCCATTGTTTTCCTTACTGTTCATATATTCATCTGATTGTAAAATAGAAATTTTAGATTAAGATTTGCTGTCAGAGCACCTCAATTATGTATGCATTTACAATATGAATGTTTTCTACTGAAGTCTAATTAAAGAATTCTTAACTTCTCTTTAGTCACTATTGAACCTTACTATTTCTTCCACCTCATAATTCATACTTCTATCCATTTAGCACAATTAGCTTGCCTTGTGATGCTCTTGAAAGTTGATGCACTAATCCAACCATTTGACTCCATAGCCCAATCGATTAGTCCCTACATACCTGCTCATCCAACCAAAAAAATCACTCAAAACAACCAATACCACCATCACTGTAACTATCCTAACATCATCATTCATAATATTAAGGAAAAATTAAATAAAAAATAGAGAGAGCCCTCTATGGGTCTAGGAAGGCTAGGTCCTAGATTCCAAAGCGGTTTGATGTTGTCCTCTATCATTTATTCTTGCCAATCTTATAAATTATAGGGCCACAACATATACCATTTATTTTGCTATCAAAAATGAAAATTTTAATTCCGTTTAATTCAGTTATCATGGCTGGAATACCCTTTCATCTTATCCAATTATGTCAAAAAGGAAGTAGGTTTGAATTCACTCATGATGAAATTGGACAAAGCATAAAGCGTCACATGTAGTTGTTTCGTGTAGCCAAATCCACCACTGAGTGTAGTTGTGATTTGGTTGGCTATTAATATTTGTGTGTTCTATTAATGTACTTGGGAAGTATATGACAATGAGTAGATTTAATCAAGTACAGAATTCAATGAATGACATATACTACCCCAATGCATTAATTGATCTATAACTCCACAAATATTGGTGAGCTTCTTCTCTAATAAAACTGGCCAGGTATGGAGAAAGATTTAATTCTCCATACGGGCATTCTCAGCCCTATGCACGGCTAAGTTTCGGAACACTCGTTGTTTTGGATTCTCTCTAGAACTGTTGTGTACCCAGATTATGGGTCCTATCTTTCTTTCACAAATAGAAAGAGATTTTTCTATAGTGAGACTTTTTGAAGCCTTTTCTGGTGGATTTTTCTGGTCTGATTTCTCTAAAATCCAGAAATAATTCATTGAAAACAGAAGTTTGATGGGTAACCTTGCACAATTAAAGTTCCCTAGGGGTTATTTAGGATGTTGAATCCATATATACAATCAAAAAACCAGTTTAAATAACATAAATAAATATTTCACGTCAAATTGTTTCGCTGGATTCTAGCACCCGAAACTCCAAAAAATCGCACTAAAGACAGCTCCCATAGAAAGAAGCTAATTTTTTGTCACATGATGTATCATTATTTCACACATGGAATTTCAAATTGATTATAGAAAGTGAAATAATGATTAGATACTGATAGAGAAAAGAGATTTATTGGACCATAATCACACAATACATTAATTAAATAGAAAACTAATGCCTGAATATTTGGTGAGATGTTTATAATTACTCATACATCCATTGTTGTAGGGTTGGATATCAAACATATGTTGTCAATATAATTTTGGTAGGTACGTTATCTAATGTAGATCCTACAAAAGATAAGCTGACACCTAAGCTAAGATCAAGTCAGAGTCCTGAAGATTACGGTCCAGATATGGTGCAGTAGATCTTTGATATCTTTGATATCAAACCCTTTGACTCAGAAGATATTCTAGTGTGAAACATATATGTGATATCCAACCCTTAGACTACATAGATATTGTAAATTTAAGATATCCCCATATGGGGTGCAACAAATATATGATATTCATCCCTTAGACTGCAAAGATATTGTAAAATTAATATGATCCCCATAAAAAGCGACACTTTAACAGTTTTTAAGGATTTCATAAAATTGAGAGAGTCGTCCACGTACTCATCAACATATGTATCAATGGCTATGGTAAATGGGGTACCATTGGAAGCACCTGGATTTAGAGCTAGACTTCGTTAATGCGTGCTTGATTCAGTGGAAATATTCAAAGGATGGAACATTTGAGTAAAAAAAGAAATTAGAAGATATATTTATCATCATTGTTTTGGGCATATAATTATGATATAGTAATTGATTGAGAAGATTTTAGATTATGTAATTGGAAATGAAATTGGTTGATTTTTCAGAGAATCATTTGCTAAGGAATACATTGTTAAATATTGAAGAAGTTGTATTTTTTCACATGTATATTAAGGTGTGGTGTGGTTATAGGAGAAATTTAGGTATGCATATTTTTATTTACTAGTTCACCAATATAAAGATTAGTTTTAGATGGTCTACTTTTATCTCAACTCAAGTTTAAGGGGAATGTTGGATTAATTTGTTAGGACTAACAACTTTAATGAAAAGAGTCACTTCATTTAATTTCGAAATAATGTGTTTGATATGGTTTCTGGGATATTATATAAATTCATTATCTTGAGTGTGCCTATTGGATAAGAACATGTGCTTACTCCCATAAAGAAAAATGGTTTTATACACCAATTTGATGTATGCCTTAGCGGAAACCTTCAAATTAGATTATTATTAATAAAGCTTGAGTAACCTAATGGTTAGGAACATATGCTTCATTATAAGAGCTCACAAGTTCAAATCCAAAGTGAGGTAGAGCATGAGTGCACAAACAAGGGGGTCTCATACATCAATTTGGTGTGTGGATTGGTCGTGACCTTAGAATTAAATTATTATTAGTAAAGCTTGATTAGGTGTAAGAAGAAAACATGTGCTTCCTTGTAAGTTATAACAAAATATGTGCTTCCTTATAAGAGCCCACAAGTTAAAATTTAGAGGGGGTATAATATGTACACCTTCGTAGGGTTTAGTCCCACAAACAAGGTGTCTCATTAATTATGTTGTAAAATAGAGTGTATATGCACAAACAAGTGGCTGTCTCACAAATTTGGTGTGTGTCTTGGTGATGACCTTAAAATTAAGTTATTATTGCTAAAGGTTGAGTAGATATAAAAATAGAACATGTTCTTCACTTTAAGAAGATACAAGTTCAAATTCATAGGGGGTAGATTATGTACACCTCCATAGAGTTTTGTCACACAAACAAGGGGTCCCATTAGATTATGTTATAAAATAGAGTTGTATTAATCATTAATATAGTAAATATTTAATTATTATAGAGATATTAATTAATAATTATAATCTTTTCTATTAAAATTTATTAAGAATAATAAATATTTAAATGTAAATACTTAAAAAAATCAACAATAGTTAAATTAATGAAAATAATAAAATCACTAATAATAATAATTACATCACAACTTTAATGATGAAACAATGCAAATGGTTTTTTTTTGTAAGGCTAGGTGATAACTTTATATCAGTTTCCAAGAGAAAAGATACAAAAAATATGCCTAGAGGTTATTGGCCTACCACAAGGGAAACTAGACTAAAAGCAGAATCTAACATATTTGGAAATAATAACGATCAAAACTTCACCATTTCCATTATAAAAAAAATGTAACAAAATTGCATGCTTTCTTATTCATCCTATTCGAAAGGAGATTCCACCTAGATTGGTGGCCATGATTCCTTGTCTTCCTAAAATGGAGTGAAGGTTATTCCTCTCATATTCTTGGCTAAGATTAAAACTTTGTTATCCAATTTATCCATTTTATACAGAATCTGGGATATATCCTATGCACGAGCACTTGTTGTGGGGGATATGATCTAGATTCACAATCTCTTGACATGTACTTAGATATTTCATAATTTCTCGAGTATAGCATCAATCCAAGATATCAATTTTATATTTAAGCACTTCATTAACTAGATTATCTACAAGTTTCTTTCATTTCTCCTAACAAGGGATAGAATGGGAATCACAATTCCTTCAAACTACTTTTCTACCATTGCTAAGATGCTAGGAAGTCTCCAAATGCTTGAGACTTTAGAAGGGTGTGAGCCATATTAGAGTTTTATCATCTGAATTATTGTTTTTGACTCCCCTTCTATTGCCAAATTTTGAAGATTGCTTCTTAAAGCAATGACTAATTCCTGAAGTTTTAAAGGAAATGGCTTCCCTAAACATAGGACAACCCATGAAGAATTGCTCATGACGTTGAAATTAAATTATTATTATTATTAAAGGAAGTGGATTCTCTAAACAGAGGACAACCCATGAGGAGCATGTCATCAAAAAATTGTTGGTGAGGAGAGGGAGAGTCTATAATTATAGTGGGAAGACATTTTAGAGCACCTTCTAGGGGGAAAAAATTTAAGGCATGCCCTAATCGTTATCCATTGGAGGGAATACATAAGGAGAAATAGGGTCTCCTTGCTTGATACGCCTAGACGAAAATGGGGAGTCGAGGGGGAACCATTTACCAGAATTGATAAGAACCCTTTCATGACAAGATCAATGACACAATGAATCCAATATTCCTTATAAGAAAAATCTTTAAGCATATAAAAATTAAATTTCTAGCTAAGTCATTCAAAATATCTTGACACATCTAATTTTAATCAACATTCGAGGGGTTTTCAAATATTTAGGTGAATAAATTTGTTCATAATCCAAAAGAATGATATCTACAAATTTCCTACCTTCAACATAGCTAATTTTTTCAGGAGAGATGAGAGTAAGAAAGATAGGTTTGAGTATGTTAGCAACCAGTTTAGAAATGGTTTTATAGACTATGTTACAGGAAAAATTAAGAGGGAGAATGGGATTGAGTATCTTTGGGGATTAAGGAGATAAAGGTGGCATCCAAGGCTGAGAGGATGGAGGACAATTCATAGAATATTATACCATTCTCCACGCATCTTCTTCTATGACATTCCAACAATCTTGGAAGAAATCAATAGTGAAACCATCTATCACTAGTGATTTATTTCAAGAAATTCCCATGATTGATTCCTCTACTTTTTTCATGGAGATATCCAATTATAACATTGCGCTTCCAATGGATTGACTATATTTTCAATATGCTTTGTTATTTTTCAGATGGTAGGCCTTTGATCTTTGACTAGTTTTGTTAGGATGTCTTTGAATTAATCTATTGACTCTTTTGTTTTTTCCACATCATATTCAAGATTCTGATTTTGATAGTTTCTAGTGCTCACAATTATATCACATTGTGTATGTTGAATCATGGATCTGTGAAAATATTTGGTGTTCCTTCCTCCTTTAAGCCATTGGATTATTGATTTTTTCTTGCATAAAATTTCCTCCTGCTAAAGATTCCCTAACGATAGATGTTGAGTAATAACTTCTTGGTGGTTCAATGATTTTCTCCTTCCCTCTGCAATGTTATTTGTTGTGGGGATCTATTTTACCAATCTCTTATTTTTCTCATTGATGTTGCCAATTTTTTTAATAATACACTCCTTTATCTTCATTTTGACATATCTTAGCCTATATTAAAAGTGGTACATAATAGTGTCATCCATGATTTTAATTATTTCCACTAATCTTCAATGTTTCTTAGGAAAGAATGGTGGATTAACTAGAAATATTTGAATCTAAAAGGTTTGTGCTTCATAGTTCCTTCCACTCTAACAAAATCCATATCAGTCATTAATATGATCCATTACAAGGTAGAATAGAAGCTTCAAAGTTAATTCTAGTCACGAAAATAGATTTATAGAGAAAGAATTGATCCAAACGAGAAGAAATTTGAGAAGATTACCCACCCCTTCTATTGTTCCAAGTAAGGATGCCATTTTTTGTTTCCATGTCTACATATTAGAATATCTATAAAGTGCATGAAAATAGAATAATATTAATGCAATATTCTTATACCCCCTTTTTATCGTTTAGATATTTTTATCATATTAAAATATCCTCCAATGATCCATGCTTTTCCTCCAATGATGTTGGAAATATTCTGAATATTCTAAAGTAGAATATTCTTTTCCAGCAAAACATTAGGTCCATAAATATTAGTAATGAAGTTAATACTCACATGGAATATCAAATGGAATCTAGTTGTAATAGTTTTTAGAGAAGTGAATGAGTCAAAAAGTGAAATTGTGGAAGGATTCAAAAGAATGCCTACGCCTCCCAAGGCCTTTTAAGCATCATTTAGAAATTATTGATTGTTTTTCCCTGTTACCTTTGATATTTTTTTCTAATGATACTATATAACATTTAGTTTCTTGTAGCATAAAAATATCTAGATATTCTTGCATGATTCTATTATTTAGGAGTACTTATTTTGTCTTACCATTGAGAGACATTATATTCCAAGAGATCATTTTCACAAATAGCTATGAGGGGAGGGTTTTTAAGTACCCATCATTAAAATTACTCTACCTGTATTGTCTAGATACTTTCCCATCATGGCTTGTTTATTACTTTTCCTACCCTTTCTCTTCTCTTCCTGATCCTGTTGATCAAGAATGTGCTCAAAATTTAAAGTGATCGATTTGGCTCGAAACTAGCATCAAAGCGTAGGTATCACCACCCTAAATCCAGTGTAACTCGTTTCACTCAAATTAGACATTGGATGCTCTTGATATTGTGTTCTATTCGAATCGGGAAACATCTAAAATTTTGAAAAATGGGTCTGCAGGGATGCCCAGTCAACAGTCTGTACACTGACTGGACCATGATTGGACAAGTTGACTAGGTCCTCCGTTAGCCTATGGGTGATCGACACTTGGCATATTGTGACTGGTTCAAATTTTTGAGTTTCTATTTTTTTGTTTGAATATTGGGTGGAAAAATTAGGATGAGCCATATGGGCCAATCCCTAGCTGCCACGTGTCCTCCTAATGGCCAATCAAAATTTTATTGGAGATCGAGTAGCCCCCACGAGAATCGAACTCATAACCAACTCCAAACCAACAAAGTCTTCAACTGGTTGGGCTACATTAGTTCTTATAATATACGATTTGAATATCATATTTAAATGCTAATGGTAGCAAGGTCAGAGGTCGGGGCCGAGGTTAACCCTATATCCCGATCCACCAACTAGGGTCAGGGGTTAACCCCGACCCTAAAATACTATGTTAAATACATTCAACGAAAGTCCAAACAACACATAAATTAAACCAGTGGGGGATTCATATCATAATGAAACAATATAATAAAACCTATGTGAAGTCTGGAGCGGAGGTTAAATTTTGGACTCCGACAGTAAGGGCTACAGTGAACACATGCCACAGTCTGCAAACATTTTATTCCATAGATGGTCCATATCGAGGGGAGTAGAACCTGCCTTGGGTAGGGTTCCCTCTAACCCCAATCTGCACCAACATTCAACCACGATGCATCAACCAGGGTCAAAAACCCGCAGAAATTGGTTTTTAAACTCTGAAATCAACGGTGGTGGCTAAGCCACTTGGCACATGTTTATGCGGATAAAGGCCAACCAATGCAATTTAAGGAGGAAAAAATTTGTGCCCAGTGCGATAGGAATCTCACCAACCTGGGGAAAATTTGTTGCTCCATGTGGCTGCAAAAAGCAGAAATTGTAGAACATATTGCAGAGAAGTGCGAATTGTGCAACAATTAGTAGAAAACTTCATTGGAGCATAACTCAGTTATTTTTGACCTTTTTATTGTAGAAAGAACCTAGCTATGGGTTTTTGACTATTCTGGAGCCATTTGAGACATTTTTTTAGAATTTTTAGCACTGTAACTTGATGTAAACACATATTTTTGAGCATAGTGAAAGAGACCTAATATTGGAAGATGGACCAGAAGATGTAGCCCAGAATGGGTGAAATCCTCCATAATTTTTTCTTGTGTATATTTTTATGTTATTGTATTCTTTATTTTTTGTGAAATTGAATTTTAAAGCATGTTAATGTGCTAATGAATTTGGCATAATCGACTAAAAACTCTAATCATTTTACTTGCAAGAAGTACAATAAACTATCAAGCTTTAATATATGGATGAAGTTTGGTATCATAGCTTTGGTTATTAATTTCTTTGAGGGTTTAATTTTGTTGAAAGTGTTTCTGATGCTTACAAGGTTGAAGCTCAAAAGAGGAGGAGGAAATCTTGTGGTTGCAAGTCCTCAAGTTAGGTCAAGGACAAGGTGAGAACATTTTCCACAATCTCTACCACAAATTTTATGTCAAGTTGCACTAGAAGCTTCACCAGTCATGGCACATCAAGGATAGCCTGAAAATATGTTAGAGGATGATAAATATTTCAGAAAATAATTTTTTTTTATGACTCAAATAATTAAAGTTCTCTATGAAGAGAGAAACACAAGGTTTCAAAGTGAGAGCTCCAATCCTCCAAAGTGATATAAGCCTCCAAGAGGTGATGGAGGATATGGGGACAAGCCTTCGAAAGGGAATAGAGGTAATGGTGATAAACCACCTTGGACTTGACCATTCTCTTCACCTCCATCCTCACCACCATCTTCACCATCATCATCTTCCACAACAGCCCCTTCACAAACACCTCCACATTCTCCAAAGGGACATGTTAAAACTCCATTTTTTAAACTTAACATAAAGTTTCATTTTCCTATGTATGATGGAGAGGTAAATTCTGAGATATTAGATAATTGGATTCATCAAATTGAACTGTATTGCAGGATACAAAGGATAAAGAATGATGAGACCAAGATTCAGCTTGCTCAATTAAGGCTGGAAGGTGCAACACTCATTTTGTTGGAAGAGAAAACTCAAGAGGACATGAATAAACATGGTAAGGTTTATTCTCTTGGAATGATTTTGTTCCTGCATTGAGAATAAAATTTTATCCATTAGCATACATGAAAAAATATATCATGGATTGGAAAAAACATTAGGAAATCAAAGGGTCAAAGTCTGCAAAGTTATACCTAAGAGTTTAGAAGGAGAGCATTGATATTTGGTGTAGATTTTTCATCTCAAGATACTTTGTTGAAATACATTGTAGGTTTCCATAACTATTTGAGACACATTATTCTCAATTTTAACCCTACAATTTGAGTTGAAATTTTTGTATAGGTCACACATCTAGAAGAAAGAGGAAAATATGTTTCTGATGAGAAACGTGAGAGTTCCTTTGAGTCTGGAGAAAAATTAAAGGGTAAGTTCAAGGGAAAAGGAAAGAATAATGCTTCCATCAAAATAGAGAAAGGAAAGCTCACATGCAAACATTGTTCCAAGGATGGCGATGATGAAGGTCATTTCTATAAAATCAATTGAGAGATGAGACTAAAAACATTTAAAACAAGGAGAAGGAGAAGACAATTGCAACTACACAACATGATTTAGGCTTTGATTCAGGGGATGAAACAAAGATCACAACCTTTGGTTTCAAAGGTAATAAAATTACAAGTACTAGTTCTTCAAGTTACCTCAATGATAATCAAGATGAAAAAACAAGAATTTATATCTTCCATATTAGATTTATTTCAAGGAATACCAAGATAGACAAACTGTTTGATAGTGGTTCTCAAGAAAATATTATCTATGAAGACATTGTAAAGAAGTTAAATTTAAGGACCATTCCTCATCCTAAACCTTATCCTTTAGGTTGGGCATGTGAAAATTCAAAATTGTTGTTGACAAGAAAGTGCTTAACTTAGATTTGCAATCACAAAAACTTTCCTAATGAAGTTGAACTTGATGCAGTTATTCTTGATATATGTGGTATAGTTTTGGGAAGCCCATATATCTATATTATGAGAGAAATTTTTCACCGCCATGAGAACAAATGTCATTTGCTCAAGAATGGTATCAAGTACAGTGTTAGAGCACATAGCAAGAAAATGAGTTTGTCTCTTATTAATGCTGGACAAATTAAGAGAAATGCGAATGTTAGTCAGATTTTTGCATTATTAATGTTCAAGCATAAATATGTTGAGAATGAATCCTTTCAAGGATGTGATTCAAATATGAAATCTGATTTTATTCATGTTGTTAATCCAAGTGATAAGATGTTTTAGGAGTCTAACACGGTGCCTCCTAAAAGAGGTAAGCAACATTAAGTGAATTTGCAATAGGATATATCATTGTTGAACATTGGTGTGAGCAAGATGACATTGTTAGAGAGTGCAAGGGTCAAAGAGAAAATGCAAAAGAAATTTGACAAAGATGATTTTGGTTCCAAAACTTCTTCTTGTGGGTTACATAATGTTTTGGCTTTGAAAATAGATGGTGCATGGCAATGGTGATTAAATTTGGTAAAGATTCGATCCAAGTGCAAGGCTACACTTGTTAAGCATCATCATGATGGCAATGTTCAAGGTGAGAAGAATTTGAAATTCCATAAGTTTCCTTTCATTGAAGATCGAGGAAGGAATGTGCATATTCATTCAAAGGAATTTTTTTGTTCTGCATATTATATGAAATTGCATCAAGATGTCATTGTTGACAACAAAACGACGACTCCAAAATTAGGGAAAGTGATGTACTTTCATGAAAATCTCAAAGTGAAAAATTCAACCAAATTTTAGTGCATTGAGACTGGAAGGGTGAGGGAGCTATACCCTCATCTATTTGTTGATTGAAAACTAGATTTTGGAGTTCCAAAAGCTTCAAGTGGAGAGGAATGATCCAGTGGATCAAGAAAGTGCTCAAAATTCAAAGTCCTTGGATTGGCTCGAAATTAGTGTCAAAGTGTATATCTCATCGCCCTGAATCCAATGAAACACATTTCACTAATATTTGACATCGGATTCTCTCGATATCGCATTTTTTTTGAAATGAGAAACAACTAAAAATTTGAAAAATAGGTGTACAGGGATTCCCAATCAACAGTTCGTACGATGACTGGGTCATGATTGGACAAGTTGATTGGGTCCTCCATCAGCCTATGGGTGATCTACACTTGGCATATTGTGACTCGTTCAAATTTTTGCATTTTTATTGGTTCATTTGAATACTGCGTGGACCAATTAGGAGGAGCCACATGGGCCAATCATTGATTGTCACGTGTAATCCTAATGGCCAATCAAAATTTTATTGGACGCCAAACAACCCTCACACGAATCAAACGCATGACCAACACTGAACCAACCAAGTCTTCCACCAGTTGGGCTACATTAGTTCTTATACTATATGGTTTGAATATTTTATGCAGGAGGATCGGACCATCCTTATCATAATTGAAATTCAATGCTATGGTAGGTGAAACGTGGAAAATCGTTTATATATGGGGGCTAATTTCCATGAAACAGAGCTAAAATGATGGAATCGATATGTCTCTAGAAGATTTGATTTGTTTTAATTATCTTCCATGTAATTAAATAGAGAGATATCAGGGGTTAGTAGAGTGATTTATGAGAGAAAATTGTGGATCATTAGATGATCCACTCGCTTTGTAATTCCTTTATAAAAAAATCATGTGTTGTATTATAGGAGGGAGAGAAATGTAGCCTGAGGGTGAAATTTCGATTTAGGCCGTAGTGGCCTTAGCCTATATTTCAGCTCGAGATGATAATGAAATCTATTTATATTTAAGTATCCAGAAATGTTCTGGATCTTGATGTATCCCTGTGTTTATTTAATTTTAATCATCTTAAACGATAGGCTGTGTGAGTATGAGTGGTGAACGAAGTTCCTATGAACTTCGTTGTTAATCAAGCTATGACAGAACATGGATTATTTAAAATCAAATTCCATCGACAAGTATTAGAGTGAAGGATGAACAGACGGTGGAGATCACAACATAGAAGAACAGCGAGAGATGGATGAATGAGCGCACATCGAAATTGGAAAGTATTATATTTATGTGTTAGGATGTCAGAAGTTAAACAATATAACTTGGGATGTGATTAATAGGAGCCACGTGTCGGCATAGCAATCAAGTGCATATCACACATCACACGAATTATTGTTTACTAGTCATTGGCATAGACTTAAACTTGTGGGAGGCCAATTTGTGATAAGTTGTGGAAGTTGCGATGCAACATTGCCATCGAAATTTTGCATCGGTAGAATTATATGTTTGATGTCAAAGTTATTTGTTATATTTTCCGACATGCGATATCATAAAAGCTAAGATCTGCGATGTATGGTTTTAAAATTTAGATAAAGCGACCACTATTGAGTGCTTCCGTGTTGATGTGGGCCCATAACCGATAGGTCCATGAGTTTAGGTAAAGCTGCAATTTCGTGCTGCATCATTTTTGGTATCAGAGCAGAAAAAGATTCTGCGTGCAAAGGAAGGAGGTACAAATTTATTGAATATTGGTAAAGCTTGTGGTCTTTATATTTTTGTACAGGTAGTGGAAGAAGAAAGTGATAATATTGCAGTAGGCTAGAGAAAGGAGTGCTCAAATGGTTCTAGAGGAGAGAACTAGAGAGATGTCAAAAGACTGAGCTCAAAGGTGAGAATCTTAGTGAGGTATCGTGTAGTAGGGAGGACTTGCTACTGCAGAGGTTTTGTTGCAGCTCACGAATATTGTTATGGAAAGATCTCAAGGGCAATTCCATAGAGGATGTGGGTAGAATTGCAAAGATAAAAAAAAATAAAGCATATGACCAGGAGGTCATAAAATTTTTGTACCTTGGGAGTCTGATGCAGGACCATCCGACCATCCTTATCATAATTGAAATTCAACGTTGTGGAAGGTGAAACATGGAAAATTGTTTGTAAATGGGGGATAATTTCCATGAAACAGAGCTAAAATGATGGAATCGATATGTATCTAGAATATTTGATTTGTTTTAATTATCTTCCATATATTTAAACAGAGAGATATCAGGATTTATTCGAGCGATTTATGAGAGAAAATCATGGATCATTAGATGATCCACTCGCTTTGTAATTCCTTTATAAATGAAGTTTGTGTTTTATGATAGGAGGGAGAGCAATGTAGCCTAAGGGTGAAATTGTGATTCAGGCCGTAATGGCCTTAGCCTGTATTCGAGCGCGAGATAATAAAGAGATATATTTATTTTGAAGTATCCAGAAATGTTTTGGATCTTATTGTATCTATGTGTTTATCTCATTTCAATCCTGTTAATCGATAGGTTGTGTGAGTATGAGTGGTGAAGGAAGTTCCTATGAAATTTGTTGTAAATAAAGCTATGGAAGGACACAGAATATTGAAAAACTAATTCCATCGACAAGTATTAGACTATTGGATGAACAGATGGTGGATATCACAGCACAGAAGAACAACGTAATATGGACGGATGAGAGCACATCACAATCGGCGAGTATTATATTTATGCATTAGGATGTTACAAGTTAAACGATATAACTTGCGATGTGATGAAGAGGAGCCATGTGTCGGCATAGCGATCAAGTGCATATCACATTGCATGAATTATGGTTTACCAGTCATCGGCATAGACTTAAACTTGCAGGAGGTCGATTTGTGATAAGCTATGGAAGTTGCGATGTTGCGATGCGACATCGTCATCGCAATTTCGTGTTGGCAGAATTATATGTTTGATGTTAAAGTTGTTTGTTATATTTTCCAACATGAAATATCGTAAAAGTTGAGATCTGCGATATCATAAAAGTTCCGATCTGCGATGTATGATTTTAAAATTTAGATAAAGTGACCGTTGTTGCGTGCTTCCATGTTTATGTGGGCCCGTAACCCACAGGTCCGTGAGTTTAGGTAAAGTTGCAGTTTCGTGTTGCATCAATATTCTATTGAAAATTTAATGGTGACAAGGTCAGAGGTGGGGACCAGGGTGAACCATGGACCCTGTTCCACCAACCATGGTAAGGGGTTAACCTTGGCCCCAAAATATTATGTTAAATTCTTTAAACCAAAGTCCAAGTAGGACATAAACTAAATTGACGGGCAATTGATATCATAATGAAACCATATAATAAAACTTATGCAAAGTCTGGAGAAGAGGTTAAGGTTTGGACTCTGGCAGTCAAGGCAACGATGAACGCATGCCACTATTAGCAAAAATTTTGTTCCAAAGTTGGTCCATAAGGAGGGGAGCAGAACCTGCCTTGGCCAGGGTTCCCTATAACCCCAACCCGCGCCAACATTCAACCAGGGTCGGAAACCGGTGGGAATTGGTTGTTAAAATCTGAAATAAATGTTGGTGGCTAAGCTACTTGGCACATTTTTATGCTTATAAAGGTTGAACAAGGAAATTTAAGGATGCGACAATTTGCATCTAGTGCAGCGGGAATCTTGACAGTGCGGGGCGAATTTGTCGCTCCACGTGGCCGCAAAAGGCGGAAATTGTAGAATAGATTGCAGAGAAGTGTGAATTGTAGGAAAGTTAGCAAAAAAATTCATTGGAGCATAACTCAGTTCGTTTTTACATTTTTGAGTGTAGAAAGGGCCCATCTAGGGTTTTTTTTATTGTTTTGTAGCCATTAGATACGTTGTTTTAGCCTTATGAGCACTGTAACTTGATGTAAACACATATTTTTGAGCATAATGAAAGAGGCCTAACATTAGATGTTGGACTAGGAGATGTATCCTAGGAGGGGTGAACTCCTTGATTATTTTTTGTCTCATGTATATTGTTATGTTATAGATGTCTTATTTATTTTTTACAAAATTGAGTTTTAAATCATGTTAATGTGTTAATTAATTTGAAATAATTGACTAAAAAGCCTAGTCATTTTACTTGCAATTTGTACAATAAACTCTCAATCTTTCATATATACATATCACTTCCTTTGCAAGCTTGGTTTTCACTTCATTTATATTAGTTTTCATTCCAAAATAGGAAGAAGGAAGGGAAGTAATATACCTTGTTATTTTAGTGAAGTATTTCCAAAGACTTCCCTCAATCATGGTGCTTCCTAAGAAAAGCAGTCGAGAATGGAGAATCACTCACCGACAATGGATGAAATGGGTCAGAGCATGGCGGATGATCAAGGGCCTCAATTTCCAAAAAAAATCGACATTAATACTATGACTGATCCCACACATTGTTAATATTTCTAGTCTATGTTGGGATAGTCCAAAAATTTTATTTTGGATCCACCATGTCTATTTTGGCACAAAAATTTATATTTCTATCGTTGGTCTAGTTTCTCCAATGCCAGACCATGACAAAAATATCATTGATGTAATTATGATATCATTTTTAAATCCATTTCCTTAAGATCCTATAATTCTAATTGTTTTTTATTTTCCTCACCCATTCCATATCTTTAATTAGATTTTCATGCAATATTTTTTATCTTTTAGAAAAACCACCATTCTGTTTTTTTAGATATGGGTTTCCATTCATTCTTAGTATTTTTTCATCACCGTAAAATTGGTTTTACCCAAGTTTTTGAGGTAAAATATATCCCTTACCTTCTTTTTTTCCTTCAAGTGACATGTCTCCTATCCCTTTTCTGGTAATATTTCTCCTATTTATAGTTCTAGAAAACACTTCATGATGTGTTTCTTGAATTGCTTGCATAGGTTTTTGGGTCAAATTAGGCAAAAAATTTCTAAAGAGATGACCATAGTGATGGAATTTCCTAAAGATAAAGTATTTTTTGTAATCTAGTAGTTGTTCCCTTATGTTATCAGGATAACTAGTTTGAATACTTGCTAAGAATGGATTCAATAGATCCATGTATACATAAGTGCAAGAATATGAGGTGTAACAACCCTACCTTATTTATTTTGAAAGCATAAAAAAAACACCCTATACTATTTCCTATACCCTCTAGAATTTTTTTGATTTGTAAAATACCATGGATGTTCCACTGGACATTTTGTCACAACATATCTGATAAATTATATTTAAAATCTTAAATTCTACATTATTATAGTTTATTAGATTTATGGATTTGTAGATTTGTTGTTAATAGTGAATACATGTGAATGAGATTGTGAAAAAATAGATAATGACAAAATAAAATATCACAGACACATTTGGCACAAGATATTCTCTGTGAACACCTTTCGGGAGAAAACCCCGGATGGAAGGTGAGCCTGCTTTGCTCTCTTTTTCTAAATGAAAATATGGTTTCGAGTACAAAGAAGTTTGGCCTATGGCCTGTGGGTTGCAAAAATGCACAAATCCTCTCTATGTGATCTACCTCCTATCCCTCGTGGATATTTCTACTCAACTGTGGAACACATGCACTCGAAAGAATGGAATCCCTTTTCCTCCTAGTCGACCAGTTGTAACTCAACCTAATAGCCTATTAGTGGTTAGTTTTGAATAGCTCAACTCTTAACCAAAGTTACAATATAAAATATTATAGAGTATTCCAGATCATAATCATGTGGATAGCCCCTTTTCCATGAATATTTGGGGTTAATGTGGCATCCTCTCGAATTTTGGTGTTGAAAATAGGAAGGTCAACTTCTAAGTGGCATAATTTTCGCCATCGAAATTCACTTGATATCATTATTACATCGTTGGAAGGGAATCTATGTGTATAATATCATGAAAAGGTTCAATGCAAATGTAGAAAATTTTTACCCCCAAATAATTTCATTTGATGCCTCGGAACACTCCCAGAAGGTTTCAAACCCTATTTTTCCCAACTGCATCCCATTAATAAAAACGGTCCTCTGAGTTGATTCCTCCACTTTTTCCACTCTGAAAGCATTGAGATGGATGAAAAAGAACATAATGATCCAATAAAAATAAATCGTTTTGGGTGTTGGCTTGAGGAGTTCTGACCCAGGTTCGGAGTTTATGGATAAACCAACGAATCCTCCAACTATTGGGCTTTTCGGCAATATTCTGCTTGCACAGTCCAAAGTATCACCCAAATCAGTATAGGGGGGTGTTGGAACCAGGTTTTTGTACCCTGAGAGAGAAATTAATAAATTGTTCCTTAGAAAAAACCCAATGTGAACTTGTACAAGTTCACACAATAATATAAAACAAACTTCAGGAGAATGTGCAATCATTAACAAAATAACACAGGAATAATGTTCACTTTAATGCAGATAAACAGAATATAACAAAATAGAACCCGATCCAGATCTTAGCCAATGTAAGCACTTAAAATATCACTTAATCATCTATAATCATGCATAATCATAGAAAATAACTTTGCACAATCATTAATAAGCAGCCATATAATGTGATGTTAAGAGAGCATAAACAGTAAGCAATATAGATGCATAACAAAGTGAACTTTGTCAAACTGTCCTTTCTACTATCTTTCAGATCTATCAATACATCAATTCTTCTTTCCATAATCCTTACAAACCCTTTCATGCACACGGCCAGCTAATTCCACACACATCCAGGACTAGGTCTCCACGCACACAGCCAACAGGAGCATTTAAACCCAACCCAAAAACTCTAACAGACGCATAAACTATAAGAACATCAATGTATCATAATACATTCATTGACTACTTAGCTTAGACATACTCTATCTATTTATATACACCTAGCGTGCAGATATTATGGTCTCAAACCATGGATTGAGACCCACAGTTTACATTTAAGCCCATTTACATTAAAATTGGGGACTTTGACCCACCCCAAAGCCCCTTGACCATATTTGCACAACGCACACATACAAAATTTGTCTTTAGAACTTGGGCCTTAGGGGACCCCACTCCAATAGGCCCCCAACACAAACATGTGACTTGTCCCGAGTCACTAAGTCACTGGCTCCTTAGTCTAGCCTGAAGTGTCTTGAAAAAAGTCTGTAGAGGGAGCACTAATTTGAGGCTTTGCGCTACTGCACTCTGCACTTGTTGAACCATCTTGTTTGTAGTAGGCCCCTCAATGACCTTCTCTATGCTGCACTGAGTGTACTGAATGAACCTCAAGGTATTATCCAGCATTTGTGATAATTGCAGTGCTTCCTCTGCCCACAGTTTCATGCACTCCTTTAGCAGCTATTCCTTCTGGTGAAAGTCTCCAATCTCTGTCTAAATTTTGCGGCCTTCTTGTAGACGAGAAAGTCACTGGGTAAGGACCAATGTAGGCGCAATTGTTTTGATCTCTTCAAACTGTTGTGCCTTCTCATTGAGTGTGTCACACAGCTCCTACATGACCAGATTATTTTGGATAGAAGCCCAAATATCCATGGCCTCATTCAATGAACTGTCAAAATGGCTGACTGTAGCAGCAATACTATCTTGTGCCTGCTTTACTTCTGTTGCTCTCTTCGCGCGAACCTTTGGCGGTGTCTCTGGCTGTAGTTTGTTCTGGAGGTCCACGATATGCAGCTCATACTCTATTCAAATGGTTTTACTTCTGCACGCACAGCTTTCTCGGCAGCAACCAAGCTGCCTAACTTCTCAACAGGCGCAGTTGTGGTAATGACAGTTCGAATGTCCTGGTAGACATGATTTATTTTAGCCTCCAGCGCAATGCGATAGGCCTCTGCTTCTCTGTAAGACACTTTTGCTTCTTTTTTTTGCTAGTGTGTCTGCAGGGCTTGTTGTTGTGCATCCTTGGTCTTTGTTTGCGTGGTTGCTTCTCGGTATTGAAGCTCATCTGCGATCACAGAATGAAGAAGATGTAGCTTACTTTCCGGCATCACTGAAATATTAACATGTATATCACCTATACCAGTGAATTGAACATGTTGGTTAGCATCCATCTGTATCACAGGCAGTGGGATGTGGAAAAATTGAGCATCCCCTGATGCTGGAAAGGCAACATCCAATGGTTGTGCACTTGTAACGTGTGCACTGGTTTAACTCACCTAAATCATGCTCTCTTGAATTTGGCTCACCTGAACTTTTATTTCCTGCGACCCAACTTGTACAATCTCCATCGCAGACTTGTATTGGACTTCCATGTCAGTCCATAGATCTTTCGTCACAGATATGACGGTGTTCACAATTTCATTGAGGTAATCCTCTGTGAGCATCAAGACCTCATGTCCTACTTTCTTAAATCATTTTTGCTTTTTGTGCAATCCACCCGTGACCTGAGCACCGTGCTTAGTTCCTTTAGACGTCTCAACTTCTCTAGTCTCCTTAGGCACAGAGATATTTTTCTTAGGCATTTTCGTTGCGTCAATGGTTTCTCTGGTTGTAGTAGGGGTTGGTTCATTCTCTATAGGTTTCTTTGTAAACATTATTGTCACTATCTCTGTAGTTTTTTCAATAGCCTTGTCCGTGGATTTGCTTGTCAGAGTGCGTTGATTCGTTGGTGTAGGTAGAGTCAACCAGGCCAGCAACCATTCTGATGTGACTTTGATTAGATCTTTGGTCACCAAATAGGGTAGCTCATACCATACTCCCTCTACAACGCCCTTGGCACGGACATGTATATTATGAAACGTGGCTTTGAAATCTGCGTTCATTTTATATTGATCATACAAGGTAGGTGACAGTCAAGGCTTCAACTGAACTCCTTGGTTCAATTTCACATCATACAAAACCCAAAAGATGTTGTTTTCATTCACGCGCACTGGGTCAGTCGAGTTCTAGAGTGTTGCGTAGCAAACAACTTCACACATTTTTTCTTCAATCTCAGGGAACTCCATATCTTCAGGGTTTCTCCATCTAATAATTGAAATTAGGAATAAGAGCCACACATACTGGAAGGTCTTGCCTTCCTCCTATGCCTCGTGCACATTCTCTAGGAAATATTTACATAGATACCCACACCATTTTTTTATGACATCCTTTTCACATCTTCCAGCCAACGCAATCACATGCATAGGCACCTCCTTGGGTCTACACTTGTGCATCATCTTTCAGGCCAAGATGAACATACCAAATGAACAACGGGGTCATTAATCTCCTCCACAATGAACCCCCATGTCTTGCTAGTGACATTGTATTTTTCTTGATCTGATCCGCCACCACTTTTTCCTATGCTTTACCTCTGAAATCCACAACAGGGTCAACCCCCTTAGCAAGAAGACCTGTGATTCTATGAATCAACCCTGCATCAATCGAGATGCACTCTTCCAACCAGAGTGCATCGTCATGGACCAATGCCAACAACTGTCTGACGTAGATATCGTTGATGGGACTGCACCCAAAATGAGGAATATGCAACAAGTTGAGCAGGCCTGCCTTGTGCAAACCTAACATACCCCTCTATGGCTCAAGGTGCACCATGCCTCCTTCATAAGTAATTTGGTCCAAATAGAGCTCTAGCATGATCTCAGGAAACTTCTCGACATCTACGATGTCCCAATAATCAAACCAAAGCTATGGAATTTTTGCAAGCATATCCCCTTCCATTGGAACATTCTCTGGGATCATAGGGACTTGGATGCTTGCCCACACCTTATCTAAGTCCTTTGGTGCCTTTACAGTGGATTTTTGTTGCGCAATATAACTTGGAAACCACGAGAGTGGGGTTATTTCTACTACCACCTCGTCTTCTCCCTCAATCATCTTTGGAACTTCTGCCATGGTCCGTTTCATTTTCTCTCCCGTGGAATGGTACGACCTTGGGGTATTTTCTCTGGGGGATCTGCGCATTCCATAAGATTTCCCCTTCCTTTTTTTGGATGGTGTGGGTTTTTCTACAATAAGCACTTTTGCCGCAGCAGGGTTATCACCTGGTCTTGTGGCTATCATTACGCCCTGAATTGCGTACCCTAGCCCGACTTGTCGCAATGCGTCCTCAAACCCTAGGCCCAAACCAGACATAGACACAACAAACACAGTGGTAAACACAGAGCTCAAAGCATAAAAATCACTTTGAACACAAAGGGAACTATTGTGAACCTATAGTTCTTATTTATACTTGTGGCGCATTTTCAATGACTCCTTGTGCATTAATTAGGTTCCATTACTGGCAAAACGGTCCCAAATCTAGAAAAATTCCTCCATTAAATGCATCTTGGATGCTCCTAAAAATGCCAATAAATCTGTCTTATCTAGTTTTACTGTTCTAACGGCTATTTTTTGACACCTCTGCATGCCACTCAATCTCTAGGCATAGATACCACGTGCGTATCACACCAGACTGCACATATAATCTAGATCTAAGGATAACCATCAAACGACGGTCCCCCCCAACACAGGCTTGTTTACCAGGTAATTCAAAGCATATCGAGTAGTGTCCATCATATCCCTCAATAACTACAAAATTTGCTGACATTCATCTTCCCAATAGACTGTCGTGCATCTTCTGAGTAAGCAGGTCATGGGCGCAGTTATCAATTAATACTTGGGAATGTGTTTTCTGTAATATCCCACAAGGCTTAGCATGGAGCATACTTGTCTAAAATTCAAGGGGGTCAAGGTTCCTTTGAGTTTGCGAGGTTCCCTAACTTCCACAAGTGCCAATTTTCTGTAATGCACAGTCTCCATTATCGATGTATTAATAGTTTATGGGATCAAAGCTTGATCAAATGGATCAAACCTACTTTCAAAGCTAAAGGTAAGAAGAAAATTCTCTATCAACACAGACCAGTCGCTAGTGCCTCTGCGCAGCTCTGCTTCCAAGTACCATTTTGTAGGAACTTTCCCAACATGTGAATAAACATATGAACCCATTCAAGTCTTGTTTCTACACCCCATACCCGATTCCACTTGGAAAAATGGCTTCATGAATCTTCTTTACCAGAGTATACATCTTCCATTGTGATTACTGGATATTCAAACTGTAGCCTCATCATGCGTGCACATTCCTCCCGGTTTCCCATATTCTCTTTACATTAGGAGAATTTTGAGGTCTAAAATGGGCCTCCTAAGAAAAATTTACAACAAAAATAAAATTTATAAGAACCAATAATATTCAATATGATGATGTCAACCATGGGGGATGATTCATGATTTTAAGTAAAAGGGTAAAAAGAATAAAAATTAATAAAATAATAAATCTACCTTTTCAAATCATATTTTCAACTTATCTCCCAAATTTTTTACTCAAATTTCGAGCGAGAGTACTTTTTGAAGGAAAATTTTAATTCCTCATCCAAGGAGTACCCATGTTGCATACTTTCGATGGACCCTACTACACGAAAACTAAGAAATGCATAAAAAAAAAACATGTTACAATCACGGTTTTAATGTATTTCTCATTTTTCGTGTAGCAGGACCCATCGAAAGTATGCAACATGGGTACTCCTTGCATGAGGAATTAAAATTTTCATCCAACGAGTACACGTGCTCAAAATTTGAGTAAAAACTTTGAGAGATAAGTTGAAAATATGAGTTGAAAAAGTAGCTTTTTTATTTTTTCCCTCTAAAATTTGATGATGTAATCAAATATTATTTTATTATTTCCACTATTATTTTATAATTTCCTTAGGAAGCCCATTTTAGACCTCAAAATTCCCCTAATGTGAGTTTCCCACCATCTTGCTGGAATAGTGTGCAAGCCAAGATCCAAGGCATGGAGTCTCTGTCCTTCAGGTAATCATTTCCATCTCTCCTATAAACATTTTTACATCAGTCGAGCCATCATAGTTTTGTAAATCACATACCTCATATGTTATACAACACATAGCACAGGTCACACAATTACAATGCAGAGAAAACACCTCATGTAGTCAATTCTGCTAATTCTCTAGTTCTTCATCAGAGTATGAAAAACATGAGTTATCCTTCTCCCATTTAAGGTTCCCATCTACTATAGGATAAATCCATTATTCCTCACTCAAAGTTAACTTATATATTTGATCAATCTCATCCTCAGCACACACTGGTTTAGTCTACCGTTGACCTTCTATAGGGTCTAGAGGAATGATTACCCTAACTCCATTGCTCTCAAATTCCATTCTCGTTCTCTTCAAATTGATAACACCATCCATGTCAATGGCCCAATCCAATCCTAGAAGCGTAGGATAAGGATCAGTATCATCTACATTTGTATGAATTCAAAGTCTGCCATCACCTTAACACCCTCTATTTGACCACAAATTTTGATAACCTCCCCAAGGGAATGATATTCTACTGATTGGCCATGCACAGTCGGATATTAGACCATTCCAACTTTGGCTCTCCCATGTGCTGCTAGGTTTGTTTAGGTATAACATTAGCATCTGATTGCAAATCTAAAATAACTTGTTCCATTTTGTAAGCACCAATATGCACAGTCATAGGCATTTCTCTACCCGCTCTCTTCTTGTTCTTATAAATTTTATTGACTACTCATTGTTCTACAATGGGTTGTTATTTCTTTATGCAATTATCTATCAATGCCTGCAAATTTTCAATAGCCTTCTTGTTGCACAGTAACTTTATGCATGCTTGTAGAAATTTTTTAAATATCCTCTTCTCCTCTTGCTTCCTTCAGTGTTCTATCAGATGTTGATGTACCTCCTTTTGCAAATTCTTTCCTTTCTTCAATAAATGTCTCTTTGGTGTGCTGAAGATTAAAGTCGTCCTTGTTTTCAGGTGCTTTTCAGATCCATACATCAGTGGAAGGTCACTTTCCTTTATTTTCATTGGTAGCTACACCATTCATGGTAACTACATTCACACAAGGATCTTCTTTACGAGTCTTTGCAAGAACCATCTAAATATTTTTCATGGGGGTCTTATTTTCCTCCATCTTAGTAATAAAGACATGACAATATTCTATAAAATGATCAAATTGTCTACAGTACCTGCAAGACTGTCGTGTTGGATTCTAACAATCATGCGCATAATGACCAACATATCGACAGTTATAGCAAATCACTTGTCCTCTTCCCCAACTAGTTGATCCACCTCCTTGGCCTCTTCCTCTACCTTGGAATCCTCCACACCCATAAGGCAATGATGGTGATGTAGGATCAACTTGAATTTCGTATATCTTTGCTTTATCCAACATCATATCATAGGTACAACAATTATGCTCATCATTCCCTAATGACAAACATAACTTCCAAAATATCTGCTTCAAGTTAGGCTAATATTTTCCAATCCTTGGGCAAGAATATGTGTCATGTAGTCCAACAATTTGATAGATAGTACACCATACAGGATGCTTCAATGGACTAGGACCTCCATCATTCAGATAATTGTTGAAAATAGGACACTGTTCTTTATGGTGCCTAGAATCTTTGCATTCTATACACCACACCTCTGTGCATAATTCCTTGCTTTTGTCCTTGCACTGAATTTGAATTTCTAGATGCATGGCTTTCTATTGAATCTGAATCTGCCGAGTTCCCAGCACAATAGGTGTTGGGGCAACCTCCAATTCAATTGCAATTTCTACAACCTCAGCTTGTGTGGAAATATTTTGTTGACATAATGGTTGCTGCATATGTGGTAGCAACATAGCGATGGACCATTCCTTATGCTAAGTATCATCAATGAAAAATCCACCATCTCTGATGGTGCGCTTCAATATTTGATCGACATCCCATACGGAATTATTAGGCTCTTGACGAATATCCTTCATTCATGTCACCAGCTGCGCATATGACTTAGGTTTATTAAACTACTCTTTTAGGGATTCTTTGATCTCTTCAAAGGTAGCATTAGGGTTTTCTTGCACATACCTAATGTACTAGTCTAATGCACGATCTTGAAATGTAGTAGCCGGTTGCACTTTTCTAATGTCAATGTTGTTAACCTGATGAGCCTTCCATATTGCCTCAGTAAAAAACCAGAAGTGATCAGTGTCCTCGTTTCCAATGCCTTTGAAATTAGGTAACTGTATGGAAGTAGCCATATCTACTTCAGGAGGAGGTGGAGGTGGACGTGGAGAGGGACTACACGTTGGGGTAAGTGATCTATGATGTGGGCTCAAAAGGGGAGTGGATAGAGTGGGAAACAGATTCAAGGGTTTATGATATGATGAGCTTTCTTATTCATAGTCACTTGAGCTAGCAGTTTCTGGTTCAGGTTCACTATCAGATCTAGGCTTTAGAGGGCTAAAAATGACCTTTTTAGAGTCGTTGCGGTAAATTATTCCACTGCGGGTACTTGAACTTCTTTGATGCATTCAAGTAGTATGTTCGCATAGACAATCTTGTTCACACTAGAATTTTCAGTAATAATTTCAATGAGCACAATAACTTACCTCTAGGGCCTTGGAAAAACCTTCTTTCTACTTCAGAATATGACAGAAATTGGTCAACAACAAATTCAGTCACAAATCCTCCCAAAGGGTGATCGATCCAATGATCTAATACATGAGTGATCAGATTATCAAAATTTTCTACTTGCTGGATCAATTCAGGAGTCCACTCAGTGGCTATATCGTCTTTGATGCAGTGATGGAATTATGCTAAGCACGATAACCACTCCTCTAGGTCATGCACAAAGGAACAAAATAAAATTTCATGCAATTCTATATAAATATATTTATGTAACCACTGTTCTTTAGATAATTTAGTGCTTCTATTCCCTTGTAGTGAAAATTCAAGGATCTTTCTATCCAGCCAATCTCTTAATTTGTTTCGTTACGGATGGCACAACATCAAATCTCCCTCAAAATGATGATCCTGGTCCCAAAAACGGAACCATTTGTTGGCTTGAGGGGTCCTAACCTAGGTTCAGAGTTTATGGATAAACCAACAAACCCTCCAACTACTAGCCCTTTTGGTAGTGATATTCTTGCGCAGACCAAAGTCTCACCCGAAGCAGTATGGAGGGGTGTTGGAACCAGGTTTCTGTACCCTGAGTGAGAAATTAACGAAGTGGTCCTCAACAAAACCCAATGTGAACTTGCATAGGTGTGCACAATAATATATAACAGACTTAAGGAGAATGAAAAATCATTAACAAAATAACATAGGAATATTGTTCGCTTTAGTGCAAAGAAACAGAACAAAACAGAACAGGGTAGAACCCGATCCAGATCTTAGCCAATGTAAACACTTAACAGATCTCTTAATCATAAATAATCATGCATAATCAAAGAAGATAACTTTGTGCAATCATTAATAAGTAAACATACAGTGTGATCTTAACAGAGCATAAACAGCAAGAAATATAGATGCATAACACAGTGAACTTTGCCAAACTGTCCTTTCTATTATCTCTCAAATTTGTCAATACATAAAATGTTCTTTCCACAATCCTTACAAAACCCTTACAAACCCTTCCGCGCACATAGCCAGCGGAGTCCACACATATCCAGGACTAGGTCTCCATGCACATAACTAGCAGGAGCCTTTCAACCCAACCCAAAAACCCTTACAGACGCATAAACTATCAGAACATCAATGTCTCATAACACATTCATTTAATACTTAGCTTAGACATACTCTATCTATTTATATATGCCTAGCGCACAGATACTATGGTATCAAGCCATTGTTTGAGACCCACAATTTACATTTAAGCCCATTTACATCAAAATTGGGGACTTTGACCCACCCCAAATCCCCTTGACCTTATTTGCATAGCGCGCACATACAAAATAATACAAAATGTGTCTTCATACCTTGTGCCTTAAGGGATCCCGCTCCAACATTGGGTGTAGTAATTAAGGATATTTCAAACACCTCTTTCCATTTTTTTGGTCATTTACTCTCTTTAGGGCCTATGAATCCTTTCCCACAAATGCCACTTTCCCTAATTATTAAAGAAATATTTTCCCCAACATATTATTTCACAAATTTATGTTAATATCAAATGAAGTAATGTATTTTTGGGATGACTAACCAGGGTAATTTTGGAATATATCTTTTGGTTATTTTTCTTTGAGGGGTTGCTATAATTATCAAGTACCAGGGGATGAATAGCCACTATTGTTACTTATTTTTACACTTCGATGTTTGTTGTTACAGATTAAACTTATTGTTACACCGTAAGGATGTTTCTACACCGCAAACTACCAAGGACCATGATAGCTATCTTAAAAGACAGTTGTTGAAAATCATGAAACTACCTCCAGGTGCTTAAAGAAGGATCTAAGAAGTTATGATTGTAAAAGATGGTGTAACTATAATAAGTCTTTTAATTGGAAATTGTGTAACAATTTCTTTTTTACTCCTAATTTGATCAACATGAGAATTGTGAGATTCTCATGACTCATATGTTCCCTAATTTTGGGACTTGTGAAACTATATAAAAAGGCTCGGTCTCGTAAGAAGGGTATGGAAACACATGAACAGTATCAGAATCTTGATCTTGTATATTCTTGCTATTTTTAATACAGTACGCATCTGATGATGTTCTCACACATCTCATGTTGAATCTTTAACTAGTTTTCATTCCATCCCTGCACCCTGCTAAGGAGGAATGGCCCTCCTCTTCAGCAGGGATCACAACAGTAGTAGATTAATATCTTTCTTTATATTAGTGTGGGTTTCTTGTTGTCATTTCATATATTGTCGCACATACACACTTATATTTTCAGATTCGTTATATGTTGTTACATTTGGTTGGTTATATATATAACATTCAATCAGCTAATGTAATCTTAATAATAATGCATGGCACACCTATTTTCTTAAGTACATGAACTGTGAATCATTTCTTTATTGAGTGAATTTCATTCTTGCAGTGTGTTTTTAATTTCTGCATGAGTGTTTTGAGTTCTGCAATTGTGTTCAACAACATTTCTTTCATTTCTTTCCCTCGATGTTATGTATCGGTATAGATAGTGCAGATGCCTTTGAAATAAAAATACCTACCTTGATTGACAATTAATGGTTTTGGTTCAGTTGAATAAAAAATTTATTAAACCGTCTAAACATTTTGATGCTGCTATTGGGGAAGGTTGTATCGATACAGTGAGCCATTTCTTTTCTTTTGAGTTTTTTAGGGCGTTCCTAATTTTACAGGTGTTGGGCTATAAGAGGAGAGGTAAGAACATGCAAATCGCTTTTACATACTAGAGCAGGCTCACTCCTATAATAATTGTTAGGATATTCTGACACATACGAAATAGTTAAGAATAACTTAGTCTAGTGTAGAGTTAGGTAAAGCGTGTTTCTTTACCATGTGCATTTGTAACTTATAATCCGACGGTCATGATTTGTAGTGATCTGACAGTTATCTCTCACCTCGGTATTAACAACACTCGATCCATGGCTTAACACCTGATTGGTCCATGATATCTATCTAAAGAGCATGGAGGGTCATTTTTCTGGTAACTGTTTATGAGAGAAACATATGTAACTTTTCTTTTTATATTAATAAATTTCCTGAAATGGCCGCGTTGGCTCAGGCCGTGGACTGTTTCCCTCTTTGATGGTTTTAACCACGTGATTATACGGGTGTACTGATTTGTGATCTATTTGTTAGTGGTGACCTTTGGTTCTTGATCTACAGAACTTACCCTGTAAATTCCTACATGGTATCAGAGCTATTTTGAGGGCCGCATCCGTTGTTGATCAAAATCTGAAGCCGGTTTGACTGCATGTGAACGTTGTTATGTAGATCTACTATTTCTGAACATTTTTGGGCTTGGAGAACTGCTCTATTTTATCTGGAGCATCTGTTATAGTGAGGAATGCCTTTCGTTTCATGCAAAAATGTTTCCGGTTGCCCAAGTTATGATAGTTTAGATCTGGAGGTATAAAAGATTTGTTTTGCAGTTATATTTGTTAATAGTTCTACTTATTTCGGTTCCCTCTGTTTATTTTCAGTTTTTAGGTTTTATTTATTTTCCGGATCTATACCCTCTTCTCTATGTATGCTCTTTGCTCTGTTCTGCATGCAATCTCAGCAAATCAAAAACAGGAAAAGGGATTTTTTTGCTACATATGCTCTTTCCTCGTGTCTTTGTGCGATCTCCGGAAATCAGAAATAGTGGAAAAAATTGATAGTTTCTGGTAAGGCTAACCGAAATATAACATTCTATGGTAAGGCTTGCATTTATTTCTTTTTTTCTCGGTTTTTGTGATTTTTTGTGTAGGAGAAGGTACACACAGCGAAGAGTAAAAAAAAAAATTAAAAATTAAAAAAAAAACCCTTCCTCCTTTAAAACAATAACAGAATCCTTTTACTATTTCACTTGGTGAGGAGTTAGTTTATGAGAATAGAGGTCTTGGGTTCAAGTCTCCTTCTCAAGCTTCTTTTGTAAAAAGTTTTTGTTAAAATGGTTTTTTGAAACGGCCTAATTTTTCGAGATCTTTCCATTGGAGCAGTTAGTTTCAACTTTTCTCAGCTTCAATTTTTATTTTTTTAAATGGAAAGTGCACGCCCAATTATTCTTAACAGCACCAATTATTTCCAATGGCTACCTCACATGGTAGATATACTTAGAAGAAAAGGGCTTTATAGAATATCCACAGGAGTGGAAACTAAACCTTTGATGATGATAAAGTCGCTAAATGGGAAAATAAACAAGATCAAGCACGAGGGTTGATAGGAATGTCCATTGCTCAAGATTTGCGATTTCATATTCTTGACATTGACACCCCTCATGAAGCCTTGGACAAGCTAAATATTGTCTTTGGCATTCAAAATCAAATCAGGGCCCATCAGCCTGAAAATGAGTTGCTTACTTTGGACCCCAATAATTTCTCCTCTATTGAAGATTTTTTGTCCAAATTCAAGACCCTTAGACTTGTTTTAGAAGGTTGTAAGGTCAAAAAGGAAGATGGTAGCCTCATCTATTGAATTCTTGCTAATCTTGGTCCTGCATAATCTGTATTTGTTTCTGCCTTCCATTCCACTAGAGAAGCCATCATTTCTTCTAGAAACCACCTACAAGAACCCCTCTTTTGATGCTTTTTGCAATTCTTTGATAAGAGAGCAAGAAAAAATCTTACATCTTGGTCTTATCACTTCTAGAAATGCTTCTAAGAAAGCCTTAGCATCCCAACAACAATTATATCAAAAGAATCCCAAGAAGCATTATCCTAAAAAGTATGGTCTGAAACCAAACAAGGGTCCTAAGTAATTTCAGCCGCAAACTGAAAAAGAAACTCACCAAAATGATAAGGCATATAAAAACAAAGGAAAGAAGACATATATACATTGCAAATTTTGCAATCGTGATGGCCATATAGAGTCCAAATGTTTTAAGAATATGGAAGCCTTAGAAGCAGCAATTAAGAAGCACAACATCAATTTGGAGCACTCTTGACCTTCATCTTTAGGAATGGCACTTTCTGCTTGTGGTTGTCAAGCATCAATATCTGGTTATGCATTAATTGTATATTCCTCTTCTCATTCTCATGAGTGGCTCATTGATTCTGGACCTTCTTATCATATGGCCAAAAATAAAGCCATGTTTTATTCTTTAAATGATTGTAACACCAAACATATTCACCTTGATAATGGTCAGTTTAATGATGTACTATGTGTTCCTACCTTGTCATGCAACCTTCTCTCTGTTTATCAGATAACTCATTCAGGTGAAGGGAAAATAGTAGAATTCTCACCTCATGATGTTGTAATCAAGGACCTCAAAGATCCTAAACATATTTTAGCTACTGGCATTGGTGATGATTCCACAAGGTTGTATAAGTTTGAAAAATTTGGATCATCATGTATTCCCTCCATTTTTTTTGCTCATAATGATGAAGTGAGCAAACTTTGGCATGAGCGATTTGGTCACTTAAACTATCTCTCTCTTCAAAATTTATGTAAGGAAAATATGGTGGCGGGTCTTCCTATGGTATCTTGTCGAGATGGAATTTTCTCTGGATGTGTACTCAGAGAACATCATCGAGATAGTTTTGATAAACGTGCCTCTTGGCACGCTTCAGCCCCTTTGCAACTTGTGCACAGTGATTTATGTGGTCCTCTTCCTGTTGTTTCTTTCTCTGGTTGCAATTACTTCTTAACTTTCATTGATGATTTTTCCAGACGCACTTGGGTATACTTCTTAAAACTCAAGAGTGAAGCTTTTAACATGTTCTTGGCCTTTAAGGCCTTTGTTGAGAAACAATCTAGACATCAAATTCTTAAGTTAATATCAGACAATGGAGGAGAATATGTTAAAAACAAATTTATCAAATTCTACACTGAGCATGGCATTCAATTGCAACATACTATTACATATACTCCACAAGAAAATGGTGTCTAGATGAAAGGAAGAATTGCACCTTAAAAGAAGTGGCTAATTGTATGCTTCAATCTAAAGGACTTGGTCTCAATTTTTGGGCAGAAGCCATTAATTGTGCAAATTACATAGTAAATCGCATTCCTACTAAGGTTTTAAAGAATATAACTCCAGAATAAGCTTGGAGCTCAATTAAACCAAATGTAAGTCAATATAACTCCAGAAGAAGCTTGGAGCTCAATCAAACCAAATGTAAGTCACTTTCATGTTTCTGGAAGTGATGCTTGGGCCCATATTCCAGATGTGAAACATAAAGCCTTAGAACCTAAGAGTGAAAAATGCATTTTTGTTGGATATTCTGAAGATGTCAAAGGAATAGACTTCTTCAACCAAAATCCAAAAATATAATCATTAGAAGAGATGTAAAATTTGATGAAAATATCGGCCTACGAGCCTAGTTTGGTGGGTGTGCCACCTTTGGCCTATGAGCCTAATTCGGCATGTGTGCCACCTCTCTCTTTCTCTTCTATTTTTAATAGCATTCCTTCTAGTTCAGATGATGACAGCAAGGATGACAATCCTCCTCCACTTCTTGAAATTATTCCTTCTACTCCACCGCCTCCAAGATGGGTGCGCTCTACTCGGGATGCAACAGGTTCTATTGCAAGTGACCCTACTGATTGACATCATACATGTTCTCAGTTTCAAAGAGCCTCTTCCTTATTGGCTCAAGTTCCAGAAAATCCTGATCCAAAAACCTTTGAAGAAGCCTCCGGTCATCCAGATTGGGATGAAGCTATGAATGAAGAATATCGCTCCTTATTGGAAAATGATACTTGGGATCTTGTTCCTCTTCCAAAAGTAAGAAAACTTGTCAGATGCAGATGGGTTTACAAAATTTTTTTTGGACCGGATGGAAAAGTGGATAGACATAAAGCTCGTCTTGTCGTTAAAGGGTTTTCACAAGTTGAAGGCATTGATTATACTAAAACCTTCTCCCCTGTTGCCAAAATGAATTCTATCCACCTTGTTCTTTCCCTTGCTGCCTCCTTTAAATGGGAAGTCCATCAGATGGATGTTAAATCCGCTTTCTCACATGGAGATTTACATGAAGAAATCTACATGGAACAACCCCCTGGCTTTATCCAAAATGACTCTAGCCTTATTTATCACCTTAGGAAGTCTCTCTATGGTCTCAAACAAGCTCCTCAGGCTTGGTATGCCAAAATGGATAGATTTCTATTAGATAATGGCTTTTCTAGGTGTCATTCTGACAACACTGTCTACACCAAGAAAGTGGGTAAGTCCTTCACCATCCTCGTTCTTTATGTTGATGATATTACCCTTACTGGTAGTGATCCAAACCATATAAACCATGTGAATTCTAGCCTCAAAAAGAAGTTTGAAATGACAGACTTAGGACACTTGCATTATTTCCTTGGTCTTCAAGTCTTGCAATCCAACGAAGGCATTACCCTCTCTCAGTCCAAGTATGCCTATGATCTTTTACACCACTTTCACATGGAAGACTGTAAGCCAGCCCCTTCTCCCTTCCAGTCTGGACTCAAGCTTTCAGTCACTTGTACTACCCTTGAAGTTGATGCTACCTTATATGGTCAACTTGTTGGTAAACTTATGTATCTAACCCATACCCATCCCGACCTTTCCTTTGTCATTGGTCTTGTCACTTGGTTTATGCACCAACCTCATGAAAGTCACTGGAAAGAAGCTAAAAGAATACTTCGATATATTCGAGGCACAGTTCAGTTTGGGATTCATTATAGTGCAGGAGCATCTCCATTGTTGATTCGTTTCATTGATTCTGATTGGGTTGTTGACCCTGATGATCAAAATTCAACTGCAGGATATGTATTCACTCTCGATTCAGGACCTATTACTTGGTCTTTTAAGAAACAAAGTGCCATCTCTCTTTCCTCAGCAGAATCAGAGTATCGTGGTGCAGTTGAGGCCAGCAAGGAAGCCATGTGGCTTCGTCAGATCCTGTCTGAATTTGGTCTTCATCAACAGCATCCAACTACACTTTGGTGTGATAATCAGAGTGCCATTCAGCTATGTAAAGATGCAGTTCAACATCAACGTATGAAACACATTGAACTCCACATACACTTCGTGAGAAGGCTCATTTGTGATCGTGTTCTTGAAGTGCAGTACTGTCCAACCAACGATCAAGTAGCCAATATCTTTACAAAGGCTCTCACAGAAGCGAAGTTTACCAAAATTCAATCCATGCTTGGAGTTCAGGAAATTTTTCATTAAGGGGGGATAGGTTCTAATGCCTCCTTCCTTCTCATATTGGGTCACTTTTGTAAATACTTCAATCCTATCCCAATTTTTTCTTAATGAGGGATGTTAGGATATTTCGACACATAGGAAATAGGCTCCTTTTGTGTCACCTTTGTAAATCCTTCAATCTTATCCCAAGTTCTTCTTAAGGGGGAATGTTAGAATATTCTGACACATAGGAAATAGTTAAGAATAACTTAGTCTAGTGTAGAGTTAGGTAAAGTGTGTTTCTTTACCATGTACATTTGTAACTTATAATCTGACGGTCACGATTTGTAGTGATCTGACGGTTATCTCTCACCTCAGTATTAACGACACTTGATCTGTGGCTTAACACATGATTGGTCCATGATCTCTATTTAAAGAGCATGGAGGGTCATTTGTCCAGTAAGTGTTTATGAGAGAAACATATGTAACTTTTCTTTTTATATTAATAAATTGCCTGAAGTGGCCACGTTGGCTCAGGCTGTGGACTATTTCCATCTTTGAGGGTTTTAACCACGTGATTATACTGGTGTACTGATTTTTGATCTGTTTGTGAGCGGTGACCTTTGGTTCTTGATCTACATAACTTACCCTATAAATTCCTACAATCATTAGGAAACTTAGGGTGTGTTAGTTATTTTTTCTTTTATAGTGTGTATTTGATTTTGCAGGTCTTGGGTGGTAATACGAGAGGTAAGAACCTATGCATCGCTCTAACATACCTAAGTGGGATCACCTCGGTAGTTATTAGAACACTTAGAGTGTGAAAATAATTATACATTGTGTATATGTATAGAATGTATTAGTGGAAAGGAAGCAACCCGTAGATACTCTAATAAACCTACAGGTAAGAGGGTTCAACCTAAGAACAAGAAAAACATTAATCAAGGGAGAACCACATACATTCACGAATTTATCTCAAATGTAGAGAAGGAAAAATTAATATTCCACAAAGCTGTAAGGAAAATAGGTCTGCTAAAAGCTACTATTTCCATATTAAAATCAGGAGTCTTTGGTTCCTCTATTTTAGGACCCCATTCTCCTCAAACTATCCTACAAACTCCCACTACTACAAATTTAACTCAGGAACAACAATGAGAGACTAGTACTCAGGAATTGGGATTAGAAGGACAAGGGGAAAGAAATGGTAATTACCAAGAGCAAGAATCAGAATGACATTTTTTCACTTTCCAATACCTTGATTTAGGAAGTGTAGGAAAACAACCAGCCCCTGAAAAATATGAGAAATCATCACAAGAATCCTTATCCATAGACCATCAATCCAAGAAATCCTTAGGAGAATCCTCACCAGAAGAAAAATCAGGAGAAAATCCGATGGGGGACAAAAACAATGGGAGAGACACCACTAATACCACCTTTGAATTTCCAATATGTGACATAAGGGGAGAAGTCGTTATGAAAAATATGCCTTTATCAATTCTTCCATATTTTCAAGGATTGAGTGTAGAAGATCCAGACACTTTTTTGTTTGAATTCGATGTTCTGTGGAGAAGTTACGACTACACTTTATATGCACATAAACGAAAAAATTTCCCTACAACTTTGAAAGGTGCAGCATTGAGATGGTTTATGGGACTTGGATTTGCTACTATCCGGACACGGGGAGACATGAAAAATACATTTCAAGAAAAATATCAGGATTATTTCCGGACTAGGAACTTGTAGGAGAAATTTTTCATAATTAATCAGAAAGAAGACAAGAGCCCCGAAGATTATGTGGAACGATTTCACTATAACCTACATAGGTCCAAGCATGATGATTTGGATCCAGAAATTTTGAAGACAATATTTATTCAAGAGATGAGAGAAGAATTCCTTGAAGTTGTAAATCCATTAGGTAAAGGGGACATATCTTAGGAACCATATGAAGAAATTATAAAACTTTGCTTAAGGTGTTCGCGAGGATCATCACAAGGAAGAAGTATGACACAAGATGCTTTTGTTAGAATATAGAAGTCATCAAATGGAAGTGTGACTAGAGCTGAGATTGGAAACCTATTTGAAAATCTTAAGACCAATCTTCTCAGTACCTTATCTGCCTAGTTGACAACAACAAAAGTAAATATAGCACAATATGAAGATGAAAAGGCTTTGGCCGGGTCCTTCCCAAAGTCTAAATACAAACACTCTTGGAAGGATTGTAGAGTCAACAACATTAGCTTGTCCAACATTTGCGACTTCGAGAATTCTACCGGTCATTTCCTGGAGCTTCTAAGATCAAATTAGTACTCAAGGAATTAGACGAGGAAGTCTATTTTTCTTACTTAATTGGATATAGGAAACCTTTCCAACCAAGACCACTAGGTATGTTCCAAGACTTTTCTTCTAATCCATGGAGTAATGTGTATAACACTCAGTAGTTTCGATGGTAGTATACTACTCCTCCCCTAACTCAGTTTCCCTCACCATCGAACCATTGGTCTCCTTCTCTTTCCCATGTCCTCCATCTCAGCCATACTCTTTCCCTTATAATTGGAAAGGAAACCCTCATGCATTACCAATGTACTAGCAATTACAATTTCCACCTCTTGCATCATCTCCTACTACTACTCCTCCCATACGTCCCTAATTAACTGTACAACCTAATCCTAACCCAAATAATAAGGTAGCCTAAGATTTATAGGCCCTCACTTCTTTCCACTCTTACTACATTACTCTCATTGAATGCAATGAAATCCATCTATGATCGGTAAAATTAGTAAAAACATCCCCTGTTATTATTGAAGAAGAATGTGAATCTCCTAAATATGGTTCTATGGATGCTAATAGAACCACTAAAACAGGTCAAGATGATGTTGATACACTTGTAACAACTAAATCAAGTAATTTCAATACATCTATATCAACCAACCTAGCTACTATAGTAACCAAGGACCCTCCATATCCGCAAGGATTATCATAAACTAGGATGATTTTATAGCCTGAATCTGATTTTATCAAGGACTTGAAAAATACACACATAAGGATTCCCCTGCTGCAAGATATCAAGGATGTCCCCATCTATGTGAAAATAGTAAGGGACCTGTGTTTTAGAAAACTTGGAAGAAAAACCAAGGATCCTCTCACAATCCATGTGATGGGGAAATTATTAGAACTTGATGCAGGAGCATCATGGTTCCAAAATTTTGTACATTTAGTAGAATCTAGGGCGTTTTATGTTTTTCAAAGGATTTGGTTTCCTAAGTATTTAATTAATGTAATTTTCAATGTTTTGAGTGATTTTATGGGAGAACTTTAGAATAGGATTTAATTAAATATTGGGAGGCATATTTGTAAATGTTCTCGAATGTAGGAGAACATGAGTGATTTATGAGCGATTGGTGTGGATTGAGACATTCTGAAATATTGTAAATATTAGATTAGAAATTAGTTCATGATTTTGTGGATTTTAGAGGATTCTTAGGGTTTAGTTGAATGTTGAGATCCTCAATGGATAAAGAAGAGATTATAGGAATTAATTGAGGACTTAGAGGATTTGTAGGATATTTTTGAGTAACTTATGGAAATGAACCAGAATTGGTTACAAGAACCTTTTGTATATATTTGTAAAGCCTCAAAGGCATAAGGGGGACATATTATTATATAGGAGAGTTGATTTTAAGCCTACGGTCATAGAGAGAGAAGAAGAGAAAAGGGCCATGTAAAGGCACATCAAGCCAAAGTTAGATTAAAAGTAGGTTTTTATTGTATCTGTACATTTATTTGATTAATGAGAAATTGAATTTCACTCTGACTGTGTGTCATTTCTGTTATTTTCTCAGTGATCCATAATAGAACAAATTCGATACCAGTGTAATAATTCCATTTAATGAATTCAACTTGAATGAATAAGTATTTCTGAGTGATAAAAGACTTAGTGGCTAGGTAGAATCTGTATGATTCCAATCCAGGAATTAAACAACTGTGTGTGGAGCTGATAAGAACAAATAAGTGTAGATAAAAAAATTGTGTGAATGTCAAGATAAAGGAGCAAAGCCTAATTCTGTACTCGGAGAAGTAATACAGAAGGGTGTTATGTATTCGGGATTGAGATAACATGCAAGGTGTGTAGCAACTGTGAAAATTCCAAGTCGAAATGAATGAAGAAACAAAAGAAATATCTGGAGGGAGTTGTGAGTAGAGAAGACGAAGTTACAAGAAATGATATTCGAAAGCAGAGAAAAGATTAAGGAAACAAACAATTAGAATATTTCCAAAGGAAGAGAAGGGATGGCAAGGATTAAATCACAAAGGTCAGCATGAATATTATATGTCTAGATCCCATCACAAGTTAATTTAGGAATATGCCAAAGAGAGATAAGTCTAAGATATGTGTGATGCAATGAGGAGATCAGACGGCAAGGATCAGAATAAGATTGATGACCCATATTACTTCGCAAGATAAGTTGGGAAATCCATGAAGTGGAAACGTGTCGAGAGGAGCAGCCAGGCACACATCGCAATCAGCGATTATTTTATTTACAGGTTAAGATGCCGCATGTTAAATGATATAAGTTGTGAATATGCGATGAAGAGGAGCCATGTGTCGGCATAGAAATCCAGTGTATATCACATAGGATAAATATCGCACATCGCATGCGATAGGGGGAGCAGCTAACATCAATGTGGTAAACCAGCGAAATGCCGAAGTGTGATAAAGTTTGAGTTGAGAAGATGCGATGTGATATCTTCATCTGTAATATTCCCAATTATTCATGAGCTAATTGGAATTTTCATTTTTTTTTTATTTCTTTGTTTGAAGAATAAAAGTGTAAAGGAGGTCCATAATACTCCTAAATCATGAATAAATCAATTCCAAATGTAAAAAGGCTAAATCTTGGCTGCAAAATCAAGCACCCTTAGGTGTGAAAGGGGGCTGGACATATTGATTGGGTCAACCTTGACCAAATCTACAACACTGTCTTGGAGGAGTGGCCATCAATGAGGCACAAAGCAATTTTAGATGGAGCCACTTTGTGTGAAAGGAGTGTTTTCATTGAAGGTGGCTTAGGGTTTGCAATATCTTAAATTATAAAAGGAAGAGGATGGAAACATGAGATAGTTGTTGATGATTATGTTATTTTCTGAATATATTTTATATTTAGGCATATATCATTCTCTTGCTGTTTAGCGGAGAATAATGTTGTTTAGCATTGGGTGCTCGTGATCAAGAATCCCACCTCTTTCCTTGAGAGGCCCCTTGAAAGATTTTGTGTTTCATAGTCCACTATCTGGCTGAAGGCCAAGCTTCTTCTTTCAACTACAATAGAGATCCTGTTCATGGTTTGGTTGTCTTTGCAGGCTACAACAAGTGGAGGCTAGATCTACTCAGATCTAGGACATTTCAGTGCCCTTTTTCAGTGGAGGAGAATTTTGTAGAAATTATATAATTGATATGTTATATGTCTAATATTCTCTTGATCATACACTATTTGACTTCATGCACAATACATAATCTATTCCACCATTGATCATCATATGCGGAAATTAAATCAATTGCATGCACACATTAAAACCATAAAAATTCACACACATTAAAATAGTGATTTATGGGAAAAATTAAAGCTAAAAACCCTCAACTATCTGTATAATATATGTCATAGAGATCATGTAACAATCATCATACAAAGCTTCTCACAATCTCTCAGTACAATCTCCAATCGCTACACACTAATCAGGTCCCGATCTAGCAAATCCATGCATCGATCTTCTACCACCTGCTAACCTGCCTCTACTGCGCAATCACTTCTGCATATGGGCTTTGAATGAGTGCAAATACACCTAGCTTGCACTGCGCAATCCTCATTGGCATCTCCATCAATCTGTGGTGCAAACTCATGCACCAGTATAGTCACAACTGATAGTCACACTGCTCTTTCACCTACCTCTCCACTGGTCTCCACTGAAACTGTCCATGCAATGTAGTTAAATGATGTATTCTTCAGTTGATTAATGAGTTAATATTTAGTGAATTAATTAATAATTAATTCACACCACTCTCACTAGTGTATCATTCAGTTAGACTAGATACAACTAGCTCAACTATGTCTAACTGAGTTAAACTAAACACAACTCCACCAATTACCTCAATAACTCCACCAAACTCTGTCACATGAGTTCTAACTGATGTCTCCATGCAATAGCTCCACTTAACCCTCAGGAATAGCGCAATTCCTTCTGTTATCTCATGTGCCACATCTGTGCACTTAACTGAAGTGCTCCAAGAGAATAAGATAATGTTTATAGTTCAAATATTATTAAGAGCTAATAATATTCGACATATCTATTTTTAGACTGGAAATCTAAAAATAGATTCCGCCCAGTATGTCTAAAAATAGAATTCCATCTATTTTTCCAACTTGATCAACCATCCACAAAAAACATCTTGCAACACATATAATATGATCGACATGTCTAAAAATAGACATAGTCTAAAAATAGAATGTGCGCCAAAAATAGTCTGCGGGCCCACTTAGTGAAGGCGACTTCTTTCCACTAAGCTCATCATGTTGTTGCAATCTCAACACTCCCTCTCAACAAGATAGGGATTATCTGACACCCCGATCCTGCCTCTTTGGTATTCGAATTTTCTCCTGGTGAGCACCTTCATCAAGATATCAGCATCCTGATCCTCCATATGAATGTAAGAAAGTAACATGATCTTCCACTACACACAATCTCTGATATGATGATACCGGATATCAATGTGTTTATATCTATCATGAACTACTGGATTAACCAAGAGATTGATGCAACTCTAATTATCACAATATATCACAGTAGGATCTAAGTGTGAACCGAACAACCTGACTAGGATCTTCCTCATCCATATAGCCTCGCATGTAGCCAAACTTGCTGCGATATACTCAGCCTCCACTGAACTGAGTGCCACGGATATCTACTTCCTGCTGTACCAAGAAACTGTTGTCGACCCGATACTGAAAATCCCTCCATATGTGCTCTTTCTGTCCATTGGGCTCCCTGCCCAATCTGCATCCGTGAAGCCACACAACTTCACCTCATCCGACTGTCTCTACCAAAATCCATATCTGTATTTGCCTCTGAGATATCTCAATTCATGCTTCCCAGCCTTCCAAAAGAGCTTGGTAGGCTTAACCATAGCTTGTGAAAGCTGGTTAACAGCATAGCATATGTCAGGTCGTGTATTGACTAGATACATAAGCGACCCCACCTACTGTCAGTAAACAGTGGCATCCACTACCTCTGCCAATGTAGCATCCTCTTTCCTGAAACCACCAGGAAGAGGAGTGTCGATAGGCTTACAGCCTTGCATGTTGAAATTCTCCAGTATCTCCTGGGCATACTTGCCTTGAGACACAAACAGTCCATCACTGCGCTGTCAAATTTCCAATCCTAGGAAATAATGAAGGAGGCCCAAGTCCTTCATCTCAAACTCTTTTGCAAGATTAGCCTTGCATGAGAGTATCAACTGTTCATCACCGGTCAATATCAAATCATCTACATAAAGTACAATGATCAACAACTTACCCTCAACCACTATCTGGTATAGGTTGGGATCCGCCTCGCTCTTAGTAAAACCAAGTTCGGTGAAATAACTGTCTATCCATGTGTACCAAGCACGAGGTGCTTGTTTCAACCCATACAACGCTCTTTTGAGCCTGCACACATGCGACTCACTGCTGAAGATCTCAAAACCTTCGGGCTACTCTATGTACACCTCCTCCTCAATGACTCCATTGAGGAACACAGTCTTCACATCCATCTGATGAATGTGCCACCCCATCTACGCTGAGAGAGCTAGTATGTTCCGTATGGAAGAATACCTTGCGACAGGTGCAAAGGTTTCCTCATAGTCGATCCCCTCAATCTGTGAGAAGACCCGGGAAACAAATCTTGCCTTATAATTCTTGACACTCCCATAAATAGCTTGCTTCACTTTGTAGATCCATATCGAACCTACCACTGATTTCCCTTCCGACCTTGGGACAATCTCCCATGCACTGTTTCTGACAATCGAATCATACTCTTCCACGATGGCATCTACCCATGTAGGGTCCTCCATAGCTTCCTCGAAAGAGGATGGTTCTTTCACGATACACTTGCTCATCAGAGCCATGTATCCAGTATATTGATCAGGTGACTGTCTCTATCTGCACTGTGATGTAGGTGTTCCTACAATCTTCTCTGCATCAAGATTCAGTCGCTCATCTTCTGTAGTGCGCTTCTGCCCTCTGATGGTTGGTGCTGCATGAGTGGTTTCTTCCACTCCATGAACCTCCTCTTGTGGCTGATCCACATCCTGAGGCTCATCCTTAGGAACTAATAGCTCCTCATATACCTTCTGATGTGGCTCTCTCAAGTGAACACTTCATGGCTTTCTCCTCATGGTGATATCCCATACGCTATGATCTTCCATTTGATCCCCAGCAAACTCTGCCCCACAATAGGTTGTGGGGTGTATCGATGTACCCCTGCCAAAAATATTTACAACCTGCACGGTTGGCTCCCAGTTCTTCACAGGAGATCATCGTCCACATGAATGTAAACGGGTGAGCAAAAAATCTTCATGAGAAATATTGGGCTTCTTGTAACGCCTCCTCGAGGGTGTACTCATGTCAAGTACTCTATGAGGACAATGGTTTTGTCAGCTTCGCAGTATTATGCCTCGACCCAAAGGTGTAAGGAAGGCCACAGGAGTCATAGGAAGTCGCCGTCTTTCGCACCCACAGAATCATTACTTTCTGTTCTTTCTCTCCGCGACCCCATTCTGCTTTGGGTTATGGCTTTTATGAGGGTATGAGCTCTCTTCAATTCCTTCCGTGCGAAAAGTCCTTGAATTAGCGAGAGATGATTCCAACCATTGTCACTCTAGGCAATCTCACACCTTTACGACTCTTTCTCCACCGGTGCAGCGAACTCACGAACTTTGAGTATGTCTCGCTCTTCTTTTGCAAGAAGATCAGGCACTTTCGAGAGAAATCGTGACAAATGTCACCAATACATGTGCTTTCTTTGTCAGAAGCTGCGAGAAAGGTCCACACACGTACGTGTGAATTCTCTCAGGATCGTTTGTGGCACGACTATCCTTCTCGTGAAAGGTGGCTTTCCCCAATTTTCCCAAAAACACATCCACACTAATCCCGGGCGAGTACCTTTACAGAATCCGGTGAGAAATCTCTTTGCAACTTTCAGCTTTACATAGTGAAATTGTTAATTTCTTGTGCCATAGCTCACCCTCAACCTGGCTCACCACTCCTTCTGCCTTGCCTGCCATTGCTGCATAGCCATCTACTTGCAACTGATAAAGGTTCTTAACTCGAACCCCTATCGTCCGGGTTTCACCAGTTGCCTTACTGCACAGGAAAGCCTTTCCCTCGCTAAAGACAACATCATATCCCTTGTCTTCCAAAATGGCCACCAAGATCAGATTCTTCTTCAATCCTGGAACATGCATGACATCCTTCAATATGAAAGGTTTACCAGACTCCCTCTCAAATGAAATGGTCTCTATACAAGTCGCACTGTATCTACCATCATCGCCCATCTCGATGTGCACTCCAAGATCCTTCTCATCTAGATCACTGAACAAATCTTTGTCTCCGGTCATATGAAAAGACGCACCACTGTCAAGAAACCACACTGAACCCATCACACTTGATACTAAGCATGTGATCAACGAAAAATCCAGCTCAAACTATGAGGCTAAGGCCTCTCCAGCTGCAGATCCAGTAGCCTGCTTATTTTTCTTCTTCTGTGGACAATTAGTGGCGTAATGTCAGTGTTGGTGACAGTGAAATCACTTTACCTTGGACATGTCCTACTTCTTGCCTTTCGCACCAGATTGAGAAGTATTTTTCTCACTCTTCCCCTTCCTTGCTTTGGCAGCCAAAGTGAAATTTTCTTCATCTTCATTCTTCGATGAAGATCTGTCCCTGGTACTCTGCCTTATCTCCTCCTGCACAAGATCTGACCAAAGTCGCTCCCATCCCGGCAGTTTCTCTTGACCATTAAGAGAGTCCTCATAGGAATGCCAACTCTTTGAAAGCCCAAGGAGAGCCAAGATCACCAATTCCTCTTCATCTATAGTAACCCCCACACTTCCCATCTCATCCCTGCACTGGAAAAACTTCGTGAGGCACTTAGGTATACTCTCGCCCTTCTCCATTTTTATTTTCCTGAGCTTATCCTTGAGCGCTAACTTCCTCCACTTGCTCTTGCTTTGGAACAAGTCTGTCAAAGCTTTCCACATCAAGAATGGAGAAGCTTTACCATGAAGGCTGGACACTATGTGATCCTTCACACCTTCCAACAAAATCCTTCGACATTTTGTTGTCTTCTTTTGCCATGTGTCAAGTGCAGTAGCATCGCTAGAAGCAGGTTTTGGAATTTCTGCATCTATGAACTCCTTCAACCCATTATCCTCCAGCACCACCTCCATCCTATCCTTCCATGAAATATAATTCGAGCTGCCCTCAAGGTCATAATCCAATCGCAATCTGTTGAAAGACATCTCAACTTCGACACCAAGAAAACACTACTACAAATTCGAATTCCACCAGCACAAAACTCAACAGCTTCAATGCTTTGCAATTGCTCCGATGATCAACTATGCTCCGATACCATGTAGAAATTATATAACTGATATATTATGTCTCTAATATTCTCCTGATCATACACTATTTGACTTCATTCACAATACATAATATATTCCACCATTGATCATCATATGCGGAAATTAAATCAATTGCATGCACACATTAAAACCATAAAAATTCACACACATTAACACAGTGATTTATGGGAAAGATTAAAGCTGAAAACCCCCAACTATATGTATAATATATGTCATAGATATCATGTAACAATCATCATACAAAGCTTCTCATAAGATATCAGTACAATCTCCAATCACTACACACTAATCAGGTCCTGATCTAACAAATCCATGCATCGATCCTCTACCACCTGCTAGCCTGCCTCTACTGCACAATCCCTACTGAATATGGGCTCTGAATGAGTTTTAATCTACCTGGCTTGCACTGCACAATCCTCATTGGCATCTCCATCAATGTGTGGTGCAAACTCATGCACCAGTATAGTCACAACTGATAGTCACACTACTCTTTCACCTACCTCTCCACTGGTCTCCACTGAAACTGTCCATGCAGTGTACTTAATTGATGTATTATTTAGTTGATTAATGAGTTAATATTTATTGAATTAATTAATAATTAATTCACACCACTCTCACTAGTGTATCATTTAGTTAGACTAGATACAACTAGCTCAATTGTGTCTAACTGAGTTAAACTGAACACAACTCCACCAACTACCTCAATAACTCCACCAAACTCTGTCAAATGAGTTATAACTGAAGTATCCATGCAATAGCTCCACTTAACCCTCAGGAATAGCATAATTTCTTCTGTCAGCTCCTGTGCCACATCTGTTCACTTAACTGAAGTGCTCCAATAGAATAAGATAATGTTTATAGTCCAAATATTATTAAGAGCTAATAATATTCGACATATCTATTTTTAGACTAGCAATCTAAAAATAGATTCTGCCCAGTATGTCTAAAAATATAAGTCCATATATTTTTTCAACTTGACCAACCATCCACAAATAGCATCCTGCAACTCATAGAATATGATCGACATGTCTAAAAATAGACTGTGTGCCAAAAATAGCCTGCAAGCCCACTTAGTGAAGGCGACTTCTTTCCACTAAGCTCATCATGTTGTTGCAATCTCAACACTCCCTCTCAACAAGATAGGGATTATCTGCCACCCTGATCCTGCCTCTGTGGTATTCTGGTGAGCGCCTTTGTCAAGATATCAGCATCCTGATCCTTCGTAGGAATGTAAGAAAGTAACATGATCTTCCGTTGCACACAATCTCTGATATGATGATACCGGATGTCAATGTGTTTAGATCTATCACGAAATACTGGATTAACTGAGAGTTTGATGCAACTTTGATTATCACAATATATCACAGTAGGATCTAAGTGTGAACCGAACAACTTGACCAGGATCTTCCTCATCCATATAGCCTCGCATGCAGCCAAACTTGTTGCCATATACTCGGCCTCCGCTGAACTGAGTGCCATGGATATCTGCTTCCTGATGTACCAAGAAACTGCTATCGACCTGATACTGAAAATCCCTCCAGATGTGCTCTTTCTGTTCGTTGGGCTCCCTGCCCAATATGCATCTGTGAAGCCACACATCTTCACCTCATCCAACTGTCTGTACCAAAGTCCATATCCAGATGTGCCTCTAAGATATCTCAATACATGCTTCCCCGCCTTCCAAAAGAGCTTGGTAGGCTTAACCATAGCTTATGAAAGTTGGTTTACAGCATAGCATATGTCAGATCGTGTATTGACTAGATACATAAGCGACCCCACCAACTATCGGTAAACAGTGGCATCCACTACCTCTGCCGATGTAGCATCATTTTTCCTCCAACCACCAGGAAGAGGAGTGTCGATAGGCTTGCGGCCTTGCATGTTGAAATTCTCGACTATCTCCCGGGCATACTTGCCTTGAGACACAAACATTCCATCAATGCGCTGCTAAATTTCCAATCCCAGGAAATAATGAAGGAGGCCCAAGTCCTTCATCTCAAACTCTTTTGCAAGATCGGCCTTGCATGAGAGTATCAACTGTTCATCACCGGTCAGTATCAAATCATCTACATAAAGTACAATGATCAACAACTTACCCTCAACCACTATTTGGTACAAGTTGCGATCCGCCTCGCTCTTGGTAAAACCAAGTCCGGTGAAATAACTGTCTATCCATGTGTACCAAGCACGAGGTGCTTGTTTCAACTCATATAGCACTCTTTTGAGCCTGCACACATGCGACTCGCTACTAAAGATCTCAAAACCTTCGGGATGCTCTATGTACACCTCCTCCTCAATGAATCAATTGAGGAACGTAGTCTTCACATCCATCTGATGAATGTGCCACCCCATCTGCACTGAGAGAGATAGGATGCTTCGTATGGAAGAATACCTTGCGAAAAGTGCAAAGGTTTCCTCATAGTCGATCCCCTAAATCTGTGAGAAGCTCCGGGAAACAAATCTTGCCTTATACTTCTCGACGCTCCCATTAGAAGCTTGCTTCACTTTGTAGATCCATCTTGAAACTACCACTGATTTCCCTTCCGACCTTGGGACAATCTCCCATGCACTGTTTCTAACAATTGAATCATACTCTTCCACGATGGCATCTACCCATGCAGGGTCCTCCACAGCTTCCTCGAAATAGGATGGTTCTGTCACGATACACTTGCTCATCAGAGCCATGTATCCATTATATCAGTTAGGTGACTGTCTCTGTCTGCGCTGTGATGTAGGTGCTCCTACAATCTTCTCTACATCAAGATTCAGTCGCTCAGCTTCTATAGTGCGCTTCCGCCCTCTGATGGTTGGTGCTGCATGAGTGGTTTCTTCCACTCTATGAACCTCCTCTTGTGGCTGATCCACATCCTGAGGCTCATCCTTAGGAACTAATAGCTCCTCATTTACATGCAAGTGTGGTTCCCTCTCAAGAGAACACTTCATGGCTTTCTACTCATGAAATTTGATATCCCGTCGCACAACAGTCTTCCGACTGTCTGGAAAATACACACGATAGTTGTGGGGTGTATCAGTGTACCCAAAAATATCCCAACCTCTGCGGTTGGCTCCAGCTTCTTCCTGGAATCCTTCATCACATGAATGTAAACAGGTGAGCCAAAAATCTTCAAATGAGAAATATCAGGCTTCTTACCAGAAAACGCCTCCTCGGGTGTACTCATGCCAAGTACTCTATGAGGACAACGGTTTCGCACATAAACTGCAGTATTGCATGCCTCAGCCCACAAGTGTATGGGAAGGCCCTGGTCATGCAACATTTCCCGTGCAGCACCCATGATCGTTTTGTTATTTCACTCCGTGACCCCATTCTGTTGTGGGTTATGAGGCGCTATGAGCTCTCTACGAATTCCTTCTGCGCTGCAAAAGTCCTTGAATTCACTAGAGATGAATTCACCACCATTGTTGTTCCTAATAGCCTTCACCTGCTTCCCTGAATCTTTCTCCACCAGTGCCTTGAACTCATAGAACTTTGAGTATGTCTCGCTCTTCTTCTACATGAAGAAGATCCAGCACTTCTGAGAAAAGTCATCAACAAATATCACATAATACCTGTACTTTGCTGTCGAAGCTACTGAGAAAGTTCCACACATGTCTGTGTGAATTCTCTCAAGGATCTTCGTGGCGCGAATATCCTTTTCGTGAAAGGTGGCTTTCACAAATTTTCCTAAAGTACATCCCTTGCACTGATCTGACTGTGCAAGTGTACCTTTGGGAAGCCCGGTAGAAATATGCTGCAAAATTTTCAAAGCACCATGGTGAAGATGGCCCAATCTCCTGTACCATAGCTTAGCCTCATCCCGGCTCACCACTCCTTCTGCCTTGCCTGCCATTGCTGCGCAACCATCTACCTGCAACTAATAAGGGTTCTTAACTTGAACCCTTATCCTCTGAGTTTTACCAGTTGCCTTACTGTGCAGGAAAGCCTTTCCCTTGCTAAAGACAACATCATATCCCTTGTCTTCCAAAATGGCCACCGAGATCAGATTCTTCTTCAATCCTAGAACATGCATGACATCCTTCAATATGGAAGGTTTACCAGATTCCCTCTCAAAGGAAATGGTCCCGATACTAGTTGCACTGTATCTACCATCATCGCCCATCTTGATGTGCACTCCAAGATCCTTCTCATCCAGATCACTGAACAAATATTTGTCTCTAGTCATATAAAAACAATTTTTGGAACTAGAATTTATTGAATTCAATCAGAACATCATTTTAAATTTCAATTAAAAATTACACCAGCTGTTACTGCGCCATTACAATTTTGGAAAATTCAATGCCGGGTCTGCATTTCTGAAATTTGACCTCTGCTACCAATTACATTCTCATTCCTGTTTTATTCTTATCGATCTCAGCTTCCCTCTATCTAATTGATGGACTACCTTCATCTACGTCGTGTCTACATTTGAGAAAGTTGAGTTTACATCTAAGAGAATTGATTTTGCATATGAGAATTGTGCTCTCTAAATGACAGATTAACTAATTGCTCCCTTTGTTTGATCATGGAAACTTCTATATATATACTGGATTTACACATTGGGGCTTCAATCAACCAATTAAAATATATAATACAATTGGTTTCAAAAAAAATTCCAGAATAAGAATTAGTTTTGAAACGGAATGTCGAATTATGAAATCGCTCCTCTTTTTATGGGATGCTGCTATTGCTGGAAGGTGAGATTTGACTAAATTTCTTTCCTTTGCATGATGATGAGAATTAATGGGCCAAATTTGTTGTAATAAGTGGCATCAGCATCGGGAAACATATTTCTATATGCAACATCTGCTATCACTTGTTTTGTAACATTGTTTCCCAAGAAATTCCACATCTTTATGTTTTGTTGTAACAATGCAAATCCTCAAATCTAGAAGATCTAAACATGTATCCTTTAGCAACTACCTGGAACTTAAAGCACCAAATGGGTAAATGGGTTACCTCATGAGTCCTGACAGCAACCAATTCTTCCTGGATCTGATGCTCAACATAGAGATAGTCCCGCACACGTCGTGGCCCTTGGGAGTGGAGCTTATACTGGGTCACTTCGTAGTAGAGATACACTTCATGGTTTCTAAATCAGTCTCAGTCTCCTAATTCGCGTGTTTTATATATATATATAAATAGCAGCCATCGGCGGTCGAAGTGCATTGGTTGACAACAATTGGTACCATTCCCTTGTAAGCCCACTAGCATCAATAATTTCTGAATACTTAAAAAATTAACAAGAAATGCATGGCATTGCCAATAATCGATCATAGAAACTAAATACTACACAAATAATATAGCTCTAATTTTATAGGCAAAAGACCTATGCCTGCAAAAGATGAACCTTAATTCTCTTCCTACACACACAGCTCTACCATTTCCAGAAATTTTGAAAAACTCCATACGCCAATAATGCTTAAGCAGTAGTACATGCACCAAAAGGAAAGTAGTCATTGAGAGCTAATCGTCATAACCAGTTTGATATGAATGTGCCCCTTTAGATCTCTTGTTGAATGCATTCAAAGTTGATTATACGAATCTTCCAGGATATATTCTCTTCGAATAGATATACGAACATAACTGCAATTTTGGTGATCATGATGATGTCACATTCTTGATAAAAAATATGCACTCTTGTTGTCAAATTAAAACACGTTGGTCCTAAAGTTCTTGCAGGAGACAGGCACATGATGAGGAACTCTGTTTGGTATGAACAATGTGAAGACTATAATGTTGGTACCCATGGTTCTTGGAGATTCATACTGAAATGGATCCTAAAACGGATTCTTCCAGTGGTATTCCATTGAAATAATTGCCCAGTAGAAAAAGGAATTCTAGACCAACACCATCTGTTTCAAGGTTCTTCCATGCCAAGGATTTTGTATCCCTTGCTCTTGGCACAATATGGCAAGATGATGACTAATCACAAGGATAAATGTCCCACCATCAGGTGAATAGAATAAGCAAAGCACTTAAGTTCCATGTACTCATAAATTTCCCATATCTGAATGTGTCTATTATTGCATTGAATTCGACAAAAGTAACCTCAATAGAAACCAATATTTTAATACAGACAATTTGAACTTAGCAGCATATCTCGTGCCAAAATTTGGCATCCCAATTCACTTTCTCGTGATAAATGGGTGACTTAAAGCTTGAGATAATTTACCAAGTCACTTGTTACTTCTTTGCTTTTTATATAAAGCTTGATTCTTCGTGGATTTATCTACGCAAGGACAAATACTGTCTAGGGTAGTATCTACATTGTTGAGAATAGTAAAAACTCTACAAAGAATGAATGTACTTTCCACAAGAAACCATCTAATGATAAGCAATATGTAAACAATATGTCGGAAACCCAGAACAACCAACTAGTGCAAGAACATGAATGTATTCCAAACACCTTCGGAATGCAAGCAACCATGAATTGGTGCAGGAATCCGTTGCATGGTGCAAGCAGGTAAGTGTAGGTTCAAAGGTGTATAAAACATGATCGAATTAATATTTAAACCTGCAACATACAAGCCTTTATTAAACTTATATTAATGATATTTATACATAAAATAATTAACAAGAAGAATTCGTAATATTGTCTCTGAATGCCTCTTAACCAGATAATAATGATTAAAAACATTAGTCAAAGGCACATAATTATTTAATAAAAAATCTTTAAAACATGGACAAAAAGGCGGCTCAACAACCTCTTCATGGGTTGGTTAAATCTACCAAGCCCACTACCCTGCATGATGCTATTGAAAGGGCTAGAGACCTTCAAGATGCCTTGCCAAAAGCAAAGGCAAGCTTTCAGCATAAGCCCTCTTTTCCTTCAAAGGGAAAGGAAGAAAAATCTGCTCCCACTAAGGAGAGCTCATACAAGAAGCCTCTTGATGATGATGTCTGGAGAGATCTAAGAAGAAAGAAGCTTTTCTTCACTTGCCAAGAATCACGGGCACCGGGACATAGACATGCTGCTGGAAAAGCACATTACATAGAGGTATTCTCAGATGATGAGGAGGAAGAAGAAGATGAACCAAGAAGAGGTCACAACACTGACAGTACAGAAGGAGAGCCAACACCATCAGGAGATGGGAATGGAGCTTTTTCTACTACTGGAGGGGCTCTTGCATAATCGAGATGAGTACCCAAGTACTTGACCTTAAGAGTTCAAGGTTCCATCTTGAATCAGAGGGTTTTTGTTCTAATTGACAGTGGGGCTACCCACAATTTCATTGAAGCCCAACTAGTGCAAAGGAGGGAAATACCCACTGATACTTTTGAGGGATTCTCTGTTTTGGTCCTAGGAGATAGAAAAATGCAATGTATGCATTATGTCCCATCACTTTTAGTCACCATGGGGACTTATACATTGATTTATCACTTATTAGTGGTTGACATACCTGACACCAATGCGATTTTGGGTGTTTAATGGTTGATTACATTGGGAAAAGTCACCATTGATTGGGAGGCTTTACAAATGGAATGGGTGGACAAGAAGAGTGGTGAAACTCAAATGATCAAAAGCATGCATACATATCCCTCACATACCACTTCCATACAAAGAACAGATATGGATTTTCACAGTGGAAGCAAGGACCTTGCAGTCCCATCTATCATGCTCATGAGATTGCTGCATGGGACACTTTTATCTAGTGGAAAACCACCTGGGAGGCCACTTGATTCAGATTTTGTGGGAGATATCTCACAACATGATGCTCTAAGATTAGATCCAAGAGGGATGGGAGCATTGGAATGCAATGATACATCACTGGGAGTCTTAGGTAGGCTCAAGGAGGAGGGAGATCTTCTCCCAACATCATCATTACCCACTCTCATTTCTGATTTTGCGCCCTGGGAGGAGAAGAAGGGAAGGAATGACCTTCCAACACATAACTTTGGCATGGGATATGTCAAGGAGGATAGTAGCCACATGACAGACATTTTAGTTGATACATCATCAGTGTTGTCATTATTGGGGAGTTTAGATCCATATTGGAAATCCCAACTGTTGGTGGATTATTCCAAGGATCTTCACACGTGCATAATACTTGATGACCAGCTGCATGAAGAGGGATATTTAGTACAAGAAGGAGTAATCTATCATCATGGTAGGATCTTCTTGTCTAGATCCTCCAAGCTGAAGGAGAAGTTGCTACAAATAGCCTATGGAGAGTTCTGTTTCAGCCACAAATATTCCATGAAGATCTACAACATCATCATGAGGTGATTTGATTTGGAAGGCTTTGAAGGAGAACTACATCAAAATTTTTAAGAATGCATGAACCATGTGGAGTTGGGACAGCTACATGACTCTATGAAAGAGTTATTTCAACCATCTCTTCCTTCTTTTGAGGGAGGAGATATATCTATGCACCACTCCATTTGTATGAGGAGGATTGTTGGTGAAGAACATACTCCTGTAAATCATGCTTTATTTTCTGATTATATGTATTCTTTCACCATGTTTATGTAGGCCATGAATCCAAGGAGGAGTATTTTATCTTATAAACTTCATGGCCAACCTTGGGCCACAAAATTTTCTCAACTTGGCCACTCCCTTGGTGGACAAAGGGAGATTTTGTTTCATGATGGGTGAATTCCTAAGGCACCAAATATATATCAAACTTTTAGCCATAGTAATCTGACATGGGTAGCAAGTAAGTGGTGGCAAAACCACTTACCACATCTTGATTTGATGTAGACAGGAGATGCACTGCGCTGGTTCCACATGTGGGACTATGACCCACCTCCATATGCACAAATTTCTATTTGTATATATGTTGTTTTGATCCCCTACATTGATGATGTACTTGTACTATTTATGGGGATGTATGGAGAAAGGAGGGAAGGTATTCATGTGCCCTATGGGGTGGAAAATATCCATGTACCTTATGCTACATGTTTCAGGGAGAACATTGGGAAAACCATGCTTGTTTCGTTTGAACTTTTGTCTCCTTATGGGATGGACTATTTGCATCTCATGAGAAATTTGGAGGAAAAATTCATGAAGGGATGGATTGGTGAACACTTAGCTTATCGAGGAAGATTATCACATGTTGGTGTCACCAATGGAGGAGGAGCAGAGCTGCAGCGCTCAACTTATCAGTTGCTTGAGGACAAGCAACATTTGGGAGGGGAGGACTGTAATATTCCCAATTAGTCATGAGCTAATTGGAGTATTCATTTTTTTTTTTTTTCTTTGTTTGAAGAATAAAATTATAAAGGAGGTCCATAATACTCCTAAATCATGAATAAATCAATGCCAAATGTAAAAAGGCTAAATCTTGGCTGCAAAATCAAGCACCCTTAGGTGTGAAAAGGGACTGGACATTTTGACTGGGTCAACCTTGAACGAATCTACAGCGTCGTCTTGGAGGAGTGGCCATCAATGAGGCACAACACAGTTTTAGATGGAGCTTCTTTGTGTGAAAGGAGTGTTTTCATTGAAGGTGGTTTAGGGTTTGCAAGATCTTAACTTATAAATGGAAGAGGATGGTAGCATGAGACAGTTGTTGATGATTATGTTATTTTCTGAATATATTGTCTGTTTAGACATATATCATTCTCTTGTTTTTTAGCATTGGGTGTTCCTGATCCGAAATCCCACCTCTTTCCTTGAGAGGCCTCTTGGAAGAGTTTGTGTTGCATAGCCCACTATCTGGCTAAAGGCCAAGCTTCTTCTTTCAACTACAACACAGATCCTGTTGAGGGTTTGGTTGTCTCTGCAAGCTCCAGCAAGTGGAGGCTAGATCTACTCAGATCTAGGACATTTCAGTGCCCTTTTTCAGTGGAGGAGACTTTTACTCCATTGGGAGGACAGTATTGGAGTTCTTGGGCATCATTTTATGATCTTGGCATGGGGCCAAACATATTCTAAACCCTACAGTGCAGTTTTTCTTCCATATCTGCGCTATTCCTGTATGTGTTGTTGCAGGTATTTTTGGCATACCATCCGTAGTGTTGGTTTTCAAGTGTGGGGGATCTGCCCTTCACTTTGGAGATCCATTGGAGGAGATCTATTCCTTGTTCCTATCAGATCTGATCTGCATACTTCTAAATACTTCCGAATATCTGAATATTTCTGCAGATCTTCAAACTTAGATCTCAGATCTACTTCATTTACATGGTGTAATGCTGAAAACCCCAAGGGGATTCTTAAGAGGAGCCTATATAGTGTATGGATCTGTTATAGATCTAAAATTTCATGCACTTATTTGCTCTAGATCTAAAGTGTAATCAACATTTGTTGCAGCCTAATAAAATAACGTTGTCAAGATTTTTGCAGTCTATTTACATGGTTGCGACACCTCTTTGTGAGGATTTTCTTCTATTGGTGACTTTTATTTCCAGTTATGCATCTTATGGGCCTCATTGTACATCTATTTTGCTATTATAAATACATTTGAATGTTCTCCTTATTTGATTCTTGTTGTATCTTAGAATGAACTATGTTATTTTCCTACAAATATGCTTTCTATTGTTGCATTCCCCATTTGGAAATATTACAGTTTTGGCATAGAGACCCAGTGTATATCGCATAGGATAAATATCACACATCACATGCGATAAGGGGAGAAGCTAACGGTGGAGTGGTAAACCAGCGAAATGCCGAAGTGCAATAAAGTTTGAGTTGAGAAGATGTGATGTGATATCGTCATCACAATGCTTCACATTGGTATTTTTATTGTTTATGTTTAAAGTTATTTGCTATAAGCCGCTTTGCGATGAGTTAAGGATTTCGATTTGTGATCTGCTTAAAACTGTTGAAGTTGCGACATTATGATCCGCTGCGAGAGAAGGATTTTATGTGGGTCCATCACCCACAGATCTGCATGGATATTGTGTAAATTGTTGTTTTGACCTGAATCCCACAAATACGAGTTTTGATGTTTATTCTATGTAGAAGTTCAGGATTCTTTCCTTTCGATAGAAGGTTGGACTGAAGGGAGCTTCTGCGTAATGAATTTTGTTAATTTTTAAATTGTGTTTTTAAAGGTTCTTTGAGTTATGTGAACCTATTTGAATACGTCAAATTCAGAGTATATACTCAGTTACGAGTATTAATCCAGGGAATGGGCACACATGTGTTAAGATTTTGTGTATAGTGGGTATTTGCAGCCTTTTGGCTACATCAAAGCTAATGAATGGTCATTCTCCTTTGAATAAATATAACAATCCTAGGAATCCCACAGTCACTGTTTATATTGACGAGATTCCCATTCCAAACACACTAATTGATTTAGGGTAAACAATAAACATAATTACTAAGGAAATATTTACCACCTTAGGATTGCACTGGTTGAGGAAAACATGTACAATGTTAGAACTAGCAGATAGGTCTTGTTTTTAACCAAAAGGGATGCTAGAAGACATAGTCATTATAGTGGATTCCTGGAGGTACATGGCATACTTTCTTATTTTGAAAACCAAATCAAATTTAGGGGGGCATCCCCTGATCCTGGGAAGGCCATGGTTGGCCAATGCGGATGCATTTATAGGTTATATGTCAGGCTTCATGACAATTTCATATGGGAAGGCCACAAATAACCTCAGTTGTTACCCCCTTGAAAATCCAAGTAAGGATTTGGGAAATCCCTTATGGGATGAATTTGATCCTAAATCATATTACTCCTAGCCACTTCTCACCCTCGGTAAAGGCGAGTATTTTAAGGATTAAACAAAAGATGATATTATAAATGGTTTTATCAGTAATCCCATTTTTGTTACTTCTATTGAAGACTCAGGGGAGGAAGATGATGTGGGAGATTTGAGCCTTGAAAATATGAAGAACACTCCAAATATCAAGAGCAGCCCAGTTGAAATAAAACCGGGTAAAAATTTGAATGTTAATCCTAAAATAAGTTCCAAAAAAAACATAACGTTGGTACAAATGTTACAGAAGTATAAAAAGGAATTTGCATGGGATTACATTGACATGAAAGGAATTCACCCTAGAATGTGAACTTACCGTATCTATTTAAAAGAGGATTGCAATCCAGTTAGGCAACCACAACGATAGATGAACATAACATTTAAGGAGGTAGTAAAAGAAGAATTGTAAAATCTCCTAAATTCAAACTTCATCTATCCCATTTCTGATAGTCATTGGGAATCTCTGCTTGTTATTGTTCCCAAAAAGAATGGAAATTGTAGAGTTTGTGTATCTTATAGAGAAATTAACAAGGCCACTCAAAAGGACCATTTCCCTCTACCATGCATAGATTAGGTCCTTCAAACCTTGTCTGGAAAGAAATAATTTTCATTTCTAGTTGGGTTTAGTGGTTATAATCAGATACAAACTTCCCCAAAAGATCAGGATAAACTACCTTTACCTGCCCTTGGGGAACTTTTTCATACACAGTTCTTCTATTGGGAGAAATACAGGGGGGGTGGGGGTGAATCAGTATTTAAAACTCACAATACTTTTCTTTTTTTTATTGATTTCTATACATGAATTTAGTTAAGCCAACTAGCATATGCACACGGCTTTCTGTAAGGAAATTTGCGTATACCCAGAGAAATTTTTATTCAAATAAATCTTCATAAACCTTACTTAGCCTAGTTCATCATTTAATCATTAGGCATTTAGTAAGTAGTAAAAATGTGCAGTAAGAACAAAATAAATCATCACACATAAGAAACACACATGAACACCATAATTTAAGGTAGAAACCCAAGTCAGGAGACAACCACCGTTGATGTCATCTTTGTCTTCAATATTTATTATATAGAGAACTGCTTACATTCTTGTACTGGCGCAGACTCATACCAACACGCAGACACCCACCTGAAAAAGGCTGTAACATTTTCTCATCCTCCATCTGCTACTGGAAGGGAGCTCCAAGCCCCTGATCTCTTTTACCAGCCACTACTGGAAAGGAGCTACAACCCCCTGATATGATCACCAGCTCCTATTGGAAGAAAGCTTTGACCTCCACACTGAAGGCTACGACCCTCAAACCCACTACAGACCACATTTCATAAATTTTCACACTAGATCCAACATATTTTACTTCAACACAACTTATATATGAACAGAAACCACCATCAACCAAATTCGAATAGAATAACGAGATCACTATAACTAGACCACAAAACCAGACCCAGACTTCTACATCAACAAACAAAATCAATTGCAACCATGATCATTCATAAACAAATGTATATGATACTTTATTTATGTCAACCAGCATGTATACACACTTTTATGTGGAGAAACATACCTATAGATCTTAATATACTAAGATTAGAGTTCTGACTAGACTCAGAATAGATCAGAGATATTCAGACATATTTTTTCAGATTTTTAGAGCCCTCATACAGTCAGTAGCATCCATCATTTTAATCAGCTAATAATTGATATTTATACACAATCAACTAGTAGCATAATCAGTTTTAAACAACCCAGATATATATGAAGAAATCATTGACATACAACATAAATACAATAGAACTGATCAGAAATTTCCTTCAACATTATTGAGAAAAAAACTAGCTTGCATATGCACCTTTGCAGAGACAAACCAGCGTGTATACGTGACTTCATCGTAACAAACCCGTGTATAGATCTGTAAATAATTCAGGACTGCGCAACACTTCAAAACTACAAACTTACTCAGATCATACCCTTCACTTAAGCAATCATGCGCCATACCATAGATCTAAAAAACTCATAAACAGATCATGCAAATACATAGTCATTTCAGGTCTAAAGAGCCTAATCCATTATTGTATTCATGAGTGCATCATAATATCAGATATATCTATTGATTATAGCCCATTCCATGCAGATATAATTTAAATTGAATTATTCATTCAATTCACATACTCATGCACACTTAGCACTATGATCTTCACCTCCTTATATAGTGTAAGCCTTAGCCAATACCATGAACCAAAACCACACAAGTGTCGATGGTATTCTTGGATGTGATCAAATAAAGGTTATTGCGCTCAATACTATGGGATAATACCATGGTAAGGACCCCTGGTATCATAAAATTAGTGTGCAAGAACATACACGACTTTGATTCTTCTTACCTGCGTGTATACATGACTTTGCCTTGACCAACTCACGTATAGCTCCTTAAATATGTGCTTTATCCATGTTTTGATTTTGATCTTTAAAACTTATGTCCCATCATTCTGACATTTCATTGCATCACTGTGCCACCTCTAAGCTTGTCCAGAACCAATATATTTGGTATTTTACAAGTGGGTTGCGATCAAGGAGAACAAATGCAATCATAATGCCAACAATCTAATCCTTTGGACTTGATGGAAACCATGTTTTTGATTGATCATCACAATCTGCAGACACATCAACATAAGCGTTATTCAAACACCAAATTACTCTCCCCCTTTGACATCTAGGGCAAAGGGCAAACCAATGTTGAAACAAGGTTTCTCTTTCCTTGTAGATACAAGGGTTTTGTAGATCTGTCCTGCATTATACAGACCATTCTCCCCCTGAACACATGTTGAATATTTGAACATATTTGCAATGAAATACATGGCTCTATGACCTTTCCAATCACCATGGAATCATAGTTACATCAATCACCCAACCATGTGGGGTTACATATTTGACTCAACTACCCAACCAAGTGGGTTTACATTTGTGAATCAAGCACCCAACCAAGTGGGTTTACATATTTGAAAAGGTCCATACATGATTGAATATGACAATATTTACATCATAGGTCTCAACATGACCCTTACATCAAATTACATATATGAATTTTATTACCAAGACCAAAGGACCTCAATAGAGAGAGATCATCAAGCATAATTCAATAACCAACATAATGCCAACAATTCATTATACCCAGCAAGGCTAATGCTCCCCCTAAACCTGTGCATCCTGAACGTTTTCAACAACAAATTCATCAAAGCATCTTCATCAACAATATAAATATCAAATAAGAAAATGTAACTTGAAAACCATAACTGTAGACTGTACCCATCAACAACTGATCAATAGAGCCAAACCATATATGTCATCAACATGAAAAATTTTGTTTTGGAGGTTGACCCACTGATTTTATGACAAAAAGATCCATATGTGATTGTCTGAAGAGAGACTCACATATATACACGACTATGCATCAAGCAACCTGCGTACTGAAATTATTCTTCTGAATTTTTCTTCTAAAAACAGATAAAATAAGTTTAACAACATAATGAGGCAGAGACAACTCCCTGTTTCTCTATGAGATATTCAAATGCTTCTCTGGGAAGAGGTTTAGTAAATATGTCAGCAACTTTTTCTTTGGAGGAAACATACTCCAATTTAACCTTTTTCTCAAGCACTTGTTCTCATAAAAAGTGATACTTGATAGGAATATGCTTGGTTTTGGAATACATAACGAGATTTTTTCAAATACTAATATCAACTTTAGTATCAAATAGGATGGAGATGGGAGAAGAACATTTAATTTGATTTTTTTGTAATTTTTTCATCATCCAAAGAATTTGTGTGTAGCATGATGTAGAAGCCACATATTCTTCTTCTGTTGTAGATAAAGAAATGGAACTTTTTTTCTTGCTGAACCACAACATTAATCGGGGCCCCATATAAAATGAAACTCCACTAGTTCTTTTTTGGTCATCAACATCGCCTGCCTAGTCTGCATCTATGTAAGCATGAAGGTTATGATCAATATTTTTGGGATACCATATACCAAAGTCTTGAGTTCCTTGGAGATATTTGAACATTCGTTTTGTAGAAATTATACAAACAATATTTATACCAATGGATTCAATCCGATCATGTAATATACTAAAAAAAGATATTGAGTCCTTCTACAATATTTGTGGAAAATAAACAAGATCTCACAATCACACCAAGTAAGAGAAAGAAGAAAATCAATCACACAAAACAAATATTTTTCCTGGGAAAATATTTCTCCTCGAAACCCCTCTATCTTTATTGTATAATCAACCAAGGAACCATGAAACAATACAATGCACTCTTCTCACAAGATTCTGTCGCACTCTACAAGTTGTCTCACATTGATACGAACATAATCAACCAACACCTAGCCAATTTTCTGCCTCTGCTCAGCCTATCTTGCTTGCACAATTATAAGAAAAATTGATCCCTATTAATTAGGAAATTCAACCTTCCAAAAATGCGCAATACATAATACAACTGATAGATAACATCCCTTTAACCACTGTCTCAACTAGGTCTTCATCAGAACTAACATGCATGCAACTATTAATAGTAAATCATCAGTCACTTGACATATCACTGCATGTGAATTAAATTTTTTTTAATTCACTTGACCTCTCCCTAGTGCAACAATAAGTTACACCTAGTTAGACTGACTTTAACTCACTTAATCGAGTTAATTGATTTCCCATGCATTAAACTAATACACTAAATGCAACTTGGGCTCTAAAACAAATAGAATCACTTTACATGCCTCACCAACCAACCTCTAGTTGAATTTCATGAGCTAACTCAGTCTATAAAACTCACTTAACCATTACAAGTGATTATGAGATAAGATTACAATGTATTGTCCAATTTAATTAAGGTAAAATTAAATTAGACATACATTTCTTGTTGAATTTTTAAAAATCCCTCTATGGTATTAAAATATTCTCTTGGCGAGTGCCTTCATCAGAATATTTGTATCCTAATCCTCCGTGGGAATGTAATGAAGTAACATAATGTGTCTCTAAACACAATATCTGGTATGGTGGTACCAGATGTCAATATTCTTCGACCTGTCATGGAATACTGGATTAACCGAGAGTTTTATGTAACTCTGGTTATCACAATGTATCACTGTCCGATCCATTTGATGACCAAACTAACCAAAAAGTATCTTCCTCATCCAGATGGCCTCACATGCTGCTTGATTGGCTACCATGTACTCTGCCTCAGTTGAGCTGAGTGCAACTGATCTCTACTTCCTGCTCTACCAAGAAACTGTTGTCGATCCTATGTTGAAGATCCCTCCTGATGTGATCTTCCTATCTGATGGACTACCTGCCCGATATGCATCAATGAAGCCTTCAAGCTTCACTCCCTCTGTCCATCTATACCATAATCCATACTCTATAGTGCCCCTGATATATCTCAGGACATGCTTCCATGCCTTCCAAAAGAGCTTGGTCGGCTTAACCATAGCTTGAATAATAAGTTTAAATACGTAGTATATGTCTAGTCGTGTGTTCACCAAGTACATGAGTGAACCCACAAGCTACCTGTAAACAGTAGTGTCCACTAACTCACCTAAAGTAGCATCCTCCTTCCTCCAGTTTCCTGCAAGAGGAGTCTCCATGGGTTTACAACTCTCCATGTGGAACTTCCTCAGAATCTCTTTGGCATACTTGTCTTGAGAAACAAATAGCTCCCCATCCTGCTACCATATCTCCAAACCAAGGAAATAGTAAGGGAGTCGCATGCCCTTCATCTCAAACTCTCTTGCAAGATATTATTTGCAAGAATTTATGAGTTGCTCATCATGTGTTAGAATAAGATCATCAACATAAAGTATGATAATCAAAATCTTACCATCAACCACAATGTGGTATAGGTTCACATCCACTTCACACTTTTTGAAGCCCAACCCAGTGAAATAACTGTCAATCATAGTGTACCAAGCACGAGGTGCTTACTTCAGCCCATAGAGTGCTCTCTTGAGTCTACACACATGTGACTCCCTGTCAAAGGTCTCAAAACCTTATGGCTACTCAATGTACACTTCTTCCTCAGTAACTCCATTGAGAAATACAATCTTCACATCCATCTGATATATCTACCAACCCATCTGCGCTGAGAGTGTAAGGATAGATCTGATTGATGAGTACCGTGCAATAGGTGCAAAAGTCTCCTCATAGTCAATCCCCTGAACTTGTGAGAATCCTCGGGCTAAAAATATATCCTTGTACTTATCCACACTCCTATCTACTGTCTGCTTCACCTTATAGATCCATCTATATCCAACTACTGACTTCTGGACTAGTCTTGGGACAACATCCCATGCATTGTTCCTAATAATGGAGTCATACTCATCAACCATGGCATCAACCCAATTTGGTTGTTGCATTTCTTCCTCAAAAGAGGATGGTTCTGTCACAATGCACTTGCTCATAAGATCCGTGTATCCAGTATACCTCTCTGGTGATTGTCTCTGTCTATGTTGTGATGTAGGTGCTCCTACATGTTCTACCGCATCAAGTCTCAATCCATCAGCCTCTGTGGTGCGCCTCCTACCATCTCTCGTGGATGGCTCTGCATGAGTGGTTTCTTCCACTCCAAGATCCTCCTCATGTGGTTTCTCCACATCTTGAGGTTCATCCTTTGGAACCAATATTTCCTCATCTGCATGGAAATCAAGCTCCCTCTCAATGGACAATCGCATGGCTCTCTCCTCATCAAATTTCACATCCCGTCTGACAATTGTCATCATGTTGTTTGGCAGATACACCCGATAGTTGTGGGGAGTATCAATGTACCCAAAAAATATCCAAATTTCTATTGTTGGTTCTATCTTCTTTCTGGAATATTTGGTCACATGGAAATAGACATATGAGCCAAAAATTTTAAAATATGAAACATCAGGTTTCTTACTAGAAAAATCCTCCTCTGGTGTACTCATGCCAATTATCTGATGAGGACTATCGTTCTGTACACATACCATTGTGTTTCATGCCTCTTTCCATAGATGTAATGATAGGCCCTAATCATGTAACATAGCTCGTGCTGCACCCACAACTATTGTGTTATTTCTTTCTGAAACCCATTATGTTGTGGTTTATGAGGTGCAATCAACTCTCTCTGAATCCATTCCTTGGCACAAAAGTTCTTGAATTCATTGGAGATGTACTCACCACCATTTTTTCTCCTTAAAGCCTTCACCTGCTTCCCCGTATCTTTCTCAACTAGTGCTTTGAACTGACAAAATTTTGAGAACGTTTGATCTTTCTTCTGCATGAAGTAGATCCAACACTTTCTAGAAAAATCACCATAAAAATCACATAATACCCGTGATTTGCTGTATAAGTTGTAGAGAATGGTACACACACATCTAAGTGAACTCTCTCAAGGATTTCAATTGCTCGGTTCTCCTTCTCATGAAAAGTGGCATTTGTATACTTCCCCATGGTACATCCCTTGGATGTTTCTATCTACGCAAGAGTACCCTTTAGAATCCATGTAGAGATATTCTACATGAACTTCAAATCACTGTGGTGTAGATGGACCAATCTCCTGTGCCATAACTCACCCTCATCCCAGCTCACCACTATGTATGCTTTACTCATCAATGTTGAGCAGCCATCTAGATCAAATTTGTAGAGGTTCTTCACATGAACCCTAATATTCTTAACTCGTCTTGTGGTTTTGTGACTAAGGATGTTTTCCCTTCACTGAAAACCACATCATATCCTCTACCCTCCAACATAGAAACTGAAACTAAATTATTTTTCAAGCTTGGTACATGCATGACATATTTTAATAAGAAATGTTTACCAAAATGTCTCTGGAAAGTAACTATACCAATATCGGTAGCGTTATACCTCCCGTCATCACCCATATCGATGTACATCTGAAGATCCTTCTCCTCCAAGCTACTAAAGGTTTCTTTCTCTCCCGTCATGTGGAGAGATGCACCACTATCCAAGTACCCCATTGATCCCATCACACTAGACACCATGCATGTGAGGAGTGAGAATTCCAACTTGAACTGCAAAGCCAAAGCATCACCCACTACAGATCCTGAAGCCTTCTTGATGTTCTTCTTCTTCTATGCAAAATTAGTGGCATAATGTCCATGCTCATGATAGTGAAAAAATTTCACTCTGCACATGTCATGCTTCTTGCCTTCTTTTCCAGTCTCATATTTGGAATAGGATTTCTATCCGTTCTCCTTCTTTTCCTTACCATCCAAGGCACAATTTTCCTCATCATCTATCTTGGATGAGGATCCATCCCTAGTATTCTGCCTAAATTCTTCTTGTACAAAATCCGACGAAAGTCGCTCCCAATATGGTAGCTTCTCCCTCCCATTGATGGAGTCTTGATAACTATGAAAGCTCTTGGGAAGGCCTAGATGTGCTAGGCTCACCAGGTCATCATTTGCAATAGTAATCATGACACTTCCAACCTCATCTCGAGATTTGATGAACTTGGTCAAGTATTTCAGAATAGTGTCGCCTTTCTCCATTTTGATTTTCCTGAGCTTGTCCTTCAGTGCCAATTTTATATGATCATTGTTGTTCTAAAACCGATCTATCAAGGCCTTCCACATTGCCTATGGAGTCTCCTTTCCATGGAGACTCGAGACAATGTGATCTCGAACTCCCTCTAATAAGATACTCCTCGCCTTTGCAACCTTCATTTTCCAAGCATCAAGAAGAATGACATCTGCTGCTGCAAGCCTTGGAATATCAGTGTCGATAGATTCTTTCAACCCTTTTTCCTCTAGAACTACCTCCATTTTTTATTTCCATGAAATATAATTAGAACTGACCTCAAGTGCATATTCCAATCTTAATCCATTGAAGCCATCTTGATCTACCTGTCGCACCAAATAATACTTTTTGAAAATTGGAATGTTGGTCAACACAAACTCAATTTCTTCTGCACTATAGTGATTTCTGGCACTTTGATACCATGTAAAAATTATACAAACAATATGTATACCAATGGATTCAATCCAGTCATGTAATATACTACAACAAGATACTGAAACCTTCTATAATATTTTCAGAAAATAAACACGATCGCACAATCACAGCAGCTAAGAGAAAGAAGCAAATCAATTGCACAACACAAAAAAATTTCTTGGGTAAAGTTTATTGCTCAAAACCCCTCTATATTTATTGTATAATCAACGAATTAATCATGAAACAATACAATGCACTCTTCTCACAAGAGTCTTTCGCACTCTACCAACTGTCTCACACTGATCCAGACAAAATCAACCAACACTTAGAAAATTTCATGCCTCTGCTCAGCCTGTCTTGCTTGCACAATTCTAAGAACAATTGATCCCTATTAATTATGAATTTCAACCTTCCAAAACTACGAAATACATCATGGGAAATCCTATGGTTGTCTAATTGCGTGCCGACAATTTACTAATAATACAACTGAAAGATAACATCCCTTTAACCTTTGTCTCAATTGGATATTCATCAAAATTGAAATACATGAAGCTATTAGTAGTAAATCATCAGTCATTTGAAATATCACTGCATGTGAATTAAATCTGATTTAATTCACATGACCTCTCACTAGTTCAACAATAAGTTACAATTAGTTACACTAACTTTAACTCACTTAATTGAGTTAACTGATTTCTCATGCATTAAAATAATACACTAACTGCAACTTGGTCTCTAAAACAAATAAAATCACTCTACATACCTCACCAACCATCCTCAACTCGAATTTCATAAGCTAACTAAGTCTATCACACTCAGTTAACTATTACAAGTGATTATCAACTAATATTACAATTTATTGTCCAATTTAATTAAAGGAAAAATAAATTAGACACACATTTTTTGTTGACTTTTCAACACCTTTTAATGCTTGAAGATGTGATTCCGTTGGATTGGCTTGCAAACGCCCAACAATCCCAACTGCATGCATGATATATGGTTTAGTACCTGTTAGATAAATAAAACTTCCAATAATAGATTTATACTCTCGTTGGTTTACCATGGGAGAATAATCATGAGAGTTGAGGTTGCATCCGGTCATAATTGGAGTGCACGGAGGTTTGTAGTCTTCCATCCCATAATTTTTTCACAATCTTCTTGAGATATTTTATTTGTGAGAGAATAATGCGATCCTTTGCTTGTTTCACTTGTAAACCAACAAAATATTTTAGTTCCACAAGTAAATACATTTCAAATTCCTAGTGGATAACAAAAGAAAATTTATGACTCATAGATTCTTCATTACTCCCAAAAATGATGTCATCAACATAAACAACAATAATTAACAATTTTTCATCCTCAATTTTTTGTGTATAGTTTATTGTCTGCTGATCATTTTGTGAAGCATTTTTGTTGAAGATAATTTTCAAGACGATAGTACCACGCCCATGGAGCTTGTTTTAGCCCATATAGAGCCATTTTGAGTTTTCAAATAAGTTTTTCATCATTCCCTAGAATGAATCCTTCTGGTTGTTCTATATAAATTTCTTCTTCCCGATCTCCATTAAGGAAGGCATATTTGACATCCATTTGTTAAACTTCGAAACGTTCAAAACTTGAAAATGAAAGAAACATTCTTATAGCTTCAAGTTTGGCTACTCGTTCAAATGTTTCTTTAAAGTCTATACCTTCTTGTTGAGCTTAAACTTTACAAACAAGTCAAGCTTTGTTTCTAATTACATCTCCATTTTATTTTAAGTTATTTTTGAATATCCATTTTGTTCAAATAATATTTTCATCATGAGGCCTTGGAACCAATTCCCAAGTATTATTCTTTTCAATTTGATCTAGTTCTTCATTCATGGTCTTAATCCAACATTCATATTTACAAGCCTGATTTACATTTTGTGCTTTAATGGTGGATAATAGTGCTAGATAACTAGGAGATACAACAAGTGTTCTTCTTGTTTGTACCCCCGATTCTTTTTCTCACAAAATTTGAGATTATGGATGATTATTTTGAACATACCTGGATGGAGCCTTTTCTCACTCTTATGTATCTTCTTTTGATGCTTGATTAGGTTCTTATTCTATATCATTGTGAGTTGATGTGGGAAAAAATTCATCATAATCATCCTTGTTCATTTTTATTTCCATTTTGGGAGTTGTGCGTACTTCAACAATAACAACATCAATACATTCAACAATTTTTGGAAGTCTCTTATTGTTGCATTTGTATCCTTTACTTCTAGCAGAGTAACCAATAAGCATTGCTTCATCTTGTCTAGGTTCAAACTTACCAAGTTTTTCGTCATTATTTTTTATAAAACATTTGCTTCAAAAAACTCTAAAGTGCTTCACAGTGGGGGTATTACCATACCAGAGATCATAAGGAATTTTAACACTATTAACACGAACATGATCCTTGTTAATAATATTTTCCGTGGTATGTGCAACTTCACCCCAAAAGGCGTTAGGAGTCCCAGATTCGTCAAGCATAGCACACGCCATTTTATGAACTGTTCTATTCATTATTTCTACCACGCCATTTTTGTTGGAAATACCGAGAGGGGGATGGGTGAATCAATATTCCTTTCAATTAGAGCATTAGTTAATCTTCAATTATTATCAGTGTTTGTACAATGATAGCAGTAAACAAGAGGAACAAAAATGCACACATTTTTTAAGGTGGAAACCCACTCCGGGACAAAAACCACCTAATTCTTTTCTAATAATTCTTTAATATTCAATTCCAATTGAAAATAAAGCTCCAACTTCCTAGAATCTAGAAAATCATTCTTCTCCAGCTCCCACTGGATGGATGCTCCAATGCCCGAGATTCTTCAGTAGTCAACTGAATTGATGCCCCAACACCCAATGAGCTACAACTCACCCTAGCACCACCCTACCACCCTATAGAAGAATAAAAGAAGAATGGACTCTCGTACCAGGGAAAATGGTCCACTTTACAATGATATAGAATGATTAAGAAGAATATATACTAGACCATAACCCCAACTTTGATACAACCACCTAATGATGATCCTAGACCTCCCAACACTGCCTCTTCAACCCTTGGCAGATAGACACTAGAACAATTTGTACAATAATGTATTTACAATGACTAAGTACAATGATACCTTTACAATGATTGTATGCAGTGCTGCCCACTTGAAGACTTCATATGATGAACTTCTTGCTGCTGTTATGCACCTTGGTTGCTGCTCTTGTCATGCTACCATCTGTTGCACCTTGCTTTTCTTTTCTGCCATAGAAATTCTGGTCCTTTGCAACCCTTGACAACACATGATCTAGTTTTTTCTTGCCTTCTAGGAGCTCGATATTGAATCTGGTGTATCTTTGTCATTTCAGATCCTCAATATCTGATTTTTGGTCCTGTAGTAGTCCTCTGAGTCATCTTTCCAATGCCATAGGTCTGACCCAATTTGGATTCTTGAAGAGAGATTTATACCCAATCTCTCACAATTCCCTAATTATGGATTGTTTCAGCAGAGCGCACTTGTATGGCGTGCCACGTGTCACTATTTCTTCATTTGTTTCTGAAATTTATAGAGAAAAAAATACAGACTGTGCGCTATCTGTCACTTTATATGGAATTCCAATCTGATACTTAGAGAGAGAGCTATGACGATTTTACCAAGGACACTTCTTTGAGATGAATTTCAGGAGCCTGGAAAAACCCTTACTTCCACAGATCATATCTCGAAAAATATTGTGCAACTTGATCTGAAATTTTTACTGCAGCTTCCTCAGGATTTCAAATTCGCCTCATAACAATTTCAGCTTCTGAGCCTTCATAGAAAAAAATTTAGAGCGCAAATTCCAAGATGACCTGTTTCAGATGGTCGAATCCCTTACATAAGGAGGAAATGAAGATCACAATTTATATGAATTCTTAAGTTGAGAGGGGCTTCAACAAGTGAACGTGGGAGGGATATTAGGAGCTTAAAAAGTATTAATTATGACTTTTAAATGATCCATGCCCCAACCCCATGGGGTTTTAGCCCACTAACCGGGGGTACAAACTTCAAACATGAATATCTCTCAAACCGTGAAGAATTACATGGCATGCCATATATCAACGGAAACATCTCGACAAGTAGAAACCATCAAAAGCATTATTGACCTAGAATATATTAATTTGGTAGGTCAAAATTCCCATGCAATATTGGGTTAGCCCCTGGTGTTGCTTGGGTTGACATCAATGACAACCGTTGATCAACAATTTTGTTGCGGAGTTCTAGCTACAAAAAAAGGTCTTTTTATGCCATATTGTTCATAAAAATCAAAGAGCTCATTCGACATGTATTCTCCTCCTCGATTAGATCTAAGACATTTGATTTTTAGATCTAATTAATTTTCAACTAAACCTTTGAAGACCTTAACATTATCAAATGCTTCATCTTTTTGTTTCAATAAAGTGATCCAAAACATTCTATAAAAGTCATCAATGAATAAGATATAGTATTGTTCTCCACGAGGTGACTCTTTCCTTACAGGTCCACACAAATCAATATGAATAACTTCAAGAGGCTTACTTGTTGATCCTTATTTGTAAATAAATTGAACTCTGGTTTTCTTACCGAATTGGCATGACTTACATATGGTACTTTCTGGTAAAGTGATGTTTGGTAGATCATGAACAACTTTGAGCCTGCTTGATTTTCTTATTTGAGAAAAGCTCAGATGTGCTAATCTTATGTGCCATAACTAGTTTTCTACAGATTTTCATAGATAACATTGTTGTTGGACAACTTTCAATATATATAGATTTATTGGTGTTCTTTTTTATTTTAATTATCGTTTTCCTTGTGTCAAGTTCACAAACCACACATTCTTTTGACTGGAAGACAAATTCATTTCCTTGGTCACACATTTGGCAAACACTCAATGAGTTATGCTTTAATCCATCAATGTACATAACATTACTATCTTTAACCTTTTATTTTAGAAAAATAGATACTTTACCCTTAATGACAGCAAGAGAGTCATTTCCAAAAGTGACATTCTTTTCCTTTTCTAATGCATTGTATGAAATAAGTTTGTATTTATCATGTGTCATGTGTTTTGAACATCCGCTATCAATGTACCATTGATTTTATTCTCCTTCTGCAAATAAATCTGTGCTTCATCTTTTGAGTTGTATGTCCTTCCTTTTCCATACCATATAATTTGTGGATATTTGTTCTTTTGGTTGTAGTTTTCTCCTACATTCAGATTCCTCAGGTCTAAATTTATTGTAAAATTAACATTCAATTTTGTTTTGAAGAGGAGAAAAATTGTCATAGATATTCTTCTTTGTTCCTGTCTCATTTCTTTGTTTTCTTTCTTCTCTAGTCATGATGGTTTTGTATGCAACACATTAAACAACTTTGCGACCAAAATTATGACACGAGAAACATTGTCCATTAAACAAGAAGTTTTTGTGATCATAGAACCTTCTAGTGTTGTTTACCTTTTGATTGATGCTTCTGTTATTGTTCATTCTTGAATTCGAATGACCATGCTTTACCTGATAATTTTCTTTGTTCTTCTGCTGAGTGATGAAACTTTGCTGATTGGATTTTGCTGCATTTAGATAGCTTTTTGTTGAGGATTTTTCTGACTAAGAAGATTCACCAATATATCCAAGACCTATCTTCACAAGAGGAGAGCGTTGATCCTTGATAATTTCATCTAAGGTTTCAGATCCTTTAGCAAATCTAAGATTTATAGTTTTTACTCTCTCAAGTTCCTTTCTTAGGCTTACTATTTCACATTCTAACTTCTCATTATGCTTCTCCTTTTCTATGAGTTGATTCTTTAGAGTATCTATGGATATTTTGTTTTCTTCCAAGCATATTTTGAGTTGAGTGATTTCTTCAGGAAAATCATTTTCTTCTAAAGCATCCATAAAATTATCTTTAGCCTCATTAGTTTCTTTTTCAAATGCCATGAGCAGTTTTAGATCTTGATCAGATTCTCCTTCTTCACTATTTGAAAAGCCATCACTATCTTCATGAGTATAATAATTTTTTTTATTGTCAAATCATCTCCTATTACCTTTTGCTATATCCTTTCCCTTATCATGATTTTCTCTATGAGGACATTTAGCAAAATAATGACCCACTCTTCCACATGTAAAACATTTGAAGGGAAGCTTACCTCTGAATATCTGAAGGGAGCTACAACCCCCTGATCTGATCACCAGCTCCTACTGGCAGGAAGCTTCGACTTCGACCCTCAGACCCACTGTAGACCACATTTCATAAATTTTCACACTGGATCAATAACCACTACTGGAAGGGAGCTACAACCCCCTAATCTGATCACTAGCTCCTACTGGCAGGAATCTTCGACTTCAACCCTCAGACCCACTGTAGACCATGTTTCATAAATTTTCACACTAGATCCAATAGCTTTTACTTCAACACAACTTGTATATCAACAGAAGCAACCATCAACCAAATTCAAATAGAACAGTGATATCATTGTAACTATACCACAGAACCAAACCTATACTTCTACATCAACACACAAAATCAACTGCAACCCCGATCATTCATAAAACAAATGTATATGCTACTTTATTTACAACAAACCACATGTATATACACTTTTTTGTGGAGAAACCTGCGTATATATATTAATATACTAAGATTAGAGTTCTGACCAAACTCAAAATAGATCAGAGATATTCAGACATATTTTGTTAGATTTTCTGGGCCCTCATACAGTCAGTAGCATCCATAATTTTAATCAACACATCACTAATATTTATACACAATCAAATAGAATCATAATCAATACGCAAACAACCCATATCTATATGAAAGCATCATTGCAAAACAACATAAATACAAAAAAACTGATCAGACATTTCCTTTAGCATTCTTCAACAAAACCCTTGCTTGCATATGCGCCTTTGTAGAGTTGATCTCACATGTATACGCGACTTCATCATGACGAACCCGCGTATATATCTGTAAATAATTCAAGACTGTACAACCTACAAACTTACTCAGATCATACCCTTCACTTTAGCAATCATGCTCCAGACCATAGATCTAAACAAATCGTAAACAAATAATGTAAATACATATTCATTTTAGGTCTAGAGAGCTTGATCCATTATTGTATTCATGAGTACATCATAATATCAGATCTATCTATTGATTATATCCCATTCCATGCATATACACTTTCGATTGAAGTATTCATTCAATTCTATGATATTCACCTCCTTATATAGTGTGAGCCTTAGCCAATACCATCAGCCAAAACCAAACCAGTGCCGATGGTATTCGTGGACGTGATCAAATAACTATTATTGTGCTCAATATTGTGGGCTAATAACATGGTAAGGACCCCTAGTTTCATAAACTTAGTGTGAAAGCACATATGTGGATTTTCTTCTTTTTACCCATGTGTATACATGACTTTTCCTTGACCAACTCGCGTATAGTTCCTTAAATATGTGATTTATCCATCTTCTGATTCTGAACTGTAAAAATTTTGTACCATCATTCTGAAATTTTTTTCCGTTACCATGCCACCTATGAGCTTATCTAGAACCAATATATTTTGTATTTTACAAGTGGGTTTCCATGAAGGACAACACATGCAATCATAATGCCTACATCTTCCTTTTGGACTCTGTAATGTGCTCGCAACCGTCCAAAGGGTGATATTGGAGATATTTTTAGACCTATTAAATGGATGTTTAGAATTATTCATGGATGTCTTCACACCTTATGGTGATTCCTTTGAAACAACATTAGTTAATCTTGAAAAAGTGATAGAACGATGTGTACAAAATAATGTTGCTTTAAGTACTGAAAAATGTCACATGATGATGAATGAAGGTATTGTGCTTGGGAATTTTATCTATGTTGATGGAATCAAAGTAAACACTGCTAATATAGAGGAAATTTTGAAAATTCCAGTTCACAAAACACAAAAAGAGGTACATAGTTTTTTGGGTCATGCAGGGTATTATAGAATGTTTATAGAATTTTTTTCAAGAATTGCATCCCCCTTATTTTCTCTGCTTACTAAATATGTGAAATTTTTTTGGAAAAGTAAATGTGAGCAAGCCTTTAGAGAGTTAAAATGTGTATCAATAGCCCCTGTTTTGCGAGGACCCAATTGGAACGTGTTATTTCAAATAGCCACAAATGCATCTGATACTGCTTTGGAGTTGTGTTATGCCAGCTAGAAGACAAGAAACCATATGCCATCTACTATATTGACAAGAATATAACTCAAGTTTAACTAAACTATACGGTTACAGAAAACGAATTTCTTGTAGTAGTGCATTCTATCAGTAAATTTAGGCACTACGTTACAGGATATCAATTATTTTTTCACAGTAACCACTATGTGATTCAATTTTTAATGAATAAACCAATTAATAATGGTAGGGATACACATTGGTTGTTGTTGTTACTAGAGTTTGATATAAAAATCCTATATAAACATGGGAAAGATAATGTAGTGTCTGATTTTTTTTCTAGGTTGACTATTGATAATGAATGCATGCATGTTGAAGATTCCCTTCTAGATGAGTATATTATTTCTATTTCGACTCGCTCACTGTGGTATGCAAGCATAGCTAATTATCTTGTTGCGGGAATATTTCTACAACATTTGTCATCAAAAGAAAAGAAAATAATTGTTCAGCAAAGTGCAAGATATCCTTGGACAGAAGGATATCCCTATCACACAGGACCAAATCATCATATCAGGTGTTGTGTAAGGGAGGACGAGATCTTTAATATCCTTAAATCTTGTCATGAAGAACCTTGTGGGGGACACTTTTCAGACAAAAGGACAGGGTATAAGGTGCATTCAACTGGGTACTATTGGCCCACTATATTTCAGGATGTAAAGAAATTTGTTAAGGGATGTGACAGTTGTCAGAGAATGGGTCAACCACTTCAGTCAGATGAGATACCATTGCAACCTTTGATAGTTTTAGAGCCATTTGAGAAGGGAGCCTTGGATTTTGTAGGGTCAATTAATCCTACATCGCATCAAAATTCCTTCATCCTGGTCTACAGAGACTATGTCACAAAGTGGGTTGAAGCAAAGGCACTAACCAAAGAAACCTAACACGTTGTGTTAGACTTTTTGTTTGAAGACATTTTTGTTCAATTTGGAGTCCCTAGGGAAATAGTGATGGATGGAAAACCACAATTCACATCTCATTTTATCCATAATATAGTTCATAAATACAATATTTTTCATATGATTACTTCATCATATCATCCACAGGTAAATGGTGAAGTGGAAAGCACTAATAAGCTCATTGAAGGAATTCTTACCAAGATTGATGTGGCTAGTCACCGGAGGAACTGGGCTGATAAAATTCTAGAGGCATTATGGGCATACAAAACTACATGGAGGAACACTACATGATTCTCACCATATGAATTAGTGTATGGTAAAAATCCTTTATTTCCCATATAGTTCGAAATAAAGACACTCAAAATAGTACTGCAAGTGAACTTGGATTTGGCTGCTACATAGAAACAACTGTTGAATAAGTTAAATGACTTATATGAAAATATATTGGCTGCTATCCAACAAAAAAACATCATCAACATCATAAAACTAAGTGGCATGATAAATTTATCAAAAATAAGGTATTTCAGAAAGGCAATTCGGCTCTATTATATGATTCATGATTCAAATATTTCAAAGGGAAGCTCTATACTAGATGGCTAGGTCCTTATGAATTTGATACAGTCTTTGACAATGTGATTGTGAAATTAGTTACCATCGACAGTGCCAGGAAACCATTACTTGCAAATGGGCATCATCTTCATTTAAATCGTAGACCAACTTCAAACGATTCATTTTTCAAAAATGTCTCATGATCTGACCTTCAAATTATGGGGACGAGGGGAAATTCTCCTATGCTGCCAAATTTTTAAATCTCAATAAGTGTAATAGATGAAAACCAACTTTTGTTGGCAGTTGATACACCATAATATATATATATATATATATATATATATATATATATAATAATAATAATAATAATAATAATAATAATAATAAAACTATGCCTGTGAAAACCTCTTATAGGGGAAAATGAAAATAATAGTAACATTTGAAAACCACTTGGTGACGGTTGTTACATGTTCAATTTTTTTTTATTTAACAGCATAATTCATTTCACATATCTTATATTGTGTTGTTACAAGTCCATTTTATTTTTATTTTAAGAAGTTTATAAAGTACCCTCAGAGGTATATATTATTGTAAATAAGGGTTCTGTTGTAAAATTTAGTACTATCAATTACATTTGTTGTTACACCTGTAGCAGCTAAAAAACTACAACAGAGAATCGAGTAAAATTGTTCACTTCAATAATTGACATCACCAGTACTTTTCTGTCGGAATTAACCACATCACTAGTACTTTTCTGCCACATCACCCTCCGATAAGACATTCAAAAGGTATAGTTCTTTTTATTTATTTCAAAATTATGGAAATTAATATGACATTCCATTTTACGGCCGAGGACAACCTTTTCATGGGGGCGGGAGGTGAATCATTTTGTGATCCGTAATATAACCTGACTGAAAGTGACAGACGTTGTAATCATTAGCAAATATTGCAATCATTACCACCTTTTTATATCAATTGTGCCATTAGTCATACATCGACATTCTTGGATTAATAATGAGACAATAACACATATTGTACAATTCCCTGAGCCGAAATCCTTTCCTATTACCCCGATATCTATCCCAACGATGCAATGCATCTTCATTTCGTAAAAGTAGAAAGAAGCACAAAAGAAATTTTTTGTAGTAGATATGGGAGGGTCAATGGTAACACATGATCCAAATTCCACTGAGGCATTGGAAAATTTCCCAAAGGCATGTCAAATCTTCAAAGAAGCAGGGTGGTTCAATTTTTTTGAGCAGCTTAAGGGGTCAGAAGAAAATATTGCTCTAGAATTTGCTAAGAATTTGAACAAGGATCATACCAACGTCGGAGGTTTAAAGTTGGGGGCTACAGAGGAAGTAATTGCCAGGGTATCATCATTGCAACCTGAAGGAAAGAAATGGTTTAACCAGAAAATCAATGACCCTTCCCGCAAAACTAAACTTCTACAAGGGGAAGAACAACTGATTAAGAAGGGCATGGGAATTGACCGCTTGTCCCTTCCTCATCCATGGGGAGATGTTGCTTTGTTCATCATTAAGTATATTACATGTGAAGGAAAAGCGACGATAGTGTTTAATTATCATTTTCTGTTGTTAAATCATCTCCGAAACAAGAAATTGATCAACCTTCCTCACTTCCTATTAGATAATTTGAAGCATGTGTCTGTTTTTGTGAAGGTTTCCTCAGACCTGGAAAGTTATGTAACTAATCATGGTCTTATCAAATTAATCATAATGGAAGCCCAAGAGTGCCAAGGATGAATCTAGGAGGATTTAATGAGAAAACAGATAAGGACTCCATGCTGGAAACAAGCTGAAACCCCCACTGACGCTCCTAAAGAATTTGGGGTAGTTGAGGAGCAAGGGTAGTCCTCTGGAAGAAAAATCAAGAAATATCGTTAGAAATACCAATAGGTGGTAGAACACCAAAAAGGAGGTTCAAGGTTGCCACTCAACCATAACCCGCGACATCATCCAAAAGGAAGTCTAAAGACGCAAGGAAGCAGAAGAAAGAGGAACAAGCCAGGCAGTAGGAGACTCCTTCGCCATGTAAGAATGAGATCCAAACCCTGCTGCTTAAAATTAAAGAATTAAGACAGCAAGTAGAGGGTATTAAAGTGGAAACAAGGGTTTTGGGTCTTGATCTCTGGTGGAGGTTGTTGACAAAATGAGAGCATAAACTATGTTGGGCCCTGTATGTACAACATGTGCTAATAATTTAGCAATAATAGAGTATAAATTTTTTGTTGCAAATACCATCTTGGAAGAAACCCAAAAAAATCCCTAGGAGGTTGTTACACAAGAACCCATTGGTGTTGTTTCTATTATATATGAACCAACAACTAAAATGGAGCATCCCACAATATTTGACCTAGAAACCGAAACACAAGAACCTTTCGATGACATTGCTATTACACAAGAACCAACAGTTGAGGCAGAGGTTCCTCAGGAAGAAGAAGTAAGAGTTATTCCACAAGAACATGTTGATGAATTTGGTGTTACACAAGAACCAAAAATTGAAATAGAAAAACTTGAGCCACAAGATGTTGTTACACCCCCTACTGATGTTGGATGTGAGATAGTACGAGATCCTGAAGCAGGATTTTACTTAGAGAAAATTTTGCTAATATCATATTAGCAAAAATGGAAGCAGTTGACACTCTATTTGTAAAAGGGAATGATTTCTCTATAGGAACATCAAAAAGTAATTCATACTCTCAAATATCAATGGGACGAGAAGAGGTTGATAGAAGCATGGATAAATTTGGAAGAAAATAAAGCTAAGAAGGAGAAGGAAGAATAGATACAACAACTACAGAAAAAGGTCGAGGAATTGACAGAAGACAAAGGTAAGCTCTATAGGCTCGCCCTGAACCTTTTAGGGTGTATAAGGTCTTATCCATATTATCCAATATTTCTATGGGAGAGATTTTACCTTTCCCAGTTAAAGGTTGTCTATGAGAATAGACCCTGTTATCACTACAATAATTCCTAGGGTTGTTATGTTTTGTTTTAAAGAATATTAGAGGTAACCACAAACCTAATTTTGAGATTAGGATCTAGCCTTCCTAATGCTCAGAGAGGGCTCTCTCTTTAAGATTTAACTTTGTTGTTTTTAGTTGATTTTAGGCTAGTTATGTAATATTGACTGGTTTTGATTTTGGCTTGATTTGGTGGTGGAATTTGCTGATTTAGATGGATAGGTGCAGTTCTGTTTTCCATTGGGATATGGAGTCAATGTATCAAGAAACATGACAGAATCAAGTTCTAAAGGAAGTGTTCACAGGGCGAGGTAGCTGAGTAAATTCAGATCTTTAGGTTGGATGATGAAATGGTTTCAATCAGGATTAAGGAGCAATTAAGGGTTCCTGAAACCGGATAATGAAGGAAATGAAAGAGGTCAATCGAAACTAGGGAGAAATGAATAATTACCTAATCTGGATATCAGAAGGAAACATGAAAATGAATAATAGTTCAAGATAGAGTGTATTTAAACAAGTTCTGAAGTCAAATTCCTGTTATATCATTTAGATTTATAAAAACCTATTTCATCCCTCTCATATGATTTAAATCATTTAGTTAAGATGGATCTAGGCTCGTTATTATATTTAACAAGTTAAAAGTAATGCATCACAAATAATGTGAGAATAGGTGTATGAGTCCCACCTCCATGCAACTATTTGACTTCTAAGTATAAGAAGCCATACATACTCTATTGTTTATGCGCTTTTAGTTGACTTCCATGAATGAAACACGTGGTCTTAATCACTAGGACCACTCAAGCTATATATATAATTTGTTTTCTTTGTTTTGACTTATTTTTTAATTAATTTTATTTTTTTAATTGTAAATTTGAATTGGAGTGTTTCCAAATTTTTTATCTCTTTTGCTATTACAACTCTCACATGGCAGTTGAAACCATTTAAGCTAACCTTACTCATAGCCTTCAATATTTTTTTAGTTATGGTTTGATAATAATAGTAATTATTAATGATGATGAAAATCCTTTTCATTCATTGGTTTTTAACTATTTCTGAAAATGTATAATTATTCAATGCAACCATAACAATTAATTTTATTTTTCATTACTAATGTATTTTATACTGTTTTTTGTTTTTTGTTCATGGGTTTTTGGATAGATGGTGATCCGATGGTCTGTCAAGGCACTCTTTAATGTGAAGTAACCAGTTCAAGTCACTCCTTAATGTGAAGTCACCAGCCTGTTCCCCCACTGCCTTTTTCCAAGGATATATTGCCGTGTGATTGGTGAAAACCTATTTTTTGTGTGAAAAATTTGAGAAACAGGTTTGCCCCTCGAGAGATTTGATCCCTCTCAGCGCTTGATAGATTCATAGTTAAGATCGATCTAGGCTGGTTTCAATCATGTGCGGCCAAGGAAAATCTATCGAATATATGATTAATTTTATGAATAATATGTAAATACATTTAATATTAATATAATCATTTTATCATTTAAATTTTAAATTTTCTTAGTTACCTCGTTTGTTGATATGATAGATATTGTTAATAAATTTAATGATAAAAAATGATGAAATAAAATTTTTGAATGCAAAGTGACAATGTAATAGTGTTGAAATATAGAAAATGTGAATAGTAAGAATGCAACCAATTACAAAGAGCATTCATGATTATTCATTGTGATCAATCTCAAACTATTTTCTTCTACTATTCTTATTCTCATCTTTGTTATCTTTGTCATATTTTCATATGGATTATATGAAAATGACAGTTGAAATTGTAAACCATTTAAATATTTACCTCGTGCTATTGTACTAAACATCATACCTTGTCTCTCTTTCTCTCCACTATTAATTGGTTGAATTACTATCACACAAAAATCATTGTACATTGTCAATAATTTGTTTTTCTTACACTAAAATCAATTCACATTGTTAATCCAATCACTTTAAAATTAATGTACCATAATACATCCAATTACATCAAATTAGAAATCAATGTCTACACTGAAATAAATGCATCTAATGCAATAAATAAAATAAGATTAGAAAACAACATCTACACTAAAATAAATTCATATAATGAAAGCAATCAAATAGGATTAGAAATCAACATCTACAGTGAAATCAATGCATCTAGTGCAAGTAAGAAAATAAGATTAGAAACCAACATCTACACTGAAATCAATGCATCTAGTGCAAACAATAAAATAGGATTAGAAATCAACATCTACACTCAAATCAATGCATTTAGTGCAAGAAATCAAATGGGATTAGAAATCATCTACATTGAAATCAATTCATGTTGTGACAGTAGTCAAATATAATTAGAAAACATCATCTACACTGAAATTAATGGATCTAATGCAATGAATCAAATAGGATTAGAAAACACCATCGACATTGAATTTGATGCATTTAGTGCGATTAACCATATACGATTATAAATCATGAAAATTGAAATCGATGCATCTAGTGAAAGTAATTAAATATCATTAGAAATCAAAATCTACACTAAAATCAATGCATCTAGTGCAAGCAATCAAATAGGATTACAAATCACCATCTACAATGAAAGCAATGCATCTAGTGCAAGAAATATTCTTCCCCCTCTCCCCTATCCAACTCCATCTCTCTTCCCCCCCCCCTCTCCACTCTCTCGCATCCTCTCCCTTCCTTCTGCTCTCTCCTTTTATTTCCCACCTCTCTCTCTCTCTCTCCAACTCTATTACTATATCTCTCCCTCTATCCTTCTCTCCTTATCTCCATATCTCCTTCTTTGTCTCTTTATCTCACCCCAAAACATACATACTCTCTCTCCAACTCTCCTTATTTGCCTCTATCTCAACCCAAAACATACATAATTTATCTCCATTTATCCCTTGACAATCCCTCTCTCTCTAATTCTCACTCTCTATGTCCTCTTCTTCCCTCCCTCTATCCCCCTCCAACTCTATCTCTCTATCCCTCCCTCTCTCCTCTTATCTCCCTCCCTCTCTCCTCCTCTCTCTCATCCTTCCTCTGTCTTCTTTTCTCTCCTACCTCCCTCTCTCTTCCCCCATCTCTCTCTATCTCCCTTTGTCGTCCAATTTTATCTCCTCCCCCATCACTCTCCTCCTCTCTCTCAAGTCCTCTCTCTCTTCCTTCTTCTCTCTCTCTCTCTCTCTCGCTCTCTCTACCCTTGAATCCTCTCTCTTCCCCCATCTCTCTATCTCTCTCTCTCAACATCTACACTAAAATCAATGAATCTAATGAAAGAAATCGAATAGGATTAAAAATGACCACAAAAATTGAAATCAATGCATCTAATGCAAGAAATATTCTTCCCTCTCTCCCCCCTCAAACTCCAAACCTCTTTCCCTCCCTCTCTCCATTATCTCACACTCTATTTCTCTTCCTCTCTCTCTCTCTCTCTCTCTCTCTCTCTCTACAACTCTGTTATTATATCCTTCCCTATCTCCTTCTCCCCCCATTTCCCTCCATCTCTCCTTATTTTTCTCTTTATCTCACCCCCAAACATACACTCTCTCTCTCCATTTCTCCCTTGTCACTCCCTCTCTCTCTCCACTTCTCACTCTCTATGTATGTATTATTCCCTGGTTATCTCCCCCTCCAACTGCATCACTCTATCCCTCCATCTCTCCTCCTATCTCCCTCCCTCTCTCCTCCTCTCTCTCTTCCTTCCTCTCCTCCTCTCCCTTTTCTTTCCTCTCTCTCCCTTTCTCTCTCTCTTTTCCCTCAAATCGTCTCTCTTCCCCCATGATATCGTTCTCTTCTTCTCTCACAAGTCGTTTATCATGCCCTTCCTCTCTCTCCCTTTCTCTCCTACCTCTCTATCTCTCTTTGGCATCCAATATTATCTCTCTCTATCTCTCTCTCTCTCTCTCTCTCTCTCTCTCTCTCTTCCCTCAAATCCTATCTCTTCCAACATCACACACACACTCTCTCTCTCCAACAATGTTACTATATCGCTCCCTTCCTCCTTATCTCTCCTTCTTTCCTCCATTCTCTCTATCTCTCATTCTTTGTCTCTTTATCTCACCCCTAAATATACACACTCTCTCTCCATCTCTCCCTTGTCACTTCCTCTCTCTTTACAATTCTCACTCTCTATGTCTTTCTTCCTCCCTCCATATATCCCCCTCCAACTCCATCTCTCTATCCCTTCCTCTCTCTTCTCTCCCTCAAGTCCCCTCTCTCTTTCTTATTCTCTCTCTCTCTATCTCTCTCTCTATCTCTCTCTCTCTCTCTCTACCCTCCAATCCTCTCATTATCTCCCTCCCTCTCTCCTCCTCTCTCCCCTCACATATTTGTCTCCCTCTCCCTCTCTCTCTCTCTCTCTCTCTCTCTCTTCACTCCTCCTCTCCCATCTCTCCCTTATCACTCCAACTCTATCACTCTATGTCTTTGTTCTTCCTTCCCATATATATCTAGAGTTAATATATATTAGGGTTAATAATGTTTTTTTTTCATGGTATTAATAATTATTTGGCCATGGTATTTGGCCCATAGGCTTCACCTAAATAAAACCTCATTTTTGAGTGTTCGTAAATATAAAGAGGTGTATGGAGTAAATATAAAAAGATGTTTTTTTTGACAAACCTCTTTTATTTACCATGGTATTTGAATGATAGGTTTGGTATATAATTATATGTTGAGTTCTAATCCTATTGTATATATTTTTATATATTTATCATTCCTCTTTATAACTATTTTATAAATATGGTTTTTGGCCCATGGTATTTGGCTAGTGGTATTAATAATAATTTGTCCCTTGGTATTTGGCCCAAAGGCTTCACCTATATAAAACCTCTTTTTCGAGCTTTTGTAAATATAAAAAGGTTTATGGAGCAAATATTAAAGGAGGTTTCATTTATTTACCATTCCTCTCGAGTAAATATAAAAGGAGGTTTTACTTATTTACCATACCACTAGTTTATTTATATTTTTATTTATTTACCATACCTAAACCTCTTTATATTTTAAATTTTTATTGTTTTTATACATAATAGTAATTAGGTTTATTTTTAAATATGACGAACATTGGATAAGAATTTTTAAATGTTAAACATTACATTTATGTTTAAGTTTACGTTTTTAGGTGAGATCTACCTCCATACTAGAGTGTCATAATACATAGTTATATTTTAATAATTAATCTTAACCTATTAATAATATATTGAAATGTTATATATAATCTAAAAAATCAAGTTATATATGATTCAATATTCAAGTTAATGTTTTGGCCAACATTAGCGAAAATTATATTTATTATTTTTGTAGGACGTGACATACTTACAAATCGGGATCATTGAGCCGAGTTAAATATAATAACCAGCCTAGATCCATCTTAACTCCAAATATATCAAGCACCGGGAGGGATCAAATCTCTCAAGATTGAAAACTATTTTTTGGTGCAAAACTTGAGAAAAAGGTTTGCACCTCGAGAGATTTGATCCCTCTCAGAGCTTGATAGGTTCATAGTTAAAATGGATCTAGGTTGGTTTAGTCGTGTGCATCGAAGGAAAATCTATTGAACACATGATTAATTTTATCATTAATATATAAATACATCTAATATTAATATATTCATTTTATATATGTTAATTATGTCTGATATTTATCTGGTCATTTTAATTTTAAATTTTCTTAGTTACCTCACTTTGTGAGATGACAGATATTGTTAATAACTTTAAGATAAAAAATGATGAAATAAAAATTTTGAATGCAAAGTGACAATCTAATAGTGTTGAATGATAGAGAATTTGAATAATAAGAATGCAACCAATTACAAAGAGTATTCATGAGTATTCATCGTGATCAATCTCAAACTATTTTCTTATACTATTCTTATTCTTAGCTTTGTTAGTTTTATCATCTTTTCATATTGATTATATGAAAATGACAGTTGAAATTGTAAACCATTTAAATATTTAGCTCGTTCTATAGTACTAAACATCATACCTTGTCTCTCTTTCTCTTCAACACAAAAATCAATGTACATTGTCAATAATTTGTTGTGCTTACACTAAAATCAATCCACATTGTTAATCCAATCACTTTAAAAATAATGTACCATTAGAAATCCAATTACATCAAATAAGAAATCAACATTTACGTTGAAATCAATGTATCTAATGCAGGAAATCAAATAATATTAGAAAACAACATCTACACTGAAATCAATTCATATAATGCAAGTAATCAAATAGGATTAGAAATCAATATCTACATTGAAATCAATGCATCTAGTGCAACTAAGAAAATAAGAGTATAAACCAACATCTACACTGAAATCAATGCATCTAGTGCAAACAATAAAATAGGATTACAAATCAACATCTACACTCAAAATAATGCATTTAGTGCAAGAGATAAAATAGTATTAGAAATCATCTACATTGAAATCAATGCATCTAGTGCAAGAAGTCAAATATAATTAGAAATCAAAATCTACACTGAAATTAATTCATCTAATGCAAGCAATCAACTAGGCTTAGAAATCACCATCTACACTGATATCAATGCATTTAGTGTGATCAACCATATAGGATTAGAATCATCTAAATTGAAATCAATGCATTTAGTGAAAGAAATTAAATATCATTAGAAATCAAAACTTTACACTAAAATCAATGCATCTAGTGTAAGCAATCAAATAGGATTAGAAATCACCATCTACATTGAAAGCAATGCATCTAGTGCAAGAAATATCCTTTCCCCCTCTCCCCCATCCATCTCCATCTCTCTTTCCCTCCCCCTCTCCACTCTCTCACAACCTCTCTCTTCCTTCCTCTCTCTCCCTTTATTTCCCACCTCTCTCTCTCTCTCTCTCTCTCTCTCTCTCTCCAACTCTGTTACTATATCCCTCACTCTATCCTTCTCTCCTTCCTTCTCTCCATATATCCTTATTTATCTCTTTATCTCACCCTAGAACATACACATTATCTCTACATCTCTCCTCCTTTGTCTCTATCTCACCCTAAAACATACACACTTTATCTCCATTTATCCTTTGACAAACCCTCTCTCTCTCCATTTCTCACTCTCTATGTCCTCTTCTTCCCTCCCTCTATCCCCCTCAAAATCTATCTCTCTATCCCTCCCTCTATCCTCTTATCTCCCTCCCTATATCCTCCTCTCTCTCTTCCTTCCTCTCTCTCCTTTTCTCTCCTACCTCCCTCTCTATTCCCTCATCTCTCTCTATCTCTCTTTGCCCTCCAATTTTCTCTCCTCCCCCATCACTCTCCTCCTCTCTCTCAAGTCCTCTCTCTCATCCTCCCCCCGCCCTCTCTCTCTCTCTCTCTCTCTCTTCCCTTGAATCCTCTCTCTTCCCCCATCTATCTATCTCTCTCTCTCAACATCTAAACTAAAATCAATGAATCTAGTGCAAGAAATATTCTTCCCTCTCTCCACTCTCTCACATTCTCTTTCTATTCCTTCCTCTCTCTCCCACCTCTCTCTCTGTCTCTCTCCAAATCTGTTATTATATCCCTCCCTCTATCTTTCTCCCTTCCCCCGCTCCCCTTTCCCTCCATCTCTCCTTATTTTTCTCTTTATCTCACCCCCAAACATACACACTCTCTCTCCATTTCTCCCTTGTCACTCCCTCTCTCTCTCCACTTCTCACTCTCTATGTATGTATGCTTCCCTCCCTATATCCCCTCCAGCTGCATCATTCTATCCCTCCCTCTCTCCTCTTATCTCCCTCCCTCTCTCCTCCTCTCTCTCCTCCTTCCTCTCTCTCCCTTTCTCTCCTCTCTCCCTCTCCCTCTCGCTCTCTCCCCCTCTCTCTCTATTTTCCCTCTAGTTGTCTCTCTTCCCCCATCATTCTCTTCCTCTCTCTCAAGTCCTCTATCACATCCTTCCTCTCTCTCCCTTTCTTTCCTACCTCACTCTCTCTCCCTCTTTTGCATCCAATCCTCTCTCTCTCTCTCTCTCTCTATTTTCCATCCAATCCTCTCTCTTCCACCATCACACACACACACACACTCTCTCTCCAACTATGTTACTATATCCCTCCCTTTCTCCTTCTCTCTCCTTATTCCCCCCCTTATCTCTATCTCTTACTCTTTTTCTCTTTATCTCACCCATAAATATACACACTCTCTCTCCATATCTCCCTTGTTACTCCCTCTCTCTCTCCAATTCTCATTCTCTATGTCTTTCTTCTTCCCTCCATCTATCCCCCTCCAAATCCATCTCTCTATCCCTTCATATCTCCTCTCTCTCTCAAGTCATGTCTCTCTCTCTCTCTCTCTCTCTCTCTCTCTCTCTCTCTCTCTCCAATCCTCTCATTATCTCCCTCCCTCTCTCCTTCTCTCTCCCCCCACAGATTTGTCTCCCTCTCCCTCTCCCTCTCTCTCTCTCTCTTCATTCCTCCTCTCCCATCTTCTTGACTTTATCCCATCTCTCCCTTTTCACTTCCCCTATCACTCCAACTCTATCACTATATGTCTTTGTTCTTCCTTCCCATATATATCTAGAGTTAATATATATTAGGGTTATTAATTTTTTTTTTCATGGTATTAATAATGATTTGGCCCATAGGCTTCACTTAAATAAAACCTATTTTTTGAGTGTTCTTAAATATAAAGAGGTTTATGGAGTAAATATAAAAAGATGGTTTTTTTTGCCAAACCTCATTTATTTACCATGGTATTTGACCTACAGGCTTGGCATATAATTAGATGTTGAGTTATAATCCTATTTTTTATATTTTATATATATTTATCATGCCTCTTTATACCTATTTTATAAATATGGTTTTTGGCCTGTGGTATTTGGCTCGTGGTATTAATAATAATTTGTCCCATGGTATTTGGCCCAAAGGCTTCACCTAAATAAAACCTCTTTATTTATATTTTTATTTATTTACCATACCTAAACCTCTTTATATTTTAAATTTATATTGTGTTCATGCATAATAGTAATTAGGTTTATTTTTAAATATGAACGACATTGGATAAAAAGTTTTAAATGTTAAATATTACATTTATGTTTAAATTTACGTTTTTAGGTGAGATATACCCCCATACTAGAGTGCCATATAAAATAGTTATATTTTAATAATTAATATTATCCTAATAATCATATATTGAAATGTTATATATAATCTAAAGAATCAAGTTATATATGATTTAAAATTCAAGTTAATGTTTTAGCTAACATTAGGGAAAATTATTTTTATTATTTTTTTTGGATGTGACATACTTACACATCGGGATAATTGAGTGGAGTTAAATATAATAACCAGCCTAGATCCAGCTTAACTCCAGATATGTCAAGCACCGAGAGGGATCAAATCTCTCGAGGTGCAAACCTATTTTTTGTGTGCAAAACTTGAGAAAAAGGTTTGCACCTCGAGTGATTTGATCCCTCTCAACACTTGATAGATTCAAAGTTAACATGGATCTAGGCTGGTTTTAGTCGTGTGCAGCCAAGAAAAATGTATCGAACATATGATTAATTTTATCAATAATATATAAATACATCTAATATATTTTTTTCACACAAATTCGGTTGTATTATATTATCTAAAACGATGTAGGAGAATAAGTTCCTGATTACAAAATTTCCCCATTCTCGATACAAAGTGATTTTATCTATTGGGGGATCATTACAACATGAATGCTACTAGAGCTGCTATTTTTTTTCCTCCTCTTTGAGGTAGAGGCTATTAAATTTGTGCTATATTGCCGAACAAACTGATCTAAGAGCAAGATACATTTAACTTTCATTTTAAAACTAGATTTACAATTGCAGATTTAGACATAAACAAAAAGGATCAGATGATCTGAGGGATCATTTGTTCATAGTGTTCTCACTACCTCTATATTTGCTTCGTTGGTCCTGAGAGGTGGAGCCTTGCTTTCATTTTTTACTGAGAGCTTCCTTTATGAATTTGAGATATTCTTCCAGATGATTGCAATGATTCTTGACTAACATTACATCTTTGTTGCAAGTGTCCCATCGAGAGCGAATGACGGCCATCTCTACTTTAGTTCGAGCCTTATCTTGCTGGATTTGGCTTCTCAAGCTTTCAATCACCACTCTATGGGATTTGTAGAATGCACATGGGTGTTTCCTATCTTCTAAGAGGTCCATTTGTTGAAGAAGAGTGTGGGAACTTGCATTAAGCTCCTTTATGTTTGTTGTTTGTATTGTTCTAGTTGCTGCTGCACACTTTTCCGGATTCTGAGAAGATGATTCTCTGTTTTTTTGATGTTGCGTTTCTTCCTTATTGGAAGAGAAAATCCCATTTGATGAAATGAGGAAAGAGCAAAAAAAGAGAGGTTGAAAGCAAGGAGGGAAGGGGCTCCAGAAGATGGGAGTGTGAGGGAAAAAAGGGAAGAAGTGTGAGGAGAGAAGGAGTAAGAGGACACAGAAGAAGAGTGAGGATGGCCTACACTTCGAGTAGAAGAAAGGAGTTGCTGAATGATGAGAGGACGCTGCAAAAAAATGAGGGTGAAGGCTTTGTGGGAGGGAGAAAGGGAGGCGCTATGTGAGATGTGATGAAGGCACTATTGAGACATACATTATGTTGAACCAAACCATGGCACAATTTTTATAACCCATCTGAGAGGAACCTCTACGAAGGGAAGTCACGAGAGACAACGTGATATGTAAGGAAAGAGTACTGAATGCAGAGATATGGAGGGTTTTAAAGAGATCATGCTTGATATGATTTTTGGACATTAGCTGGGTTATTAGATCGAATATTGTTACACCATTTTTTGGTCATCTAATTTGTTACTATTAGATGGACCTAGGTACACCATGTAAGACCAATGTTAACCTAAGTAAAATTCCTTTCACTATGAAAAATAACTTAGTAAACCACCTTTACTAAGTTGTTTATGGTCTAAACAGGAAACCCCATGAGGAAATATTAAATAAATCCACATTTGCTTGATTTTCCTCAAGGAATAATTAGTTAAATATCAGTTTAATTAATATTCCTGGTCATATTTAACCCAAAACAGGAAAATTAATTAGATAAATGATTATTTATCTTATTATTTTCTAGGAATAATTATTTAAACCTTATTTAAATAATATTCCTTGTTAAATTTGACTAAATGATTCATTAATAATTAAATAAATCATTATTTATTTGATTATTACTCAACCACATCCTTAAAATAATAAATAAATCATTTATTTATTTATTATTTACAAATAAAGGGATTTGACCCAAGTCAAATTCTTTTTCCTTCCAACAAATATAATAAAATATTCCATAAAAGTTGGATCTTGATTTGGTTAATAATATTTTAATTATGCCCCAATATCTAGACTAACTCAATATTTTGTTATAAATAGAAGGGTTTTTCTATTCATTCACTACCTTTTGTTTCCTAAAGATCAGTCTGGATCTATACTTTGGGTCTGACTTTGATCCACCATCATTGTCATATTTTGCTACCATTTTTCTTGTGAGCTCCCTTTGAGTTCCATTTTTTGTCTGGGTTTTCTACACCATCAAGAGAGAGGGATTTTAGAACTAAAGTGTTGAGGACTTACATGAACCCATCCCATTGAGGAGGACTAGTAACATCCTTCTATGTTCTCCTCCCACGTGCCATAAATACAAAAAAATTTAAACATATTCTTGTCTTGTCTATTGTATGTATGGAGAAACTCTTGTTTTTATTTACTGTTTAATGTCTTTCAATGCATAGATCTATATTTTTTCAACATTTATCTTGGTCACCTAATTGCAGATCTAAAGATATTGGTAACCATCTTTGTTGTTAGTCCTGTTTTTATGCGCGGCTAAAGTGAGCCTTTTTCGTACACTTGCGAATAAGATTCATACTAACAACTGGTGACTGCACATGAGTTTATGATTATGACCTATGTTGTTTTTTAGATCCCTGCATCCAGCTACTTCAAACCCTAGGATTTCTCTTCAGCTTCATGTTTTTCTTTTCTTGATGTTGTTTTTAACCTATAAAACCCTAAAACATTAAAAATTCTAACTTTCGTGTGTTTTCGGACCTATTGCGCAGGTGACAGGCGTCAGCCGCAGCTGAGATGACACGTTCTTCTGAAACCTACTCCTGAGAGTGATGGAAGTGCAGGTTGAACTTTTTAGGCCAAAACCTATGACCTGAACCTCGAGGGCACAGAAAACAGGCCAAAACCTGTGACCTCTACAGAAATCAGGTCAAAAACTGCAACTTGGACTTTTTGTGGGAGTTTTCTAGGTTTGTTTGGGCCTCTATTCAGGGTTGTCTGACCTCCATCTCCACCCATTTTGGACCTATACTTGTTCTGTTTTACTCATCTAAGTGGGAACCTAACCCTCTAGGGCCTCAGTACCCTCCACCTTTTGTGGAAGAGTTTTAGCTTCTGCAGGTTTTCTGAAATTTCAGAGTGTTTAGCCATTTTTCTGATCTAATACCTTACCTTCAGATCGGCTTCAGATTGGTTATTTATCCATCCTAAACACCTCTTCTTAGTTTTGTTTTGGTTTTGCTCTAGGGTCCTCTCTATTTCCCTCCAGGATATACTCTTTCGCCACCTCACTTACAACAATTTTTCCTCTAATTTTTTGTTGTTGTTCTGCACCTATTTCCAGTAGATATGACCTTTAGATCATTGTCCCTCCTAGCCTTAGATCTATTGGCTATTTTGGTGTGTTTTGACTAGATTTTTGGCCACCTACAGAATACTTGTTGAGAGGCCCGCCTCCTTGGGTTAGATTATTGCATTATTATCTATTTATTGTTCTGTTATTTCAGTTTCATATAATATTATCTGCAGGTTTATTTACAGTTATATAGCATATTTTTTTATTTTTCTCTACAAACGTCCGGGTTTAAAAACTAAAATTTACACACTTAACACACACACCCTAAGTGAAGAAGAGCTTGGTTAACACCACCAAGCAAAGAATTTAAACATTGAAATCAATTGATCCTACACCTCTTTGCCCTTGTTTCAACATTGTAATCAGTTTATCCCGCACCTCTTTGCCCTTGTTGGTCTCTCTTCCCTTTGTGCCGTGTTTGTGCCTTCACCATTGCAACACCAAGGCATTTATCTCGAAGACTTCTTGGCCTTCATCCTCATTTTTTGGTAGGAATACTTACTCCATCTTGTAGGATTCAAGTTAGTCCTCCACTGAGTCCACACTCTGACTCCTCTTCTGGTTCATTGGGTTCCTCTTTTGGTTCTTCCCCCAGTTCTCCACCTGTCACCTTCACCATGTCTGGTTCAGGACCTAATGCTAGTGGTAGCCCTAACCCTAATGCTGCAAATACTACTAGTGGGACTGCAATAGAAACTACCCTAGCTGCGCCCTTGCTCCCCTATATGGAAGGCCTCAGTCTTCTCGATTTTAACAAGTTGATCAATGACCCTATACACCATGACACTAGTTGGCCTGCTATGCCGACCAAGCTCCCTTCCGACATTCCCAAGTTTGAAGGTCTTGTTGGAGAAGATCCTACAAATCATGTTTGATCATTCCACATGTGGTGTTCGTCTAACTCCATTACCGATGACTCTGTCCATCTTCGGTTGTTCCAACGTACACTTACTGGTGAAGCTTCTAAGTGGTATGTTGATCAGGCCTCATCCTCTCATACAACCTTTGCGACTCTTGCCTGGGATTTTTTGTCTTATTTCCAGCTTCCCCTTCGTTATGACACTGGTACCGAACTTTTGACTTCTTTTCATCAATCGTCTGCGACCCGCCTATCCGATCATGTCCAGGAATGGTAGAGAAGAAAGAGCCTATGTTGAGCCCCTACCTTCGAAGACCATGTCTACATGGACTAGTTCCTTAGATCTCTTTTGCCTGCTATCGATAAAGATGTCGCATTGCATTTCCCTCAAACTGAAGAAGCCGCTCTCCAAATCATGTTAAAATATGACCTGATCTACACTCAGTCGGGTTATGTTTATACTGTTCTACCTGATCTTCCTAGACCCGGTGGTGCCAACGCACAAGGGGCATCTCATGCTATCGACGGTATCATTGGAGCTCTCTCTCATCCATACGCTCAGCCTCCCATGGGCTATGGTTTTCCTCAGGGGGGGCCAACACCTCCTTCACTTTTCCCCCTCTCGGTAGCATGTATCCAGGATACAACATGCCTACTCCTTTTGCCCAGCCTCCTGTTTAACACAATGTTACCCAGCCTCATTATTATCTGTATCCGCATCTTGGTGCTCTAGCTCCTCCAGCATTATCACCTCTACCTCCCTTGCCTTCTCAACCCCCGCAACAGCAGCCACCACCCCCTTAGGGGCAAGTGTATGCACATCAAGGCGCGACTCATCCTCCTCCCTCCAAAAAGAAGAGGAAAGGAACTCAAAATCAATCTGCTCCTGGTAATACTAGACCTAATCCTCAAAATAATGCTCCTAACATTGCTAACCAGCAACAGGGCACTCAGCCCAGGCAAGACAGACCTGTTCACAAGAATAAGCCTTGTTCTTGTTGTGGTGTTTATGCTCATTACACGCACAATTGTCCTATTTTACCATAGATGCGGCAGATGTGGGAGTCCCAAGCAACATTACGAGGACAGCAAGCCTCCCCTTTCGTCCCTCCCAGTGCTACACCTAGTCAGCTGGCTGTGTTTACTAATCCTTTCACTTAGCAAGGATTCATGGCTACCCAACCACCTGAAGGTCAGGTGGCCACTCAACCTCCTCCATTTGGTACCTCCGAGTACCAGATTCTCATGATGAACTCTAACCAACGTATAACCGTAGACCTCAACCTTCAGACTCGGTCCCGTCAGTACAACAAGCCTCCCGCTACGTCTATCCCTGAGCCGCCTTCTTCAGGTTCTACAGAGCCTCTTTCGACACCTAATGGTCCTTTGCAGATCCCTCAGCCTAAGGCAGAGGTTGATACCAAGATCCCTAAGGGACCACTATGAAGAAATGATGCTTCTGGAAAAGCTGCCCATTCGTATAGCATAGTATATGATTTGGCGCAATCTCCTGCTACCATATCAATGCTGGAACTCCTCTAGTCGTGCCCTTCACAACGAAAAGCTCTACTATCTACCATGGGCATTATAGATCCTTTAGATGATCGCTTGATTGTCTTCAATGTTGATCGGTCAGAACATCCTCCTCTTCCTGCTTCCGTCGCCTTCCAAATCCCAGTCAAGATCTGGAATGCCAACGTTTCCCAGTGCATCATTGATGAGGGGGCATCCACCTGTGTGATGTCTGCTTCGGTTTGGAAGCAACTCGGATCACCTGATTGGCCTATTCTGTAATCACTCTTCGAGCATGGGATGGCCATGCCTCCCAGCCCATTGGTCTATTTTGCAATTGTCCTATTACTCTTTCCAGCAAGACCGTTTGCGTTGAGGTATAAGTCATTGATGCCCCCTTAGATTACAACATTTTATTGGGTCATAGCTACACCTATGTGATGTTTTTTGTCCCATCTGTGGCTCACCGCAAGATTTCCTTCCCTCATAACGGAAAGATAGTCACCATTGGCTAGTTGACATATTACAGACCAAAGTCTCAGACCTCCCCTGAGTCCATCATCTCTTCGATGGCCAATAAGAAAACCGTCAATCCATTGACCAGTGTCTCACTTGGAGTTTACAAAGACTCCTCTTTTCTTGGTAAATTCCCTAGTCTTCCTCCTCCTATCTCTGATCCCAGCTCATCGAATGTTTACATGATGCAATCGTCTCGAGCTTCCCTCAAGCGGCCTGCTTTGGCTATTCAGCAGCCTCGCCCTCCACAGCCTACTCCTAGCCCTTCGATTCAGCCTTTTGGACCCCCGCCTCCTGGCCCTTCACCTATAGCTGGCACCCATGAGCCCCTCTACCCTCCTGGAATGGTTCCTCCAGGCCTTAACCATCTTGGATCTGTTCTGCCTGGCCATTACCCCTCTTGTGAGATACCATTCCTAGCTCCCCCTCCTGGAGTGTACTTAGTACCTGTCATGGCTACCTTATCTCTTCCTAACCTGACCCTGGGGATTCCCGTCTAGTACCTTGATCCCCCAGCCACTACCCCGCCTGGTCAACCCAAACCTTATCTTTCTTTGACCCAGTTCAACCGGTCCCTATGACTTCTCCTGCTGCTACAGTGCCTCAGCCACCTCAACAGGAACCTTCTCCTGTTGTGAACACTTCGGGTAAGAAGGGAAAAGCTCGCAAGAGGGCATCAAAACAAAAGGCTGCCCCAACTGACCCTGCTCCTTCTCTGCCTCCAAAGCCTTGTGCTTTGTGTGATGTTATCGATCATGCCATGCATACATGTCCTAAGTTTCCTCGTATCAAGCACATGGTTAATGTTGTGTTCCCTAAGTCTACAGTCCTTGAAGCCTTTATTTCTTCCTCGAATACAACCAAGAACCCTAAGACTATTCACATCAACCAAAATTGTGCTTTGTGTGATCTCCATGGCCATTATTCCCACCACTTCCCCTACATTACGCATTACAATGCCTCTTTAGAGGTAGTTCGGGAGTAGGAGGTTGAACAGAACCAATCTTCCTCTCCCATACTTGCGTAGTACGCTACGGGCCAACTTGGGGATTTACCTGCTCCCATTTACATTCCCCCTCCTAATGTCAAGATGATGGAGCCTGTGGCCACCATCCTCTACCAATCATCATCTATGAGACCCTCGGTGGAAACTCCCTTTGAGACTTCCCCTTCTGTTTCGCTCAACCTCCCTTCAACCCTCACCCTGGGCTCAACATCGGTGGATCCCTTATCTTCTTATTCTTTCGTCATCCCCCATGATGATGCGCATGTGAACCTTTCTTGTCATGATGATGAGTCAGGTAGCTTCGCTGTGTCATGTGATCCTCCTCTAGTCACTCCATCTTCTATTGTGATGATGACAGCATGGAAGCCTTGTCCACTCCTGACTTCATCTTTCCTGCCTATAATCAGGATGGCACCATCTATGTCTATCGTGACTTTCATGGTTTGAGCATAAGCTACACCTCCTGTAGCTCCGACACTCCACCTAACCATCAGCATGTGAGTAGTAGACATCCTACCCAGATCACTCCTTCTCGCAATGTTTTTTCGGTTTCTACTTTGCGCTCACGCTGCCAACGTTGTTCATCATCCTCCCATTTATTGTCTTGTGGCACCTTTCAGATGGACCCCCCATCCATACCTTATATCGGTTATGCAAATGGTGCAAGTCACTACTCCTGGAATCTAGCCTTGGCAGGTTGGGCCATTTTTACCCCCTTACATTTGCTTGTTCTCTCGAACAGTGTATGTATTGGTACTGCCACCAATAATCAGGCCGAATATGATGCAGTGCGAGGTTTATTAGCCGATTCCCTTTCCCATCGCATCCTCCACCTTCATGTTCATGTAGATTCCCTAATTCTTGTCATGCAATTGAATGGTGTATATCATGTGCATAATCCTATCTTTTTTAGAAGATATCTACGAGTAAAGCTTTTGATGTGTGAATTTGAAATCATTACATTCAGTCATGTACCTAGAGCACAAAATCACTATGTAGATAACATTGCAAACAATATTCTAGATTGGCATTTAGTACACGCATTTAACACAAGACAATAACATAAAACCATCAAAATGATGCATATCCATAATATGTGTCGTATAAAATGTTTTAGAGTCCATCAACTCTGATACATATGACATGCCCATAGCATGTTACAAAAAACTCAAAAATAGGGGCACCACCTGCCCCTACACACTAATCATTATCTAGAGGATCTCGATCCAATGGCTCTGCTCCAACAGCTCGTAGATCGTGCATCCCCTATCCGGCCATCGCCATGCTCCGCATGACCCCTTGCCACTCCGAGGGTAGACCAATACATGGCTCTATGTACTGGTCATCTAAGTATTGTCAGCCGCACTCTGAAACACCAGTGAGAATCCTCTCACATCTACGATGGATGTCCTCCAGGAGGGCTGCCGCATCCTCATTTTGTGGCGCCCTCGATCCACTAGGTCCTGCAGCTCCTGACACTACAGGTCATCCCATATACCCGGCTAGTTTTACCGGTGTTGTATCTGCATGGCAAAAGTGAACGAATCAGTACCATATACAATATTCAGAAACTTTACAATGCACATAAAATATTAGCAATTTTTCACTTACTTTCGGGCCCTCATACTCGACCAAGAAGTAGTGGCAAGTCCAGGTCCCCACGATAAATCATACCACTATAGGGATAGTCATCTATGTACAATGGCATCTAATCCCAATGAGCAAATAACTCAGGCTAGAATACCCATCCGACCGCCCCACCTCCTCCTCTGCACAGTATTCTCCCCCACCAGTGCAACTTGGGCTCCCTCAGGCCCCCATCCCAGAGCTGTATGCGAGGTCGAAGTGTCGGGATATTCTCGAAGAAGAGCGAGCACAAAAATGTACCATATGCACAGTCATGGTTCACTTGTCGCTTGCATAGAGACAACTATTTTTTCAATGATGACATCATCCTCTTGGCCCACCCATAGTAGGTCCCACTCAACACACTCTCCACAAGCATCATCTACCCTCTAGTGATGCGGTGGAGTTCCTGGTTGCCTAGGATCCGCAGCACCAATGCGGCCATAGCACGGGTCTCTAACCTCTCTAGCTCCCTAATGGGTATTCATGTCCCTTTGACATGTAGACCTGGTCGACAATGGTGCTCTACAAAATCCATGATGTTCCACCCGCGCGGTAACACTGGCTGAGTATTCCCTACCATCCCAAGTGGTGGAAGACTAGTCAGAAAATATATATCCTGGATCGTCAACTCGATCCAGTGCCCCTGCACTATAAATACCTCATGGTCCGGGTCCCAATAGCTAACCATCCAGGCCAATAAGGGCTCTCCAACCCTCATCAAAGGGTTCTCCACAAAATTCAGAGCCCCAAACCTGGCCAATGCACTGCGGACACCCTGATCCTCCTGGATCTCTGACAGTAATGTGCCCAGGTCCCTTTCTCTCCAGTTGATCCGTAATTCTACCATATCTACACAAAACCATAAAATTTGTTAGTGTACATATATGAAATACTGTATCCAAATATAAAAACCCAGTTCTCAGCCAAAAAATAGCAGAGAAAAACCCCTCCCTGTCAGGTCACACTTTTCAGGCCCAATCCTGGGTTAGGTCGCAGTTGTCTGCCCAAAACCTACTACCTAGGTCACAGTTTTTTCCCCAAAAAGTGTCAACCAGCCGTGAAGAGGAGCAGGGTTCTATTCCTGAGCTCTGGGGACCTAAACTGAACTTTCAATCCACTGAAATGAAAGAGTAGGGTTAGGCCTCTTACATGCAACTGACAGATCTTGATTCCAACAATCAGTTTATCTGCTACGATCGCCGCAAGATTTAGGGCCTTCTCTCCTCTCTACATTCACCACAGCTCCACATGCAAATGAGTGAGTTTAGAGGGAAAATGCCTTATTAAAAGAGAAACCCCTATTTTTTCTTTCGCCTTCTGCGGAAAAACCGTAGCTCAGTTTGATAAACCGTCTGTACCGTTGGAAAGCTCTCGCCGAGCTCTCAAATGATTATCTGTTAGTTTTTTGTGATTTGATACTTCACCAGGACACATTTTGTCCTAGCAGGGTCACTTCACCACTCCTCAAAATCAAATTTCTTCACTTGTAACACTTGTACTTGGGGCACCACTTTGCCTTCATACTTGTCCATGCTTGTGTTGATTTTCGTCGTGAGTAACCATCATGTACTCATGATTTTATGGTCCCCATTGGACCTTTTCTATGTGGCAGCATCATCGAGTCACCCTTGTTTAGAGCATCTGATTTGAGTCATCATCGCATTCATGGAGTCTATCCCGAGTCCCTTTGTATCCCGCTATAGTCCTCCATCCTTCATTTCTTGGTTCCTCTCTCGTGTCTCACATCATGGCCTTTAGTCCTACTGTCCCCTATCCCTTATGATATTGTTTCAGTTGCTACTAGGTCATCCATGCCCTTTATGCTCTAACAAGGGAAGTCGTTCGTTCGCTACTCAATACCCCCCATTTCATCATCATCCTTGGTGTCAGTCTGTCAATCCCTCTACTATTTTCTCTCACGCCTTAGTTGAGGATCCCTTATTGCCTCACCTATGGCGGACCTCCTTCTGTCAGCATCAGATCATTCATTCCAGAAGACAGGTCTAGAGGGGAGTGTACCTTGGTTTTAGCTTCCACTCTTGTTCGGTGCCTCGGATTGGGCAAAGGGACTTCTTATTACCCTTTGACTTGATTTTTTCTTAGCTCCAGCTCCTTTTCAGCATGATCGAGATCCGTATACTTGATGGTTCAGTGATGCAGCAACTAATACCGACGTTTCCCAGGTGTGTGTGAGATGTTTTAGCCCTCATGAGGGGGTGGCCCTATAGGTATCCCCCAACATGCCCGAACAACCTCTTCATTACAGCCTTTGATGTAGCTCCATAGATTTGATGATGTCGGCCTCAGTCGCTTACAACGCCTTTTTGTTTGCATGTATTAGTCATATTTTCATAGCCCTTTCCTGTTTACAAGGGCATTTGCGTTGTATTTGTATCTCATGTACTCATATATTATTGTATAAGTCCTGGCTATTATCCCGGGCACAATATGTATGTGGGATTCATTATCATGTTTTTACCTGGCTCATGTTTATGCCAGCATGTACTATATTGTTCAGTCCCTTGTTTACTAGACGCATTATTCTTTGTACTTTGTCTCGGTGGGCATATGTATGCCTCCCCCGACACCTATAACACAGGTACTCACTCATAAAAGAGACTTGTCGCACCTATCAGTCTCACCTCCTTAGGGTCTAGTCCTCTAGCACTTTGGTCTACCTTATATTTCTCTCTCTTAGACTTCCCCTTCGGTGTCTAGTGATTGAGTTCTTACGACGTACTTCGGTCATATGATTAGCTCCTAACACTCGCACGCTGGGGGGCAATCTGTTACACCATTTTTTGGTCATCTAAATTGTTACTATTAGATTGACCTAAGTACACCATGTAGGACCAATTTTATCCTAAGTAAAATTTATTTCACTATGAAAAATAACTTAGTAAACCACCTTTATTAAGTTGTTTAGGGTCTAAACAGGAAACCCCATGAGGAAATATTAAATAAATCCACATTCGTCTGACTTTCCTCAACGAATAATTAGTTAAACAATAGTTTAATTAATATTCTCGGTCATATTTAACCCAAAACAGGAAAATTAATTAGAGAAATTATTATTTATCTTATTATTTTCTAGGAATAATTATTTAAACCTTATTTAAATAATATTCCTTGTTAAATTTGACTAAGTCATTCATTAATAATTAAATAAATCATTATTTATTTGATTATTACTCAAACACATTGTTAAAATAATAAATAAATCATTTATTTATTTATTATTTACAAATAAAGGGATTTGACCCAAGTCAAATTCTTTTTCCCTCCAACAAAAACAATAAAATATTCCATAAAAGTTGGATCTTGATTTGGTTAATAATATTTTAACTATGCACCAATATCTAGACTAACTCAATATTTTGTTAGAAATAGAAGGGTTTTTCCATTCATTCACTACCTTTTTTTGCCTAAAGATCACTCTGGATCTATACTTTGGGTCTGACTTTGATCCACCATCATTGTAATATTTTGCTACCATTTTTCTTGTGAGTTCCATTTTTTGTCTGTGTTTTCTACACCATCAAGAGAGAGGGATTTTAGAACTGAAGTACTGAGGACTTATAAGAACCCATCCCATTGAGGAGGAGTGGTAACATCCTTCTATGTTCTCCTCCCAGGTGCCATAAATAGAAAATTATTTAAACATATTATTGCTTTGTCTATTGGATGCATGGATCAACTCTTGTTTTTATTTACTACTTAATGTCTTTTAATGCATAGATCTATATTTTTGCAACATTTATCTTGGTCACATAATTGTAGATCTAAAGATATTGGCAGCCATACTTGTTGTTAGGGTTGTTTTTTATGCACGGGAAAAGTGAGCCTTTTTTGTACACTTGCGATTAAGATTCATACTAACAAATATGATCATGAGGTATCTGCTGATTTTCTAATCAATGAAAAGATGGGAATGCTTTGAAGTCAGTGAGGGGGGAGAAGAAGTCATGGGTTAGGGATATGAGATATGGTGCCACCAATTATGACTTGTCCTATATTTCTTTGTGATCCCTCATCGGCTTGAAGATCTGCTTGCTTGTTGTTTACTCTTAGAATGTGAAAATATTCAATCTTTCCTATATACTTTGCTAAAGTTTTTGCTCTGTGAAGGATTTGATTGAGAGTTGAATTTTTTGGAGGGGACTTGCGCAATATTGCATGGATGATGAGAGAAGAGTCTCCAAAAATAATTGCATTATTTATTTTCTTATCCCTTAGGATTTTGAGGCCTAAAAGTAATCCATAAGCCTCTTCTTTGTTATTTGACATTTGTCCCAATCCCCAATTGTAAGCTATCTAATTAGTTTTATCTTGGTGGATGATGAGGCCTCCTGATCCTAATTTGCATGGATTATCCTTTGACGCTCCATCAATGAAAAGGTAGGCTCTGTTGAGAGAATGAACCCAACTTTGAAACTCTGCCTCTGTCTTTCTTATTTTCCAAATTTGTTGCACCCTTGTGTTCTTTTGTTGACGACAGTAGCTAATATTGTTGACAACAAAACTGATCCAGCTTCTTTTGTCATCCTGGAGTTGAGCCATGTCTATTCCATAGAGCCCTTTGGCCAAGAGAAATTCAATCATCAGTCCCCATTATTTTTATGTTATTGTCTTTACAGTGGGGATTTTATTTTTAAAAATTTTCCCATTTTTGGCTAGCCATATTTGCCAACAGAGAAAAGAAGGATGTTGCTCCAGAATCTCTGTATTGTTGATTTTTTTTTTAATGAGTGAGGAAAGATGATTTTCCATTTACTAGTAACAAACTGACTTATAGGGAGATTATAGTTTAAGTTTTCTTCAATAGGTGCCACCATCGCCTCCCAACAATTTCTAGAAAAGGGACAATCTAAGAAAATATGTTGGTTTGTTTCCTCTGCCTTCATACGGAGAGGACATTGTGATGGTCCACAAATTCCTCTCTTCTTTAGATTCTATGTTGTTAATGATCTACTGTGTAGCAGTGTCCAAAGAAATATTTTTATCTTGGGGAGGGTTTCCACCTTCCAGGCCTGCCTCCAATATTTCCATTCCTGTTGCCTCTGATGCTCTTGAATTTTTTTATATCCGATCTTAATTGAATACTCTCCTCCCATTGGTATCCAATAGAAGGCATATTTTGTTTTTTTGTCAATTGGTGCTGCACCAGCAAGAAGAGAACTCATCAGATTCCATTGGTTTACTAGATCATTGGGCAGATTGGGTTTGGCCCATTATTTCCATTCACCATCTAACTCCCAATTGGAGATATCTTCCAATTTTTTGTATCCTTCCCTTATCATCCATCTCTTTATATCCTTAATGTCTGGGTTACTGTCTAAGGGAGGATGTCTCATTATGCTTTCCTTCCATGAATTTATATGTTCCCCATTTCCTGGTCGCATAGAGATGTGGGCCTTGATTAAATGGATTGCTCTAGAGATTACTTTCCAAATTTGAGTGCACGGTCTAGTTGGATGAATTTTTTCTACAATTGAAATTCTTGGTGCATTGAAGTATTTTTCCTCTAGTGCTGCTATCCAGCAAATTTTTTCCCCTATTAGGAACCTCCATGCAATCTTATTTCCCAAGGCCATATTCATTATTCCAGAGAATTTTATGGAGATTCCTCCATTTTTGTAAGGAGTTGTAACTTGTTTCCAGTTTACTAGGCTAAATTTTTTTCTTTCTCTTTTCTCGCCTTGCCATAGGAAGCTTCTGATTATTATTTCTATTTGTTTGTGAATGCTTGCCAGAGCAGTAATGAGAGAAAATTGGTATAAAGGCAATGTCGCAAGAATGGATTTGATGAGGATAATTCACCCTGCTTGGTTTAGCCAAAGCATGCCCCAAGCTTGAATTTTCACTTTCATTTTCTCAGCATATTTTCTCTAGATTTCAGTCTTTATGTTTTTCTTGGTAATGGGCAGCCCAAGTTATTGGAAATTATCCCAATTGTTCTGATAAGGAATTTCTGAAATTTGGGAAATTCGTTGAAAATTCTAATGGGAGTATTCCAACTGTAGATGCAGCTTTTTCCATTGTTGACTAGTCCACCTAAAATATCCAAGAAGTTGGAAAGGATGGTTTTGAATCTTCTAGCAATAATGCAGGAAGCTCCACCCAAAAGAAGAGTGTCATCAATGAACAAGGAGTGGTTTATTATTTTGGTTCCATTGCTGATAGAGAGGCTAGTTAAGGCAGAATTTCTTCTACTGTGCTCCAGTTTTCAACTTAGAGATTCAGCCATGAGAATATAGAGAAAAGGGGACAAGGGACAACCCTTCCTTAGACCCCTTGAGCTTTGAAAAAAATCACAAGGCCTGCCATTAACAAGGGGGACTATCCAGGGGCCTGTTGTGCAAGCCTAGATTAATTTGACGAAGTCATCAGAAAAACCAAATCTTTTTAGAATAGCTATAAGGAAAGAGAGATTTACTTTTTCAATAGCATTCACTATATTCATTTTGAGAATGAACCCTCTTTCATTTCTAGAGAGGCTAGTGTGGAGAGCTTCTTGCACTAGGATAATATTTTAGACAATCTGTCGGTTGGGGAAAAAACCGCCTTGATTTTCAGAGATAAGGGAGGGGAGAAGGGGTTTGAGCCTACCAAAAATAATTTTGGAGATGTTCTTATAAGAGGCATTGCAGAGGGAAATTGGCTGAAATCGGTTAAGGGAAGAAGGGCGGGGGTCTTTAGGGAAGAGGGCTAGAAATGTGGAGTTGGTGAATCCCCCAATTTTTTTCTTCCTAATAACATATATTATCATCTTCAAAATCCTTTTTGATGAGATGCCAGAAGGTGTGGTAGAAATCTATGGGAAAGCCATCTGGATCCGGTGCCTTGTCTGACTGCAAATCCCAGACAATTGCCTTGACTTCTTCTTCTGTGACTTCTTTAATGACAGAGTTATTTGTTTCCATATCAATTACCTTTGGAATATGTTTTAATATATATTTTGAGTTTTCCTGACTATCCACTTCTATTAAGAGGGTTTTGAAATGTCTAAAGACCTCATTTTTTATTTCTTCTTGGCCCTTTATTTCTTGTCCTTATTCTCCAATTATTATTTTTATGTTGTTCTTTATCATTCTTGTTCTAGCTAAGTTATGGAAGAATGAGGTGTTCTTATCTCCAGCTTGTATCCAAAGCTGCCTAGATTTCAGCATCCATGTTTCTTCTTCTTGTCTATTGTTCCTGTAGATTTTCCATTGAATTTCTTTTTCCTTTGCCTGCTTCTCATCTGTATTGTCATTACTTTCAAGTTCCTCTTGGATTTTTGTAAGTTCATTCTTTAAGGTCTCTTTCTCTTTGTGTGGCTCCTTGTAGCTGATCTTAGCCCAATCTTTCAATTTGGCTTTGGTTGCTTTAAGATTTGTTTCCCATATGTAAGTTGGTGAGCCACTAATATTCTTCCTCCAAACATTTTACACCTCTTTTTTAGCTTCTTCATGGCTGCACCAAAGCTGATTATATCTGAAAGGAAGGGGGCCATAGTTTTCGGCCATTCCACATTCGATTAGAACTGGTTTATGGTATGAAGTTGTTGAAGGAATGATTCTTGAGGATACTCTACTATAGCTGGCCACCATCTTGTCCCAGATGAGTATCCTATCCAACCTTTCTTTGATATTTTCTTTCCCTATTCTTTAGTTTTCCCATATGTATTTTCCATTTTTTGGAGGGATATCCAAGAGGTTTCATTGCTCGATTATTTCTTCTAAATTCTCTATGTTTGTGTCAGGCAGAAAGGTGCCTCCTCTTTTTTCCTCTGCCTTGAGAATTAGGTTGAGATCTCCTCCTACAATGAGGTCTTCTTCGAAATCCTCCATTGTGTTTTCTCTTAGTTTTTGCCAGCACGTCTCTTTGTCCTTGTAGTGATTATGATAACATATGTTGTAAATGCTGCTTTTTTTCTTATTTTTTGCATTTTCCAAAATTGTATTTATCCAATGATCCTTTTTTGTGAGATGGTGCATGTGCCATTTTCCTTTTTTCCATATAGTAGAAATTCCTCCTGAAGCTCCATTTGCTAAGATTTCTTGCCCTTCATAGATTTTTTATTTTGCTATTATTTTATCCACTTATTGACTACTAATTTTTGTCTCTTGGATTAAGAGGATGTCTGGTTTTTTATTTTTTATGAGGTCTTTTAGGAAGTTTACTTTGGAGGGGTGACCCAGCCCTCTACAATTCCAAAAGACAACTATTATTATTTGCTATTAGTGGTGGCTGAGGGACCCTTCCCTTTGTGTGCCTGTTGTGCTTTCTCTTTGTTCTTTGGACCATTTTCATGGAAGCTTTCAAGACCCTGTTGCATTCCCAAAGATATATCTTTAACTGCTGCCTCATCCCTTATTTCCTTGTTTGATCTTCTTCCAAATTTCTTTGTTTTTTAAATGTTAAGAGGTGTTTCTTTGGTTGAATTCCAAGTGAGTACTCGATCTAGGATGTGGGGGAGAGGGTTGGATAGGGAGAGAGGATCCTCCTACTGAGATAAGAAGCCTTGAGGGGGGGGGAAGCCAGGAGGGGGAGGGGAATGAGGTGTGGAGTTTGGGGAGATGGTGGAGATAGGAGGCTCAGTTGGAATGAGGGAATTGGATAAGATATCAAAGGGATTGGCTCCCAAGAAGGAATCAGGGATTGAGGAAGAGGGCTAAAAGGAGGGTTTTAAGTTCGAGGAGGGGGGGCCAGGCGGAGGTGGAGGCTGGGAAGCTGGATGAGATTTTGTGGCCATCTTCTTTTTTTTCACTTGTTCCCATTTCAGATTCAGGTTTTCTTCTGCAGATTTTTCAGTTTCTTCTTTCTTACTACATATATTTTCAAAATGGTCATACTCGTGACATACCTTGCATTTGAAGGGGATTTTCTCGTAATCCAACTATTGTATGTGTTTCCAGTTGTCTACCTTGAGCTTGACGGCTTCCGGGAGGCCCTTTCCAAGACCCACCTTGATGAAGATCCTTGCACAAGCCTACATGTTTTCTTTGGGTTCGCTCCTGTCTATATATTTTTTGACTACGTTTCCTATTGCGCGTATCTATTCATCTCCCCAACAGTGCAGCAGGATGTGAGGTAATCTGACCCAAACTGGAACAACGTTTGGGACATCCAATTCTGGATCAAAATCAGGAGTCTAGTGATTTAGAAAAAATCCTCCGGTGTCCATGAATTATGTTCCGCTACGAAAAATGAGATCCTGATCACTCTTGGATTCAAAGTGGCAGGTATAATAGCCTCTTCCACAAAAGCGAATGGAGATTTTCCCATTCGTGAACTGAGCCCAATTCCTTTCCACCCATTTCTAAACGGTTTTTGGGGAAGGCCACAAGCCTGTGAACTGGCCAACCAAACCTTTTTCGGCAAGAGAGATTGTAGCTTTCCTGGGCAGAGTAGGCGGCAAAGAGATCTCAGGGACAGAGTCCATTTTTTTTACAAACTTGGAGATAGTCGGTCTTGCCTGTTGAGGGCCCAAAGAATCGATCAAAGAGGCAAAGGAAGCCACTGCTGCATTAGGCTGAGCGTTGATTGTGGGAGAGGCACCAGCGTTGGAAGAAGGTGGCCCCGGATCTTGCTTCGGGGAGGCCATGATGGCAAAGGCCCTGCTCCAGAAACCCAGATGGCTGCGGAAATTGCTAGTTCACGCAACGCAGTAGAGCTTCGTAACTAGATTTGTAAATACATCTAATATTAATATAATCATTTTATATATGTTAAATATGTATGATATTTATATAGTCATTTTAATTTTGAATTTTCTTAGTTACCTTAGTTTGTTGAGATGATAGATATTGTTAATAACTTTAATGATAAAAAATGATGACATAAAATTTTTGAATGCAAAGTGACAATGTAATAGTGTTGAATGATAGAAAATGTGAATAATAACAACGAAACCAATTATAAAGAGTATTCATGAGTATTTATTGTGATCAATCTCAAACTAGTTTCTTCTACTATTCTTATTCTCACCTTTGTTATTTTTGTCATATTTTGATATGGATTGTATGAAAATAACAGTTGAAATTGTAAACCATTTAAATATTTAGCTCGTGCTATTGTACTAAACATCACACATTGTCTCTCTTTCTCTCCACTATTAATAGGTTGAATTACTATAGCACAAAAATCAATGTACATTGTCAATAATTTGTTGTGCTTACACTAAAATCAATGCACAATGTTAATCCAATCACTTTAAAATTAATGTACCGTCATACATCCAAATACATCAAATTAGAAATCAACGTCTACACTGAAATCAATGAATCTAATGCAAGAAATAAAATAATATTAGAAGACAACATCTACATTGAAATCAGTTCATATAATGCAAGTAATCAAATAGGATTAGAAATCAACATATACACTAAAATCAATGCATCTAGTGCAAGTAAGAAAATAATATTAGAAACCAACGTCTACACTAAAATCAATTCATCTAGTGCAAACAATAAAATAATATTATAAATCAATATATACACTTCAATCAATGCATTTAGTGCAAGAAATCAAATAGGATTAGAAATCATCTACATTGAAATCAATGCATCTAGTGCAAGAAATCAAATATAATTAGAAATCAACATCTACACTGAAATTAATGCATCTAATGCAAGTAATCAAATAGGATTAGAAATCATCATCTACACCAAAATCAATGCATTTAGTGCGATCAACCATACAGGATTAGAAGTCATCTGAATATAAATCAATGCATCTAGTGCAAGTAATTAAATATCATTAGAAATCAAAATCTACACTAAAATCAATGCATCTAGTGGAAGCAATCAAATATGATTAGAAATCACCATCTACATTGAAATAAATGCTTCTAGTGCAAGAAATATTTTCTTCCCCCTCTCCCCCATCCAACTCCATCTCTCTTTTCCACCCCTTCTCCACTCTCTCACATCCTATCTCTTCCTTCCTCTCTCTCCCTTTCTTTCCCACCTCTCTCTCTCTCTCTCTCTCTCTCTCTCTCTCTTTCTCTCCAAATATGTTAATATATCCCTCCCTCTATCCTTCTCTCCTTCCTTATATCCATATCTCCCTCTTTGTCTCTTTATCTCAACCCAAAACATACACACTCTCTTTCCATCTCTCCTTCTTTGTCTCTATCTCACCCCAAAACATACACACTTTATCTCAATTTATCCCTTGTCAATCCCTCTCTCTCTCCACTTCTCACTCTCTATGTCATCTTCTTCCCTCCCTCTATTCCCCTCCAACTCTATCTCTCTGTCCCTCCCTCTCTCCTCTTACCTCCCTCCCTATCTCCTCCTCCTCTCTCATCCTTCCTCTCTCTCCTTTTCTCTCCTACCTCCCTCTCTCTTCCACCATCTCTCTATATCTTCCTTTGCCCTCCAATTTTCTCTCCTCCTCCATCACTCTCCTCCTCTCTCTCAAGTCCTCTCTATTTTCCTTTCCATATCTCTCCTCTCTCTCTATCTCTATCTATCTCTCTATCTATCTATATCTCTCTCTCTCTCTCTCTACCCTTCAATCCTCTCTCTTCCCCATCTCTCTCTCTCTCTCTCTCTCTCTCTCTCTCTCTATCTCTCTCTCAATATCTACACTAAAATCAATGAATCTAGTACAAGAAATAAAATAGGATTGGAAATCACCACCCACATTGAAATCAATTAATCTAGTGAAAGAAATATTCTTCCCTCTCTCCCCCCTCAAACTCCATACCTCCTTCCCTCCCTCTCTCCACTCTCTCACATTCTCTTTCTCTTCCTTCCTCTCTCTCTCTCTCTCTCTCTCTCTCTCTCCACTTTGTTATTATATCCCTCCCTCTCTCCTTCTCCCCCCTTTCCCTCAATCTCTCCTTATTTTTCTCTTTATCTCACCCCCAAACATACACATCCTCTCTCCATTTCTCCCTTGTCACTCCCTCTCTCTCTCCACTTCTCGGTCTCTATATATGTATTCTTCCCTCACTATCTCCCCCTACAACTACATACCTCCATCCCTCCCTCTCTCCTCCTCTCTCTAATCCTTCCTCTCTCTCCCTTTCTCTCCTCTCTCTCTCCCTCTTCCTCTCTCCCTCTCTCTCTCTCTCTTTTCCCTCCAATCGTCTCTCTTCCCCCATCATTCTCTTCCTCTCTCTCAAGTCCTCTATCGCATACTTCCTCTCTCTCCCTTTCTCTCCTACCTCTCTCTCTCTCTCTCTCTCTCTCCCCCCAATCCTCTCTCTTCCACCATCACACACACTCTCTCTCTCCAACTATGTTACTATATCCCTCCCTTTCTCCTTCTCTCTCCTTCTTTCCCCCCTTCTCTCTATCTCTCATTCTTTGTCTCTTTATCTCACACCTAAATATACACACTCTCTCTCCATCTCTCCCTTGTCACTCCCTCTCTCTCTCCAATTCTCACTCTCAATGTCTTTATTCTTCCCTCCATCTATCCCCATATAACTCCATTTCTCTATCACTTCCTCTCTCCTCTCTCTTTCAAGTCCTCTCTCTCTTCCTTCCTCTCTCTCTCTCTCTCTCTGACCTCCAATCCTCTCATTATCTCCCTCCATCTCTCCTCCTCTCCCCCCCCACATGTTTTTCTCCCTCTCCCTCTCTCTCTATCTCTCTCTTCATTCCTCCTCTCCCATCTCCTTGAGTTTATCCCATATCTCCCTTGTCACTCCCCCTATCACTCCAATGCTATAACTCTATGTCTTTGTTCTTCCTTCCCATATATATCTAGAGTTACTATATATTAGGGTTAATAATGCTTTTTTTGCATGTTATTAATGATGATTTCTCCCATGGTATTTGGCCCATAGGCTTCACATAAATAAAACCTCTTTTTAGAGTGTTTGTAAATATAAAGAGGTTTATTGAGTAAATATAAAATGATGTTTTTTTTTTTTTGCCAAACCTCTTTTATTTACCATGGTATTTGACCCATAGGCTTGGTATACAATTAGATGTTTAGTTCTAATCCTATTTTATATATTTTTGTATATTTATCATGCCTCTTTATACCTATTTTATAAATATGGTTTTTCGCTCGTGGTATTAATAATACTTTGTCCCATGGTATTTGGCCCAAAGGCTTCACCTAAACAAAACCTCTTTTTTTTCGAGTTTTTGTAAATATAAAAAGGTTTATGGAGCAAATATTAAATTAGGTTTTATTTATTTACCATTCCTCTGGAGTAAATATAAAAAAAGGTTTTATTTATTTACCATACCTCTCGTTTATTTATATTTTTATTTATGTACCATACCTGAACCTCTTTATATTTTAAATTTATATTGTGCTTATACATAATAGTAATTAGGTTTATTTTTAAATATGACTGACATTGGATAAAGAGTTTTCAATGTTAAACATTACATTTATGTTTAAGTTTACTTTTTTAGGTGAGATCTACCCCCATGCTAGAGTGTCATAATACATAGTTATATTTTAAAAATTAATCTTAGCCTATTAATAATATATTGAAATGTTATATATAATCTAAAGAATCAAGTTATATATGATTTAAGATTCAAGTTAATGTTTTAGAGGACATTAGCGAAAATTATTTTTATTATTTTTTTAGGACGTGACATACTTACACATCGGGATCATTTAGCCAAGTTAAATATAATAACCAACCTAGATCCATCTTAACTCTAGATATATCAAGCACCAAGAGTGATCAAATCTATCAAGTTGCAAACCTATTTTCTTTGTGCAAAACTTGAGAAAAATATTTTCACCTCGAGAGATTTGATCCCTCTCAGCGCTTGCGGCCAAGGAAAATCTATCGAAGATATGATTAATTTTATCAATAATATGTAAATGCATCTAATATTAATATAATCATTATATATATATATTAAATATGTATGATATTTATCTGGTCATTTTAATTTTAAATTTTCTTAGTTACCTCAGTTTGTTACGATGATAGATATTGTTAATAACTTTAATGATAAAAAATGATGAAATAAAAATTTTCAATGCAAAGTGACAATGTAATAGCGTTGAATGATAAAAAATGTGAATAATAAAAATGCAACCAATTACAAATGGTATTCATGAGTATTCATTGTGATCAATCTAAAACTCTTTTCTTCTACTATTCTTATTCTCACCTTTGTTAGTTTTGTCATATCTTTTCATATGGACTATATGAAAATGACAGTTGAAATCGTAAACCATTTAAATATTTAGCTCGTGCTATTGTACTAAACATCATACCTTGTCTCTCTTTCTCTCCACTATTAATAAGTTGAATTACTATAACACAAAAATCAATGCACATTTTCAATAATTTGTTGTGCTTACACTAAAATCAATGCACATTGTTAATCCAATCACTTTAAAATTAATGTACCATCATACATCCAATTAACTCAAATTAGAAATCAATGTCTACACTGAAATAAATGCATCTAATTGAAGAAATAAAATAAGATTAGAAAACAACATCTACACTGAAATCAATTCATATAATGCAAGTAATCAAATAGGATTTGTTATGAATAAACCTAACTCATTAACATTGCAAGGCAATAGGCTGAAACTTCTCATCAATCTTGAATGTTATATAATGATGGGTTCTCTCGCTATTTATCTCCACAAATTGATTTTACATTAATTATTAAAAACCATTCTTGATGCTCCATTGATTACTTCCACATATTCTCAGAAGAAAACTCAATGAAAAATGGCCAACGCTACCAAAGTGGATGCGCAAATCTAGAAAAATAATCAATATGGTTTGGATAAAATGTTAAGATAGTCAACAACGAGCCATGAAATCTCTCATGGATTTATTTGTCCCCATTTCGTTTTCAACTCAAATTCGAAGTGGAAAAAGACAAACACATGCTACTATATTGCTAGATTTCCCTGCATGAAGAATGTAATGTGGAAGAGCAAGAGGTGATGAATATTTAATGTGTTATAGGGCATTTGGTAAAATTCGAACCAAACAACAAAGAGACACATGTCGCTCTCTATTGTTGGATCTGCTTGAATGATGAAGGCAAAACAAAAGAGCAGTAGGTGATGAGTGTTAAAGATAACATTTCATATTGGTTAAGTTATTAATTTTAAAATATTAATCTTATTTTAGCATTGCCTACTACGTGTTAGAAGTACCAACATATGTAACATTTAATGCAATGGTAAGGACTCATCACTATTTTGGTTCATTTCTCATATTTAATGAAATATATGGTTTAAAGGTTTTGATTTTATTTTTATAATGTCTAACGTGGGAGGTGAGAGGTATTATGGTAGTTTTTTGGAAGTGTGAGGTATTATTACTATATGCATATGCACAAATCTATTTTCGATATACTCAGTATGTATATATGACAAATTGGAAAAAAGTAACCTATTTGAATGATTCTTGGTGGGTTCACATATCAATCACTTCCTCACTTGGGACAAAATATATATAGGAATAGGGTTTAATGGTGCCCACTTACTAGAACAACAATGTTTTGGATCATTTTGTTTAGGTTAAGCATTTATTTTAAGAACTTATTTTTATGCAACACAAAGTCTACTTTTTAGACCATGGTGCATAATTTCCTTTCTTAAATTATGGGACCACCATCCTATATTGGTCGATTTCATAGGATGGTCAAAGTGCCTCATTTGCAATCCACCAAAAAAACCAATCATGTGTTTGGAATTTTTATTAAAGGTGGCTGGTCTACATTTTACAAACTGGTAATTATCTTGAAATGATAATGGTCCAATCATCACTACATCCTTGAAGGAATAGGGTTGGGATGTGGAGGGTGCATTGGTACCTAGCGCTCCTCCAAAAGGCTTAAGAGAAAATGCATTACAACATTCTTGTTGATGACATAATATGTTATAAGGAAACCTTCGATGAATTAACGTCTCACATATAGAAACCTCTAATAGATTTGGTGGGATACACTCCTTCTATGTCACACTTTATGCTCATGCATAGGCTATGAGCAATGGGCTTGCCTCATCGTGCTTGCATTGATTTTTTTTTCAAATCGTGTACACATGCATTCATATGTGGCCTCTGTTCATGGAAAGATGGATATCCAAAATCTTCTATTCTTTCGGTGTACCTTTGCACCTTTAGGGGCAATTTCTAGGTTAAATTATTGTTGCATGGGGATGTGAAGTCATGTTTTTTCTCTTTATCTTATGGGTAAGAATGAAGTTATTGGTATTTTGTGAAGTATAATTAACAATTAGTTCATGAAAAAAAATCAACAAATCCTATGTGAAATTTGAATTAAAGTGAAGAGGATTATAATTCTTTTATTCTAAATAAATCAAATATATAAATTTTATTTTTCTCCACACACACGAATTATATCAATTTGTTTATTTGATAAATTATATTTTGATGAATTCAAATAGTTATATTGTATCATTATTACTCTCTAATATATCAAAAAATATAAATATATGCTCTAATTTCTACTTATTATTTTATAAAATTTAGTTTTATATATTAGAATTGAAATTTGAAAAGTATAAATATTTGTACTTTTAAAGCGAAAAATTGGATTATGAAAGTAAAAATATTCATGTTTCCAAACTATGAATTTAGTCTTGAAATTGTGAATTTTTATTTGGAAGGTAAGAATTTGAATTCCAAAATATCATGTTTTAATCTTAATATGATAAATTTCAATTTCAAAAGTGTGAAATATTGAATTATAACATCAAGTATTGGATTTCAATATTCTAAATTTATATTACAATTTATATATGTCGAATTGTGATATTAGTATAACTTTTTTATTTTTACATATTTGCGTGCATATCAATGTGACATACATTGGTAATGAAAAATAAATTTGTGTTATCATTAATAACTATACATTTTCGTAAATAGTTAAAGAACGACAAATATAAATGATTTTCATCAACACTCATAAAAGCACAAAAAACATAACTAAAATACTATTGAGGATTATGAGGATGGTTTTAACATATGTAAAAGTTGTAATAGCAAAGATAAGGTCATGAGGTCAAATTTTCTTAAATTCCTCAAAGTTAAGGATACACGTTGTTCATTAACAACATTTACTGGAATATAAAAAAGCACTTTGACGGTTTCTTAGGGATTTTTACTATTTTCTCCCTTCATCTAAAAATCCAAATGGTGTGGGGTAATTCCAGGGCACTAGATCAAATTTAAACTTTTAAGCTATGACTTTTTAATTATTTATTATTTGACATTTTTGTGTTTTTGTTAGATTTTGAAGATACACTATTTGTTCAGATTGTAATCTCTTTTCCTTGAAATTTGATTTTAAATTCATAAATAAATTAAATATCTTAAAAAATCCCCTAAACCCTTACATTCTACAAATTACATAGTTCAAACTTCCAATTCTCAAAAATATATATTAAAATTATATATATACACCCTTATCATGTTATATATGAGTACGATTTTAAAAATAATTAACTATAGAAAATTCAACCCTTTTACATTTGTATATAAATGACATAATGTTTTATAAATGACATGAGTGTTTAAGTCCCAATAGTTAACTATTGATAAATAACTTCTAGTACGAGTTCATTGATATTTTGGAATTATTTTCTAGTAAAAGTTCATTGATATTTTGGAATTGTATTTCATTGAGTTCTTAAATTTATAATATTATAAATATTTTATCTTAACATTTATATTTTATTAAAGTAAAAGAATAATATAATGATAATTTTTTAATAAAATTGTCATTATTGGAATTAAAATAAATAGATATTTTTAATTAAAATACATACAACAAACAATAATATTCATTTAAATTTTAGAGCATTGATGTGCTCTCATATTATTGGGAACAATCACTAACGCATTACATTACATTTGGGTCGTTAAATTTTAATAATCATCGACCATAAGTTTAATATGCACTTTAAATCTATAGATTTTGTTAGTGGAATTGAGAAGTTTCCTTTTGTCTCTAAGAGGTTGAATCTATTTTGATGAGTAGAATAATCTTTCATCTTTTTCAAATGTTCCACTATACAAATATTTTTGAGGATCTCAATTCATAATTTAGTTTGATGCAAATTATTGGGTAGGTAGCTTTGAGTGTAAACACTATATTTGTTGGAATAGAAATGACAGTTTATTAGTTCTGAGGTGACATATATATATATATATATATATATATATATATATCATGTAAATATTTAAGTATGAATTTTTCAGTTGATAAACGTTTAGTGATCATATGGCCCATGAAATTTCAGTCACACAGTGGAAAATTTTATCTTCGTTTTGTATGAGTCATTGTTGAGTTGAGCAACGAAAGCATAACCTGCAAGATTGACATAGTGTTTTGCATGGTAAAACCCTCCTGGCGAGGGAAACATCCACCAAGAAATGATAATTAATATTATTATTATTCAAGGGATATTTACAATAGCCAACTTAGAGGCATACATTTTCCAATCATTCGACACACTCTCCTTTTGTTAATGTATTCATTTTTTCCTCTAGAGGCTTACATGGGTAAATAACAACCTCTCATATTTTTTATAAATATGTCCTTAGATTTTAAAGCAATTACATAAGAAACATTTTACAAAATTGTTCCTTTTATATATTTTTTCCTAAACTCAAATTAGAGAAAACAACCCAAACCATATGAACCAGTTTTAGTTGTTATCCCAAGAATACAACAAAATAGTTGGAAATTACTAACAATATCCACCTTGACAAAAATTTACCTGATATATCATGCCCACAATATTCATCACCTCCATTGCAAGCCAAGAGAACCTAGGCACCATTTTAGCTTCTCTAAAAAAATTATTTTTGTGAACATGTTTGTACAATTTTTCTTTGTATGGGCTTTTTCCAGAGCCACTGCTCCACCTTCACCAATAACTTGTCTTGGAAAATGGTACTTAATAGGTATATTTTTAGTCTTATTATGATAATATGAATTCCAAGCCAAATAATAGCACTTTGACTATCACAAAATAATTGTTCCTTGTCCTCTATCCTTCCAAACTCACTAAACAAACTTTTAACCAAAGTGCCTCTTTGCAAGCATGCAAGGAAACTATGTATTTTATATAAGTAGTGGATGAAACAGCTATGTTATGAAGCTTTTACATTCAACTAACAAATCCACCTACAAGAGTAAATATATATACAAAAGTGGATCTAATATTTTCCAAATCACCTGCAAAATCTGAATTAACATAACCAAAACTAAATCACTACTACCATTATAGGTGATACAATAATTACTTCTGTCGCTAAGATACCGAAGCACCCATTTCACTGTTTCCCAATGCAATCAAACCAACATAATTAACAAAATAATCATACCATTTAACAAAAGTTTTGATCCGTGTAGATATTTTTAGAATTTGTTGTGGTATTTCCTCAGTTTCTTGAGAAATTTATGCAACACCATCTTCTTTTGTAGTAGTTGTTGGGAAAAATACTAAGAGAGCGGGGGGGGGGGAATGAATCAGTATCTATAAGAATCACAATCTCTTACTGATTTCTATGTTGGGAAACTTGCATATACCCAAATATCTTACTATTCAGATAAATATTTAGAAAACATTACTTAGCCCAATTCATTAGTTATGCATCAGATAATTAAGCAATAAACAAGTACAGTAATAACATAATAAATCATCACACATGAACACTAATATTTAAGGTGGAAACCAAAGTCTGGTGAAAACCACCGCTGTTGTCGTCTCTGTCTTCAATATTTATTATTTACAAAACTTCTTACATTATTGTACTGATGTGAACTCATTTCAATACGCAGGCACCCACCTGCATAAGGCTACAACCTTCTCTCATTCTCCAATTGCTACTGGAAGGGAGCTCCAGTCCCCTGATCTTGTTTACCAGCCACTACTAGAAGGGATCTATGACCCCCTGAACAGAACACCAACTTCTACTACCAACAAGATTCTACTTCCACACAGAAGGCTTCATCCCTCAGATCCACTCCAGACCACGTTTCATTAATTTTCACACTGAATCCAACAGCTTCAACACAACACAATTTGTAGATCAACACTAATAGCCACAACCCAATCTTTAAACAAAACAATGAGATCACCATAACCAGATCACAACAATAAACCCAGACTTCTGAATTAACATGCAGAATCAACTTCAACCCTGATCATTCATAAAACCAAATGTCTATGCTACTTTACCCACTTCACCTGCGTATATATGTGCTTTCCTATGGATGAACCTATGTATAGATCTTTATATACTGGATTTAGGAATATGATCAGACTCAGAACAGATTAGAGACATTTAGGCATTCTTTGTCAAATTTACAGAACCCTTATTCAGTCAGCAAAATCCATCATATTCAATCATCCAGTCACTGGCCATATTTATACATAATCAACTAGCAGCATAAAAAATGTTCAAATAATCCAAACCTACATGAAGACTTCATTGATAGACAACATAAATATAGCAGTAATGATAAAAGATTCTCTTCAATAATCTTAAAAAAAACTCTAACTTCCATACGCGCTTTTGCTGAAACGAACCCGCGTGTATACGTGCTTTCACTGTGACAAACCAACGTCTAGATCTGTAAATATTCAGGACTGCATAAAGTTTCATATCAATAGGCTTACTCATATCATACCCTTCAAAACATACGCTAGATCATGGATCTAGACATCTCATAAACAGATCAAGAAAATACATAGTCATTTCAGGTCTAGATATCCTAATCCATCATTCAATTCATACGTGCATCATTATTTCAGATATATTAATAATTTTAACCCATTCCATGCATATATACTTCAGAGTGAAGTATTCAATCAAAAACCCATACACTTGCACTCCTTGCACTATGATATTCTTCTCCTTATATATTTTGATCCTTTCCCAATACCATGAGCCAAAACCACAAATGTGTCGATGATATTCTTGGACGGAATCAAATAGCTGACACATTTCTCAATACTATGGGATAAAACCATGGTAAGGATCCCTGGTATCATAAACTAAGTGTGTAAGTACATACACGGCTTGGCTTCTTCATACTCGCATGTATACACGACTTCTCTTCATCCAAAGTGCATATACACTAATTCTGGATGTATACGCGGGTTGCCTTCATCAAACCTACTTATACATTGTGAAACATTACCTTTATCATATCTCGATCACTAGCTGGAATTCATTTTTCTGTTACATCTAAACTAACCTGCAGATACATCATTTTTACATATTTAACAAATAGGTTTCTATCAAAAAGGCAACTCATCATGTAGGTTGCCATCAAGGACAACATATCAACATATTACATCATATTGCCAACAATATCCCCCTTTGGGCTTCATGGCAACGATGATGGTGTTTGATCACCACATCTTGTAGATACCTAAACGACACATCAATCATAAACATACACCAAACACCAGGTTACTCTCCCCCTTTGACATCAACGACAAAGGGCGGATTAATGTCGAAACAAGGTTTATCTTTCCTTGTAGAAGGAAGAGCTCTTTAGATCTGATCTGAACTGACCTTTCTCCCCCTGAGCACATGCTGAGACTTTAGATTTTCAATGGAATACACAACTAGGTATGACCTTTCCTATCACCAAGGACTCATACTTACATCAATATCCCAACTCAGTGGGGTTACATATTTGACTCAACTACCCAACCAAGTGGGTTTACATTTTTGACTCAAGCACCCAATCCAAGTGGGTTTACATATTTGACCAAGTCCATACATGAATGAATATGAAAATTTTTACATCATAGGTCTCAACATGACCCTTATAGAAAATTACAGATATGACCTTTTATAACCAAGACCAAAGGATCGCAAGAGAGAGATCATAATTCAACAACCAACATAGTGCCAACAATGCATTATTATCAGCAAGGCTAATGCCCCCCCAAAGTTGTGCATCCTAAACATTTTCAACAACCAATTCATCAAAGCATCTTCATCAAGAAGATAATTATCTATGAAAGGAAATGTAAGATGAAATCCATAATTGCAGAATGTACCCATCAACACCTGAGCAACAAAGTCCAAAATATGACATAGACTGTTCTGAAGACTGACCCATAAATTTTATTATAGCAAGATCCATATGCATCTGTATAGAGAGAAACTCGCGTATATACGTGACTAGGCTTCATGCAACATGCGTACTGAATTTTATCTTCTGAAATCAAATAGACTTGATAAGAGAGGTAGAGTCAACTCCCAGATTATCTATGAGATATTCAAATGCGTCCTTGGGAGGAGGTTTAATAAATATGTCAGCAAATTGTTCTTTGGAGGGAACATATTATGATTTAACCTTTTTCTCAAGAACTTGTTCTTGTAATAAGATATATTTGATAGGAATGTGTTTGGTTTTGGAATTCATAACAGGATTTTTCGAGATATTGATGGCACTTGGATTATCACACAAGATAGAGATGGGAGGAGAACATTTAATTTGAATATCTTGTAATGTTTGCATCATCCAAAGAAGTTGTGTGCAACATGATGGGGTAGCCACATATTCTTCTTATGTTGTAGATAAGGCAATGGAACTTTGTTTCTTAGTGAACCAAGGCACTAATCGAGGTCCCATATAAAATGCACCACCACTAGTGCTTTTTCGATCATCAAAATTTCTAGCCTAGTCCACATCTGTGTAAGCATGGAGAGTAATATAAACCTTCTTGGGATACCATAGACAAAAATCTTGAGTTCCTTGTAGTAATTTGAATATTCTTTTTACAGCTTGAAGATGTGACTCCTTTGGATTGGCTTGGAATCGTCCAACAATCCCAACTGCATGAATGATATCTGGTCTAGTCTCGGTTAGATAAAGTAGACTTCCAATCATAGATCTATATTCTGGTTGGTTTACCATGGGAGAATCATCATGAGAACTGAGGTTACATCCAGTCACCATTGGAGCACTCACAGATTTGCAGTCTTCCATCCCATACTTCTTGAGGATCTTCTTCAGATATTTTTCTTGTGAGAGAAATATGCCATCTTTTGCTTGTTTCACTTGTAAGCCAAGAAAAAATGTTAGTTACCCAAGTAAAGACATTTCAAATTCCTGTTGCATAACAGGAGAAAATTTCTGACTCATGGGTTCTTCATTACTCTTAAAAATGATGTCATCAACATAAACAACAATAATTAACAGTTTATCATTCTCAATTTTTGTGTATAAGACACTGTCTACAGATCCTTTTGTGAAATCTTGTTGTTGAAGATATTTTTCAAGACGATAGTACCATGCCTGAGGAGCTTGATTTAGACCATATAGAGCCTTTTTTATTTTTCAAACAAATTTTTCATAATTTCCCATAATGAATCCTTTTGGTTGTTCTATATAAACTTGTTCTTCTAGATCACCATTGAGGAAAGAAGATTTTACATCCATTTGATAAACCTTGAATCGTTGAAAACTTGAAAAATAAAGAAACATTCTTATGGCTTCAAGTCTAGCTACAGGTGCAAATGTTTCTTCAAAGTCTATACCTTCTAGTTGAGCATACCATTTGCAAACAAGTCTAGCTTTGTTTCTAATAACATCTCCCTTTTCATTTAACTTGTTTTTGAATATCCATTTTCTTCCAATAACATTTTTATCATGAGGTCATGGAACCAAATCCCAAGTATTATTCTTTTCAATTTGATCAAGTTCTTCATTCATGGCCTGAACCCAACATTCATCTTTACTATATTGATTTACATTATATGGTTCAATGGTGGATAAGAATGCCAGATAACTATGATATCCTACAAGAGTTCTTCTTGTTTGAACCCTTGATTCATTTTATCCCAAAATTTGAGATTCTGGATGACTCTTTTGAACATAGCTGGATGGAGCCTTTTCTGATATATATTCTTCTGGTACTTCATTGGGTTTTCCTTCTATATTTTTGTTATTTGATGAGGAAAAATATACATCATCATCATCCTCATTTGTTGTTATTTCACTTTTGGGAGATGTGCGAGATTAATCAATTATAACATCTATACATTAAACAATCTTCCGAAGTCTTTTATTGTAGCATTTGTATGCTTTACTTCTAGAAGAGTAACCAAGAAATATTTCTTCATCTTCTATAGGCTCAAACTTATAAAGTTTTTCATCATTATTTTTGACAAAACATTTTCTTCCAAAAACTCTAAAATGCTTCATAGTGAGAATATTACCATACCAAAGTTCATAAGGAGTTTTATCACTGTTTACACAAACATGAGCCTTGTTGAGAATATTTACTGCATTATGCACTGCTTCTCCCCAAGAGGTGTAAGGAGTCCCAGATTCATCAAGCATAGCACAAGACATTTGTTGAACTATTCTATTCATTATTTCTGCCACACCATTTTTTTGTGGAGTTCCAGCTACGAAAAAATGTCTATGCCATATTGTTCATAGAAATCAAAGAAATCATCTGATATATATTCTCCTCCTCGGTCAGATTTAAGATATTTGATTTTTAGATCTAATTAATTTTCAGCCAAAGCTTTGAAGATCTTAAATTTTTCAAATGCTTCATCTTTATGTTTCAATAAATCAATCCAACACATTCTAGAAAAGTCATCAATGAATAGAATATAGTATTGTTCTCCACGAGGTGAATTTTTCCTTACAGGACCACATAAATCAATATGTATAAGTTCAAGAGGCTTACTTGTGAATCCTTCTTTGGCATTAAATTTCACCGTGGTTTGCTTACTAAATTGGCATGATTTGCATATGGTACTTTCGGGTAAAGTGATTTTGGGTAGATCATGAACAATTTTTACCCTACTTGATTTGCTTATTTGAGAAAAGCTCAAATGTCCTAATATTCTTTGCTATAATCAGTTTTCTGTAGATTTGCCTAGATAACATTGCTCTTGGCCACCTTTCAATATATACATATTGCTTGGTTTTATTTTTCCTTTTATTACAATCTTTCCTGTGTCAAGTTAACAAATCACATACTCCGTTGAAGGAAAGACAACTTCATTTCCTTGATCACACATTTGACTCACACCCAACAAGTTATGATTTAATCCATCAACATACATAACATTGTTATCTTTAACCTTTTATTTTAGAAAAAAAGATCCTTTACCCTTAATGATAGTAGGAGAGTCATTTCCAAAAGTAACATTCTTTTCCATCTCTAATGCATTGTATGAAATAAGTTTATCTTTATCATTTTCCATGTGTTTTGAACATCCGCTATCAATGTACCATTGATTTTCTTCTCCTTCTGCAAATAAGCCTATGTCGTAGATTTAAAACTGTAAGTCCTTCTTTCTCCATACCCTTGAACTTGTGGATATCTGTTGTTTTGGCTGAAGTTTACTCCTACATTCAGATTCTTCATGTCCAAATTTATTTCAAAATGAACATTCAATTTCGCCTTGAAGAGCAGAAAAATTGTTATAAGTATACTTATTTATTCCTGTCTCATTTCTTTGCTTTCTTGCTTCTCTGGTCATAATGGTTTTGTATGCAACACATTAAGCAGCTTCGTAACCAAAATTATGAGATGAGAAACATTGTCTATTAAATACGAAATTTATGCGATCATAGAACCTTCTATTGTTGTTTAAGTTTTGAATGATATTTTTTTTATTGTTCATTATTGAATTTGAGTGATCATATATTACCTGGTCATTCTCTTTGTTCTTTTGCTAAGAGATGAAGATTTTATGGTTGGCTTTTGCTTCATTTAGATAGCTTGTAGTTTAAGAATTTTATGACTAAGAATATTCATCGATATATCCAAGACCTGTCTTCACAAGAGGAGAGCATTGAACCTTGATAATTTCATCTAAGGTTTCAGATCCTTTCACAAATCTAAGGTTTAACGTTTTTACTTTCTCAATTTCCTTTCTTAGACTTACTATTTCACATTCTAATTTCTCATTGTGCTTCTGATTTTCTATGAGTTGATTCTTTAGAGAATCTATGGCTATTTTTTTCTCTTCCAAACATATTTTGAGTTGATTGATTTCTTCAAGAAAATCATTCTCTTATAAAGCATCCATAAAAGTATCTTTAGCCTCACTAGTGTCTTTTTCAAATGCCATGAGTAGTCTAATATCTTGATCAGATTATCCTTCTTCACTATTTGATAAACCATCACTACCTTCATGAGTATAGTAACTTTTTCTATTGACAAATCGTCTCCTATTCCCTTTTTCTAAATCCTTTCCTTTTTCATGATTATCTCTATGGGGACATTTAGCAGCATAATGACCAACTCTTCCACAAGAAAAACATTTGAAAGGAAGCTTACCTCTAAACGTTCCAGTGCCAAGTTGAAGTTTCTTTACAAAATTTACCTCATCTTCTTTTGATACATACCGTGATTATTTTTTTCTTCCTTGTCCTTGCATTTTGCAGTAGATCTAGAAGCAGCTTCTTTGACTTCAGACGAACCTCCTTTACTCATTTCACATGCAGTCAAAATCCCATGAAGTTGAGCAATAGTAAGAGTCTGTAGATCCTTATTCTCTTCAACAACAGACACTTTTGACTCAAATTTAAGAGTTAGAGATATTAATACTTTTTCTACAAGAGTTTTGAACACTTATTACTTCACCCATATTTCTCATATGATTTACGATCTCATCGAGATGTAAAAAGAAACTAGAAATACTTTCATCATTATGCATTCTGATATTTTCATATTGAATTCTGAGAGTTTGGAGTTTATAAATTTTTACCTTGGCATCACCTTCATAGCTCAGAATGATTTTGTCCCATATCTCTTTTGTTGTATTTAATTGCATAACTTTGAAAATTTTTGATTCAGTCAGACTCCCCAATAATGAATTGATAGCCTTTGCATTCATTTCATAGATCTTCCTTGCTACTGGATCTTTTGGAACAACAACTAGATAATGGTAACGACCTTCAAATATAGCCCAAACATATGCACCAAGAGACTAAAGATATGATTTTGTCATTTCCTTCTAGGAGATTAAATTTTTTTCGTTGAAGAGTGGTGGTCTGATAGATGATGTCCCATATTGATTGCTCATCTTAGATGCTCTTCCTTCTAGCGATTAAGCTTCTTCAGAAGGACCTACTCTGATTCCAATTGTTGGGAAAAATATTGAGAGGGGGGTAAATCAGTATTTATAAGAATCACAATCTTTTACATTTCTTTTATTGATTTCTATACACGACTTTGATTAGCCCAACTAGCATACATACGCGGCTATCCTAAGGGAAACTTCAATATTCCCAAATATATTACTGTTCAGATAAACATTTAGAAAACATTACTTATCCCAGTTCATCATTTATGCATCAGATAGTTAAGACGTAAACAGGTACAATAATAACAGAATAAATCATCACACAAGTGCATCACACATGAACACCAAGATTTAAGGTGGAAACCCAAGTCGAGAGAAAACCACCAATGATTTCATCTCTATCTTCAATATTTATTATACAGAAAAATACTTATAGTGTTGTATTGATGCAAACTCATATCAGAACGCAGACACCCACCTGCAGAAGGTTGCAATGTTATCTCATTCTCCAACTGCTACTGGAAGGGAGCTCCAACCCCCTGATCTCATTTACCAACCACTACTGGAAGGGAGCTACGACCCCCTGAACAGAACACAAGCTTCTATTGGTAGGAAGCTTCTACTTCCACACTGAAGACTTCATCCCTCAGACCCACTGTAGACCACGCTTCATTAACTTTCACACTAGATCCAACAACTTCAACACAACACAATTTGTAGATCAACACCAATAGCCACAACCCAATATTTAAATAGAACAATGAGATCACTGTAGCCAGATCACAACAATAAACCCAAACTTCTGAATTAACATGTAAAATCAAATTTGACCCTAATCATTCATAAAACCAAATGTATATGCTACTTTACTCGCTGCAACTTGTGTATATATGCACTTTCCTATGGATGAACCTGTGTATAGATATTTATATATTGAATTTAGGAATTTGATCAGACTCAGAACAGATTAGAGACATTCAGAGATTCTTTTTTAGATTTACAGAACACTTATTCAGTCAGCATCATCCATCATATTTAATCACCTAGTCACTAATAATATTTATACATAAACAACTAGAAGAATAAACAATGTTAAAACAATTCAGACCTGCATGAAGACTTCATTGACAAACAACAAAAATATAGCAGTAATGATCATACATTATCTTCAACAATCTTTAGAAAAACCCTAACTTCCATACGCTCTTTTTCTGAAATGAACCCGCGTGTATACGCACTTCCATTGTGATGAACTAGCATATAGATCTGTAAATATTCAGGACTGCATAAAGTTTCAAATCAACAGACTTACTCAGATCATACCCTTCAAAACATGCGCCAGATCACAGATCTAGACATCTCACAAAAAAATGAATAAAATACATAGTCATTTCAGGTCTAGAGATCATGATCCATCATTGTATTCATAGGTGCATCATTATTTCAGATCTATTAATAAAATGTAACACATTCCATGCAGATATAATTTAGAGTGAATTATTCAATCAAAAACCCATACACTTGCACACCTTGCACTATGATCTTCTTCTCCGTATATAGTTTGAGACTTTCCCAACACCATGATCTAGAACCACACAAGTGCCAATGATATTCTTGTATGGAATCAAATAGACAACACAATGCTTAATACTGTGGGATAAAACCATGGTAAGGACCCCTGGTCTCATAAACTAAGTGTGTAAGTACATACACCAGTTAGCTTCTTCGTACCCGTGTGTATACATGAATTTTCTTCATCCAAACTATTTATACACTAATTCTGGATGTATACGTGGGTTGCCTTCATCAAACCTTTGGGTACACTCAGGTTGCCTTCATCATACCTGTGTATACATTGTGAAACATTACCTTTATTATTTCTCCGTCACTGATTGGAATTCCTTTTTCAGTCACATCCGAACTGACATGTAGATACATCATTTTTACATCTTTAACAAATAGGTTGATATCAAAAAGGCAACTCATCAATTAGGTTGCCATCAAGGAAAACATATCATCATATTACATCATATTTCCAACAGTAGTTTCTTCATGTATATCTTCATCATGATCATCTTCATGATCATCATCGCTTGAAGATGATTGATTTTCCAATTGAACTTGTTGATTTTGTGGTACTTTTTCCTTTTTCATTTCACCATCTACATTTGATTTTATGAAATGATTCATCAAATATGACATCTATGTTAATGATGATTTTTTGGGTAGTAGTGTTAGGTCCCTATATTACTAGTTTAGTCCCTTATTGTTATTAGTATAGCCCCATTATTGTTATTGTTGTACCCATGTAACCCCAATATTGTTATTATTGTGCCCTTAAATTATTATTGTTAGGTTTGCTAGGATTATATTGTGGCCCCATGGACTCTTATATATAGAAGGAGGTTTTGGTCATTTGTATCATCCAAGAATTGTTCATTTATGTAATGTATTGGAGGTTTCCCCTTCGAAGTGGCTGATTTCTAAGGCATCGATCTCTCTTTTCTTCTATTTTTGGAGCTGGATTCACAACATTTGGTATCAGAGCTTTGGATTCTAGGGTTTCATTGCTCCAAATAGGTCATCGTGGAATTTTCACTATAACTTTTTTTCTACGAAGGTTCAGAAGCTGAAAGTTTTAGAGAGATAAGACAAAATCTTGAGGAACATCGTCCCATAATTTTAGAGCTTGATTCACAATATTTTAGGAGATGTGATATGTGGAAGTTAGGGATTTTTCTACGATCCTGAATTTAACCTAAACAAGCCATCATGGAATTTTCGCTATAACTTTTTTCTACAAGGTTTCAGAAGCGTAAATTTTCATAGAGCGAAGCCTAAATCTTGAGGAACTTCATGGAAAAATTTCAGAGTTTGATGCGCATTATTTTGGAAGGTAGGATCTGTGGAAGTTAGGGCTTGTTTAGGCTCCCGAATTTTATCTCAAAGAGGTGATCGTGGGAAAATCTTCACAACTCTCTCTCTGAGCATCGGATTGGAATTTTGTAAAGAGTGGTCGTAACTACACGAATGGTAGTTTCATTTCTATCAATTTCATAGCCATAGGAAGAAATAGTGACACGTGGAAATTCGTACAAATTCGCTCTATTGAACCAGTCCATAATTAGGTCATTGTGAGAGATTGGACATAACTTTGCCTTGAAGAATCAAAATCAGGTCATACCTATGGCATTCGAAAGAGGATTCAAACAGATACCTCAGGGAAATTTTTTAGATATTGAATATCCAAAATCACAGAGATAATTTAGTTTCAATATCGAGCTCCTCAAAAGCAAGAAAAAGGTGTGTATTTTTTTTCTTTTCTGAATTGCATAAGTCTTGTGTAAAAACTTAGTTTGAAGTGATTCCAAGGGCCTATTGTGCATATATTTCAGTATTGAGTTCTAAAATGTTTCCTAAAAATAATTCAACACCCGTTAAGCCCTCAGAATACTCTACTATGACTCATGAATATGAAGAATTGCAACATGATCTATCAAAATTACAAGAGCAAGTGCACCAAATTTCGCTCTCACAAAGAACAACAAAAAATGAAATGGAAGTTTTGAAGAAAGGTATGGAAATGAAGAGGGATGGTTTGAAGAAAGGAGTGGAAGCTAAGATAGAGGAAATGGAAGAAAAAATGAAAGACAGCATGCAAAACATGAAGAATGATCTAAAAGCAGACATGGAAAGTCTGTCAAAGTTGATACAAGAAATGATTCCTAATGGCGAAAAGATAGTAGAAGAAACTCATGATGAGCACAAAATAGATGTTAATCATGATTTCATACACTCTAATTTTGGATGGAAGAACCACCATATTCCAAATATGGATATGAGGAATTTTGATGGCAAGGATCTCGTAAAATGGATACTACAGATGGAGCAATATTTTGATCTCAATAATGTGAAAAACACACAAAAGGTATGCATTGCAACATTACATTTAGAACATAATACATTTGTATGGTATCGATGGCTTTCTTCCCATAATTTTTTTTTCACTTGGTCAATTTTTACAGAGGAAATGATAGCACATTATGACGATACAAAGAGAAAAACCTTCTTTAGCGAACTAATAAATCTCAAACAAAAGGGTTTAGTGGTGGAGCACATTGAGGACTTCCACAAATTGAATATAAGGGTAACTAATATTCCAGAGGAACACATGATTGATGTCTTCATAGGGACTTTAAAGGATAACATCCAACATGAAGTTCGCGTTTGGGAACCTGATTCATTGGAGAAGGCATTTAGGTTGGCAAGAAAAATTGAATGTAAAATTATGGCGACAAGGAAACCTACCACTCACATCTATAAATATGAAAGTGTTCCTACTCCTATAGTTCCACAACCTACAAGGTTGACACCACAACAATTGGAAGAAAAAAGAGCAAAAGGGCTTTTCTATAGTTGTGATAGAAAATACACTAAAGGTCATAAGTGTGCTGAGAAGAAATTATTTTACATAGATTGTGAAGAGGAAGAAGAAAATGAACAAGAATCTTCAAAAGAAGAGGATATACACTAGGAAACAACCCTAGAAGAGGAAGAAATGAGTCCGACCATATCGTGTAATGCATTAGCAGGAATCACCACTCCTCAAACTCTCAAGATAGAAGGACATATCAAGAAGAAAAAGGTAATAGAATTGATTGATTCGGGTAGTACCCATTATTTTATTCATTATAAGGTAGCCAAGGAATTGAATTTTTTCCTATACCCAGCACCATAATATAAAGTGATGGTTGCAAATGGAGGAACTATAAATTTCTCTCGAAAATACCATAATATCAAGCTAACCATGGGGGAATATGTATTGAATAGTACAATGCTTTCCATTCCAATGGGAGGCATTGATGTTGTACTAGGAGTACAATGGTTACAATCTTTGGCGACGGTAGCTTTTAATTTTCAAGAATTTTTCTTGAAATGTTTTTCAGAAGGAAAGGAAGTCGAATTACGGGGTATTTTAGGGAAGCCAGGAAATATAATAAGCTCTAATGTCATGACAAAGCTTCTGAAGAAATAACAACGAGGCATAATTGCACAATTATGCTCACTAGAAGTTCCAACATCAAAATCATTTATTTCTGCAGATCTCCAAAAAGTCTTGGACAATCATTCCAAGGTGTTTGAAAATCCCAAAGGACTCCCACTTATTGGTGATCATGATCATGCTATTCATTTTATTCCAGGAAGTGTTCCTCCAAACATCAGGCCGTATAGATATCCTTATGTCCAAAAGAGCGAAATTCAACGTATGATTGCAAAAATGTTAGAGGCTGGTATAATTCAACCTAGTCAAATTTCTTTCTCTACTCCAGTAGTATTGGTGCATAAAAAGGATGGATCATGGTGCATGTGTCCAGATTATGGGGAGCTCAATAAGCTCACTATTAAAGATAAATTTCCCATTCCTGTGATTGATGAATTATTGGATGAATTACATGGATCAATTTATCTTACCAAGTTGGATCTTCATTCAGGATATCATCAAATTAGAATGAAGACTGAAGATATTCCAAAAACAACATTTCGAACTCATGAGGGTCATTATGAATTTTTGGTCATGCCTTTTGGCCTTACTAATGCACCTTCTACATTTCAAGGGTTGATGAATTCCATTTTCAAACCCTTCCTTAGAAAATTTGTGATAGTATTTTTTGATGATATACTAATCTACAACATGTCTTGGAAGGATCATGTTCAACATGTTGACAGGGTGCTCAAATTATTGCAGGAGAAACAATTATATACAAAAGCATCCAAATGTTTCTTTGGAGTACAAGAGGTGGAATATCTGGGTCATATTGTATCTCACGAGGGTGTTACGGTAGACCCTAACAAAATTAAAGCCATTAAGGAATGGAAAGTCCCCAAAACCATAAAGCAGTTGCGAGGATTTCTCGGGTTAACAGGGTATTATCGCAAGTTTGTCAAGAATTATGGGAGAATAGCAGCACCTCTAACAACATTATTGAAGAAAGATGCATTTTCGTGGACTCTTGAAGCAACTAAGGCCTTTGAACATATTAAAGAGGCAATGTGCCTAGCACCAGTCATAGCTATGCCAGATTTTTCAAAAACCTTTATTGTGGAATGTGATGACTCATGAAATGGAATTGGTGCTATTTTAATGTAAGAAGGAAGACTCATTGCTTTTTAAAGTCATCCAATCAAAGGAAAGTATTTATAGAAAGATATTTATGAGAAGTAAATGTTAGAAATACTACATGCACTAAAGAAATGGTCACCTTACCTAATGGGAAGACACTTCAAGGTAAAAACTGATCATGATAGTCTTAAGCACTTTTTGGAACAAATACTATCTTCAGAAGAGCAGCAAAAATGGGTCACGAAGATGTTGGGTTATGACTTCGAAATAATCTACAAAAAAGGGAAGCTAATTATTTTTGCAGATGCACTCTCAAGAAAGAATGAAGAGGTGGAAGCATTGCTTTGTGCCATTTCTATTATCCATCCAGATTGGATAATCGAAGCAAGGGATGAATGGAAGAAAGACAAAGAAGTGTGGACACTCATTCAAAATTTGCAGCAAGATCCTAGTACATCTGATACATTTATTTGGAAAGATGATTCCTTATGGTACAAAGATCGCTTATATCTTTGTAAGAGTTCCCAACTAAAACAAAATATTCTTTTGGAATTGCACACTTCTCCTTTAGGAGGTCACTCAGGATTTTTAAAAACTTACAACAATGTGAAGAAATAATTTTTTTGGGATGGCCTTAAATCTGATATTCAAAAGTTTGTAGCGGAATGTTTGGTTTGCTAGCAGAATAAAGTTGAGACAATTAAGACCCCGGGTCTTCTACAACCTTTATCCATTCCAAGTCAATGTTGGGAGGATATTTCAATGGATTTTAACACAATTTTACCCAAGTCCGAAGGAAAGAGTGTCATCATGGTGGTAGTTGATAGACTTACCAAGTATGCACACTTTTGTGCATTATCTCATCCATTTAAAGTAAGTACAGTTGCTACTACATTTATGGACACAATTCAAAAGCTACATGGAAACCCAAGGGTTATTGTGAGCGACAAAGATCCCATTTTTATTGGAAATTTTTGGATGGAGTTATTTTCTTGTTTGGGTACTCAATTAGCTCATAGCTCATCTTATCATCCTCAATCCGATGGTCAAATTGAGATAGTAAATAAATTTTTGGAAGGATATCTTCGTTGTTTTGTATCTGATAAACAAACACAATGGGTCAAGTGGTTACCTCTTGCTGAATGGTGGTATAACACTTCCTTCCATACTGCAGCTAAAATGACCCCATTTATGGCACTTTATGGATATCATCCACCATCCATCACATCATATTTAAGAGAAAATTCTAAGGTTCAAGCAGTGGAAGATCACATCGAGCATCAACAAGAATTTCTCCAACTCTTAAAGGATAACCTAAATTTGGCACAAAATCGAATGAAACAATAGGCAGATCAACATCATAGCAAGAGAAGTTTTGATGTAGGAGATTGGGTATGTTTATAGCTACAACCATACAAACAAATTTCCCTCAAGCAAGCTAAGAAGGAAAATAAATTATCGCCAAAGTACTATGGTCCTTACAAGGTGTTGCAAAATATCGGTACTATGGCATACAAATTGGAGCTTCCTTCTTCTTCGCGAGTGCATCCAATTTTCCATGTTTCATGCTTAAAGAAGGTTGTAGTTGAAAATCTTCCAGTTCAAACAATATTGCCAGAACTTGATGAGGAAGGAAAAATCATATTGGAACCTGAAGCGGTCACGGAAACAAGAACTCGACAACTACGAAATCTATCAATTTTAGAGTATCTCATCAAGTGGAAGAACTTACCCACTGAAGATAAAATTTTATACAGAAGCACCCAGAGCTACTCAAGCATTGAGGACAACACTTTTTTGAAGGAGGGGGGCATGTTAGGTCCCTATATTACTAGTTTAGTCCCTTATTTTTATTAGTATAGACCCCTTATTATTATAGGTGTACCCCTGTAACCCCAATATTGCTATTATTGTGCCCTTAAATTATTATTGTTAGGTCGGCTAGGATTATATTGTGGCCCAATGGACTCCTATATATAGAAGGAGGTTTTGGTCATTTGTACCATCCAATAATTTTTCATTTATGTAATGTATTTGAGGTTTCCCCCTTAAAGTGGCTAATTTCTAAGGTGTTGAACTCTCTTTTCTTCTATTTTTGGCTTTCACAACAAGTAGGATCCCACAATCTATATCCATTAACTCCATCACCATATCCAACAACTATTAGTCTTTTTTATTTTGGATATAACTTAGAACGTTAATTATTTGGAATAAGAGCATAAGCATCACAACCACAAACTTTAAGATTTGAATAATCATAAGGTTCACCTATCCATACCTCATTCAAAATCTTACAACTAATTGCAGTTGATCGTGACCAATTTACCAGATAACTTGTTGTACGAACTACTTATGCCCACAATTATTGCTACAACTTGGCATCACTAAGCATACTCCTTCTCTCTCTAGAAGAGCCTTATTCATGTGTTATCAACACCATTTTGTTGAGGAGTATAAATTGTGGTTTTATGTCTTTCGATCCCCGCTTCCTTGCAATAATTTTTGAATTCGTTTCAAGTAAACTCAATTCCATGGTCATTTATCAAACATTTAATTAACATGTCAGTGCTCTTTTCAACCAAATATCTATACTACTTAAAGGCACAAAATACATTAGCTTTTCTTTTCAGTAAATAGATCCACACCTTTCTAGAGTAATCATCTATAAAAATTACAAAATATGAAGATACTCAAAGAGAATTTAGGAGATGGTGTCCAAATATATGAATGGATGTAATCAATAATTCTTTTACTAACATGTTTTAATGTTTTAAATTTTAGTCTAGATTGATTTCCATAAATACAATGCTTGTAGAAATTAAAGTCCAAATATTTCAAGCTTGAAAGTAACTTAGGGTCAACCAATTACTTTAGCCCTTTATTTCTCATATGGCCCAAGTGTTGATGCCATAAACGTGTAGAGTCACTTCCACCTTCAGATGTTATTTTTGCATGATTTATTTTTTTCCTCTCTTTAAGCTTATAAATATTTTTAAACCTATTAGCCTTCATGAATACCAAGATGCCTTTCGGCACCTTCATTATTCCATCTTGATTTGTACATTTATAACCAAAAAAATCTAACACCTCCAAATATATTAAGTCATTTGTAAGCTCAGGCACATGCCTCATCTCTGTTAATGTTTTAAAAGTACTATCATACATTTTAATCTTAATACAACCAATCCCAATCATTTTGCATGTAACATAATTACCCATGAAAACCACATTGTCATCAATTGATTGGTATGAAGAGAACCAATTCCTATGAAGACACATATGATGGGAAGAACCAAAATCTAGCCACCAAGTATGATGATTTTTAGAAGTAGTAGAAGTGGATAATACCTCATCAACAATACCTACACTTGTGTCAACTGAATTAGCTTCCTTTGTAGAGTCCCTTTTAGCGGCTTGTTCCTTTATTTTCCAGGAATCCTTCTTAAGATGACCTGATTTGTTACAATACGAACACTTTAACTTAGTCTTTTTTCCTCTTGACTTCGACCTTGACGTGTTGAGCTCAAATTTCATTCCTTTTATTCTAATTGGCGTCTAAACACCATTTCTTCTGGTGCTGAGGTTTCAAGGCTATATTTTCGTTGTGTTTCCTAGACAAAAAAAATCTCAAAACTACATCAAAATCAATGGTGTTAGTAGAATTGAAAATTATAGATGTTATGAAATGATCCCAAGACTCAGGCAAAGAACTAAACAATGTAATTTCCTTGTCTTTCCCTTTGAGTTTTACATCTATACTAGACAACTGACGTAAAAGAGTATTGAAATAATTTAAATGATGAGAGATCTTTGTACCTTACTTCATCAAAAAACTATATAGCTGTCATTTGAATTATATTTTATTTTTCAAGGGCTTCATCATAGAAAGGCTTTCTAACTTGGTCGATAAGCCTATTGTTTCTTTCTCTCTAACGTGTTAAACACGTCATCTGCCAAGCATAGATGAATAACACTAGGGGATCTTACATCCATTTCCTCCCAGTCTTCTTCATACATGTCCACGGGTTTCTTTGTCTTACCCAATAATGCCTTTACCAGTCCTTGCTACACGAGCATATCCCACGTCTTAACCTTTCGTAGCTCAAAGCTATGACTCTCATTGAACCTTTTGATTTCAAACTTCGCAATATGAATATTTTCCATTAACACAAACTTTTCCCAAAAGTTGTAACACCACTTGTTGAGTTGAGCAGTGAAAGCAGAACCTAAAAATAGATTGAATTGCATAAAATAATGACAAATAAACAAGACAACAAAATAATCAAACACATAAATTGACATAGTTTTTTACGTGGTAAAACTCTCCTTATGATGGAAACGTCCATGGGGTAATGATAATCAATATTATTATTATTCAAGAGATAAACTTACAATATTCAACTCAAAGACATAAATTTTCCAACCATTCGACTCACTCTCCTTTTTTTCGTGTTCATTTTTTCCTCTACAGGCTTACATGGATAAATAACAACTTGTCATGTTTCTTTCTAAATTTGTCCAAAACTTTTAAGGGAGTTACATAAGAATTTTTTACATGAAACAAAATTGTTCCTTGTATATGTTTTTTACTATAGTCATATGAGAAAAAACAACCCGAACCGCAAGAACCAATTTTAGTTGCTATCCCAAGAATATACAAAAATAGTTGGAAACTTCTAATAGTCGCCAACTAAAAATACTGCAAGCATTTTTTGATCAGTGCATGAATGTAGTTGTGATTTGGTGAACATTTATTCTTGTACAATTATTTTGTATCTAGAAAAAATTAATTGGCATGATCCAACTAAGTACTAAGCATCATGCATTAAATTAATGTTTGACTTACTCTCTTTTCACGTTATCTATTGAATATTACTTTATTATCATCTAACCGATAAGATGAAAATACATTAGTATATAATGTTTAACAGTTGTGGCATTCTAAATACTATGTATGGATATTTTTTTAAGTGTTGATTATATTAAAAATAATTATAAATGACATCAATATTAAGTATCATATTGTCTATTAATGTGATCATTAGTTTATTTTTTTATTTTATTTTTTGGATGATAATTGTATAGTATTCAACCAACAAGAAGATGAAAGGACAATATTTTGATTTAATATAGATATATAAATGATATATCATATCATTTTTTCAAACATAGAAGTTCAAACTGATTGTAAAAGGTGAAATAATGACTATATTCCTACATGGAGAAAAGGTTATTTTCTTCAAATACAAGAGATATCTTAGACCATAATCCCACAATAAATTTGTCAAATGGACAACTAATTCCTGATTATTTTGGTAAGATGTTCAAAATTACTTATGCATCTGCTAAGATGCTTAGAATTACTTATACATTTTTTTTTGAAGGGATGGATATCAAGATCTATTGTTGCTAATATTGTACTATTTAAGTTATCTATAGAAGATCCAAAACTGGCGCTTGAAATTAAGTCAAAACCATGAAGCTTAGGGTTAGGATATGGCACAACATATCGTTGATCTCCAGCCCTTCTCCTGCGATATTGTAGGGTAAAACTATGGTGCAATATATATTTGATATCCAACCCTTCGGCTATGAAGAAAATATAAATTTAAGATGATGCCTGAGAAAACGACATTTTAACAGTTCTTAAGAAATTGATTGGATATCATATTTTCATAGGTATAAATATTATGTTTACTTTCATGGATGTTTTCAAAATGAATTATGATCTGCTTGTATGTTTATCCAAAAACATAAATAACTGTTACACAATTATTTATTTTATTTGTGTTAAAGAATGTGCATCATTTTCCAACTTGCATAAAGAATTTTCCTAAGCTATTCATAGACACTTAACAATATTACTTAAATTCTTTCTGGATTACTTAGTATAATTTTTTTTCCTGTTCACACAATTTTTTTCTCACAACATAAGTAGTTATAGAGAATATATTGGACTTATTTCCCTTGATTAAGTTTACTTTTAAGATAATACATGCAATTTACAAAAATAATATAAAACATATTCCTCACATATTACATATGAAAATTAGAGAAAAACATGTTTGTATAAGAGTGAGGCTTGGAAATACTATGTAGCTAGTACACTACTCCTAGCTAAATGGGTTTTTGTAGCTTTTGCAATCCAATTTCCCTGTGCCTCAGGTTTTTATGGTGTGATTAACATTTTATATCTTCTACTTTATCTCCACATGTTTTGTTCCATCGCCCTCCCCCCAACACTTATTTCCTTCCTTCACACCATTTTTGTCCTCGTAACCTACACACATGGCAACATCTTGCCCTTGTTGTGTGATATCTATAATGCTTAGGGATTTTTATTAATTTACCATGCCTTTCTCTCCCCCATAGTATTTATTTGCATTTTTTTTTCTCTCATGGAGGACATTAAATTATAGAGGTACAAATGTGGCTATTTCCATGTGTCTTGTCTGTTCATAATAAAAACTGCCGAAATCAAGTATCGCCTTAAATTTATGACACCTATTTGATACACTTGTACTCTTCAATGACTATAACCACCACAATCACTGACAACATAACCTCCTGATTAGTCTTGGCCCTCCTTTCCTTTGTCTTGGTAGTTAAATAATAAAGTTCCACAAATTATGTGATTAGACAAAATCAATAGTAAATTTTTTATTTTTGTAATTAGAGGAATAAAAAACCGGGTCGGGCTCGTACTCAAGTGATACGAGGTTGATTACAGTCACAACCACTATATCTCTAGGGACTACAACATGTCCTTCTCTTATTAGACCATGTTACTTTAGGGGGATTTGAATCTTGAATCCATTTGTTTACAAGATAATTCATATCACTTTGATGGCCAATTGAGTTACACCGAGAGACTCGTGTCATTTGTGAACCTTGATGAGACAAATAACAATTATTACTCCCGACCACTAAAGATAATACCCAATTATCCATAAAACAAAAAACAAAAAAATTGATTGTAAAATCCTTACAACATTTTTCTTTCACAAATTTGAAAGAGATGGTAACTTTCCTCACATAGCATGATTTAATTAACTATATTATGAAGGAACATCAAATGGAAAACCAAGTGTTGAATATTTAGGTAAAATGTTTATGCTTTCCCATTTATCTCTAAATAATCTCAAATACATGATTGCGCCGAGAGGCGCATTCTACAGCCCAGTACGACCCCGATGTGTAAATATGTCGAAAGCCAAAATAAAAAACTAAAGAAAATTTGAAAAATAAAATTTAAATAATATCGTCTTACACAATGACTTGCATAACCATATAAATAAACAATTAAAAACTCATTAAAAATAAATTTTGACAACATAAATTTACAAAAACTCAAAAAAGAGGTTGTATTTAGGTGAAGCCTATGGGCCAAATAACATGGGACAAATTATTATTAATACCATGAAAAAACAACAGTATTAACACTAAAATTAATATTAAAATATTAATATTAATATTAATATTAATATTATTATTATTATTATTATTAAATCTAATATTCATATTAATATATTATAATATTAATATTATTAAATTTAATAACTTTCGTTTATTACAATATTATATTTATTATATTATAATATATATTAGTATATCATGATATATATATTAAATCTAGATATATATGGGAGGGAATAATAAAGACATATGGCATAGGTGGAGAAATAGGGGGAGTGACAAGGGAGATGTGGAGATAAACTGAAGGAGAGGGGAGAGGAGGAATGAAGAGAGAGAGAGGGAGATGAGTGGGAGAGGTAGAGAAGGGTAAGAGAGGGAGAGGGAGACATAAATATGGAGGTGGTAGAGAGAGAAGGAGAGATGGAGTGATAAGGATAGAGGATTGGAGGGTAGAGGGAGAGAGAGAGACAAAGAAGGGGGGATAGAGAGGGAGGTAAGAGAGAAAGGCAGTAAGAAGAAGGATGAGAGGAGGAGAAGAGAGGGAGGGATAGAGAGATGGAGTTGTTGGGGTAAAGAGGAATGGAATAATAAAGACATAGAGATTGAGAAGTGGAGAGAGAGGGGGTGACAAGGGAGAGATGGAGAGAGAGTTTGTATGTTTAGGGGTGAGATAAAGAGACATAGAAGGAGTGATGGAGACAAGGGTGTAGAGAAGGAGAGAGAAGGAGAAAGGGAGGGATATAGTAACATAGTTGGAGATAGAGATATAGTGATGGGGGAAGAGAGAGGATTGGAGAGAGAGAGAGAGAGAGAGAGAGAGCGGAGGGGGGGATAGAGGGAGGCGTGAGAGAAAGGGAGATAGAGGAAGGATGAGAGAGAGGAAGAGAGTGATGGGGCAAGATAGATTATTGTAGGGGGAAGGGGAGAGAGTGAGATATGGGGGAAGAGAGAGGGAGGTAGGAGAGAAAATGAGAGAAAGGAAGGAAAAGATAGGGGACTTGAAAGAGAAGAGGAGAGAGGGAGGGATAGAGAGATGGAGCTAGATGGGGGGAGAGGGAGGGATGAAGAAAGACATAGAGAGTGAGTAGTGGAGAGAGATAGGGAGTGACAAGGGAGATATGAAGAAAGAGTGTGCATGTTTGGGGATGAGATAAAGAGAAAAACAAAGAGAGATGGAGAGAAGGGGGAGAGAAGGAGAGAGAGAGAGAGGCATATAATAACAAAGATGGGATGTGAAGATAGATAGAGAGAGAGAGAGAGAGAGAGAGAGAGAGGAGGGAGAGAAAAGAAGAGAGAGAGTGAAGAGAGGTAGGGAAAGAGAGATGGAGATGGAGGGGGAGAGAGAGGGAGGTAAGAATAAATACATAGATAGTGAATGGTGGAGAGAGAGAGAGCGATGGAGTGATAAGGAATATGGAGATAGAGGGAGAGAGGATAGTAGAGGGAAGAGAGATAGAAGCGGGGGAGAGGGAGAGAAGGGGAAGGGAGAGAGAGGGGAGGAGAGGAGGAGGGAGTGCTAGATAGATAGATTGGAGAAAGAGAGTGTATGTTTTAGGGTTGATATAGGGAGACAGAGGAAGATATAGGTATAGATGGAAGGTGAAGAGAAAGAAGAGATGGATGGAGACAAGGGGGAAGGGACAAAGAGATTGATATATATGGAGTGAGAGAGTGTGTGTGTTTGGCGGGGTGAGATAAAGAGATAAATAAGGAGAGATGGATGGAGATATAGATATAGATATAGAGGGAGGGAGGGGGAGGGAGGGAGGGAAGAATATTTCTTGCACTAGATGCATTGATTTCATTGTAAATGGTGATTTCTAATCTTATTTTATTGCTTGCACTAGATGCATTGATTTTAGTGTAGATGTTGATTCCTAATGATATTTTATTACTTGCACTAGATGCATTGATTTCAATGTAGATGATTTCTAATCCTATTTCATTGCTTGGACTAAATGCATTGATTTCAATGTAGGCGGTGATTTCTAATCCTATTTGATTGCTTGCACTAGGTGCATTAATTTCAATGTAGATTTTGATTTCTAATTATATTTGATTTCTTGCAGTGGATGCATTGATTTCAAGGTAGATGATTTCTAATCCTTTTTTATTGCTTTCACTAAATGCATTGATGTCAGTGTATATGGTGATTTCTAATCCTATTTGATTCTTTGCACTAGATGCAATGATTTCAGTGTAAATGTTGGTTTCTAATCCTATGTTCTTACTTACACTAGATGCATTGATTTAAGTTTAGATGTTGATTTCTAATCCTATTTGACTACTTGCATTAGTTGCAATGATTCCAATGTAGATGTTGTTTTCTAAATTTATTTGATTTCTTTCATTAGATGCATTAATTTCAGTGTAGATGTTGATTTCTATTTTGATGTAATTGGATGTATGATGGTACATTAATTTTAAAGTTATTGGATTAATAGTGTGCATTGATTTCAGTGTAAGCATAAAAAATTATTGGCAATGTACATTGATTTTTTTGTTATAGTAATTAAACCTATTAATATTGGACAGAAATAGAGACAAGGTATGATGTCGAGCTAAATATTTAAATGGCTTACGATTCCAAGTGTCATTTTCATATAATCGACATGAAAATATGACAAAACTAACAAGGGTGACAAGAAGAATAGTAGAAAAAAATAGTTTGAGAATAGTTTGAGATTGATCACAATGAATACTATTTGTAATTGACTGCATTGTTATTATTCACATTTTTTATCATTCAATATTATTACATTGTCACTTTGCATTCAAATTTTTTATTTCAACATTTTTCATCATTAAAGTTATTTTACAATTTTTATCATCTCAACAAACTGAGGTAACTAAGTAAATTTAAAATAATTTTAAAATTAAAATGACTCTATAAATCTCAGACATATTTACTATATTTAAAATGGTTATGTTAATATTAGATGTATTTACATATTATTGATAAAATTAATCATATGTTGTTCATATTATCGACATATTTTCCTTCGCTGCACACTACTGAAACCCGCCTACATCCATCTTAACTCCAAATCTATCAAGCCTCGAGAGGGATCAAATCTCTCGAGGTGCAAACCTTTCCTTAAGTTTTACACTAAAAAAAAAGGTTTGCATCTCTAGAGATTTAATCCCTCTAAACTCTTGATAGATTCGGAATTAAGATGGATCTAGGCTCGTATATATGTAGTTAAAAGTAGCCATCCAAATAATCTAAAACATATTTGATTGAGAATAAAAACCAAGTCTGGAAAATGATTTCTGCATGAGTAAAGTCATGCTTATCCTCATTGTACATTTTTAGTTATCCGATGCTGCAGATCTCATGTCAATTTTTGCGCTTTTTTTATGGTTGATTTGGATATTAATTATTAATTAGCTGCTATAAAGTTGACTATTAAGAAAAAGTAAGTTACACATACAAAGTATTTAATGTTGGGTATATACTTTTGAATCCAATTACTTGAATGTTGGGTTTTATAATTTTGAATCTAAATAATTTTAAATTTAATAAAATAAAATCTAATATATTATATATTCAAGGCTTAAAATTAGATGAAATTAATTTTTTTACGATATTTTTGGGTTAGTTTTAATCAAATTTTATAAAAAATTTAAAAAGTCGACTTTAAATTGTTTAATAGTTTATTAAATGTTTTTACAATAAATCATTTAAAAATATTTGATTTGTCTTATATATAAGCTAAAATGTTTAAAATAGAATTTATTTTGAATTTTGAACTTAATATAATTAAATAATATTAAAGTTAACCGGTATCTTGAATTGAATTACAATGGTCTTTTTTTTTTCTAGATTTATTATATAAATAGTTTTATTACTGATGTTTAGAATCATATTGAAGATGAATGACTTTTATGGTTCAAAATTTCTTCTATGATAAATCCAAAATAAAATTATTATAATTTAGTTATTTTAAATAATGGGTGGTGTATAAATTGGTAATGAGTTATTTATTTAAAACTTATTATTTATTATAAATGAATTACTATATTTTGAATTTATTTTTTTATAAAAACTTACTATTTATTATAAATGAATTATCGTATTTTGAATTTAATTTTTTTAAAAATGGAAATAGATTTAACACTATTAAAAAACAACTTACTATTATTACAAATAAATAAATTGCCATATCTTAAATTTTAAATGTTATTTTTAATGGTGAAAATAAACAATTCTATAAAAACAAGATTATGTAAGAAAAGACATCGCGAGATTCAATCTCCTGCCAATTAACTCCGTCCGTAGACAATTTCTTTTTCTCCGACCACTGATACCGAGGAGAGGAGGATCTACCATGGCAGAGGTTGGGCTATATTCCGGAAGGACGCTTAGCAAACGAAAAATACATGCCTGAGTATTTTGGTAAAATGTTTATGCTTGCCCGTATATCTCTCAAATTCATTAATGCGACCCCTCAGAGTTGGTAGAGGGTCATTTGATCAGCCAATCATCTCAAATATAGGATATGTTTGCAGGCGAAGGGTAGCTATCAGAATGAATTGCAACAAATTACTTTAGTTGGAATTAAAATCCTTAAACTGATTTCTGCTTTACAATACTTGTAAAGCTGTATTTAATTCTATTATAAAATCTGATTATGAAAAAATTCAATCACAGCTTTATGTTTGCGGTTGTGCCGTCCCTAACCCGAGCGGACAATATTAAGCTAAGTCGTGACTGGTAGGAGATGATTTTTTTTTAAGAAGTGATTGAAGATTATTTTTTTACTCATCAACATGTATTTAATTTAGTAAAATAATAATAATAATAATAATAATAATAATAATAATTTAATTTTAATATCATAAATGACTCTTTTGAATTTGTATGTTTTTTGTTTGACAAAACATATGTTTTTAAACATTAGCCTTAGCCCCACTCAAACTGTACAAAGAATATGGGTTTTAGAGATACCATATTAGTTATTATTTGTAAATATAAATTAATATTATTTAATATTATAAATATTTTTTTATTTTAAATTTTATAAATTTTAAATAATTTATTATAGATTTTATTCTAAGTAATTAATATATATATTTTTATAAAATATTTAAAAATATAACTAAAATAAATTTTAAAATTTTATATATTTTAATAAAAAGAAATTTTATTTTCATCAAAACATATGTGCTAATAGAAATAAATACATGCCATTGAGTTCATTCTTGGGTTAAAAAAGAAATGGAAAACCCATGACATTCATGGGAATTCCTTTGAAGAAAGAATATGTATACCTAAATATGAGGGACCCAAGTTGATTAGACATTTTCATTACAACTTTCACATAACAAATAAACTACTTGATCTAACTTCCTTCAAAGTCCTTTATGCTTTTGTCTTATTTGTTGGTATTGTTACCTTCTTCAAAGTCCTTTATGTTTTTGTCTTATTTATTTGTTGGTATTGTTTATAAGGATAAAAACATTATTATTGCATACTTTTTTTTTTCTTCATGAAAATTATAATTATACAATATAATGATTACACTGTTTTAATGTTTATTGAATAATTTTTGTTATAGTGATAATTTATATTGTTAAAAATTTGTTCATTTAATTAACATTCAATATATAAATGTTGAAGTATAAATTTAAATTAGAGAAATTTAAATATATGGTTTTAAATTCAGAATCAAAATTAGTAATTTTGATATCTAAATTCATATTTCTAAACTGTGATGGTCCATAACCAAATTCATAATTTCAAAACATGAATATTCATATTTTTATAATTTAATTTTTCACTTTGGAAACATCAATATTCACACTTTTGAAATTTAGTTTCCAACCTATAAAAAACCTAATTCTAATGAAATAATTATTAGAAGAGTAAACTGGATAATAAATTCATATTTGTGGTGTGTTAATTTGTAACAGTTATACAATGTGACTTGAAAATATTTATGAAACTGAAAGTGGCTTCAAGTCCCACTTATAACATGATCACTTAATTATAAAACTTGGGAGACATTATCAAACACACAAAAATATGTTCATTAGTCTATTAATAGACATAAAAGTATTCATATATGTACATGAATGACTACCTTGATCACATAATCAATTAATTCTAACCACCTCTTAAATACTAGGAGCAAACTATTCTTCAAGAAATGAGCTTTACCTAATATAGACCAATAATCCTAGCAATTCACAAACATTATCAAACCTAAGACACGTAATAACTACATATTCCAATACCCCACCTTAACTACTACTTGTCATAATCTCCATCTAAGGTCTAATCCATTATGAACCAAAGAACCTCTTAAGCAACAACGTATTTTTCTTTTCTAACTTGGAATTTACACATCACACCTCTATCACAAAAACATTACCACATGTTAACATCCATATAAAGAAACAACAATCCCAAGGAATGTGTGGGTAACCGACTGCTACAACCATTGGTTTACTAGGACATTCTTCATGCACATCATGCATTCATTCATTCTTCCATCATTACTTCATACTTGTATATTGAATTCCCTATATAAAACCATTAGTCTTCATCTTGGGTATTCTTTGGCCTAGAATCACACTCTAACATTACAACTATGGGACTTTTTGGATGATCCCCAACCATCACACATCAAGTGGTTTCTATTTACCACAAAAATACACCATATCAAATGGTTTCTAGCTGACCACAAACCTTCCTCTACAAGGTGGGTTTTTGAGTATAGTGAAATATTCAACATAACAAATTATGGGGTTATGCATCACCATTGACTTACGTACATACAATTACAAACTCCACTCATGGAGATAATTTTTTTTAGAACTAATACATCAAGTTAAACATGACACCATACACTTGCTTATAAATACAATGTGGGAATCACATTACAATATGACATTTAGTCCATTATTATTCACCAATGCTTACAAATTTACCTTTTTTTTCCTCCATCATTACTTCACATCCATTTATGCCACAAGAATTCCACATGAATTATCACTAAATTATCTTTTCTACTGCATAAATGATCACATCCATGTCCTTCATGTTCCCGTTGCAATCTTCTAATTCCTACTTGCTCGTGTTTTTTTTTTTAGTCTTCATTTGGATGCATTGTATTTATTTGGGTTTTCTTCACTATGGGCTTCATCCTTGAACTTTATGTTTCTTCCTTTTTTGTAGCTACATAAAATCAATTATTAAAGAATGTTTTACTTATTCCTACAAAAAATTGATCAGAAATATCCATATAAAAATAAATCCATCTATTGAGATACATGGGTGCCATCCATTGTACTTGCCAATTGTCTAGGAATCATTTTTCTCTTACATGGTTCATCAACATGTTAAAATCTCTCACCCATAATTTGTCCCATCCTACTCACATTCTGAGATTACTCCCTCTCACTTTCACTTGTTATTCCTTTGAATCATTTTTGTTATCATCAAACATCTATGCTCATTTTCATTTATATGACCTATGCTCAAAGCCCAATATGCATGTTATACACTGAATACATATAGTGAATATTGTATATTTTTAGATTCAATTGTACCATAAGGCTCACTAAAAAATATGGGATAAATCCTACGATAGCTAGCATTCTTAGAGAATCTAAGACTTGGTTTCGAGCTCTCTTTTACTTTTCATATGATTTAATAATGATACAACATTTGATTTATCAATATATCTTCAATATAAATAATTGTTTTTAAAGGAACAACTCGTAATTTATATTAATAAAAAGAAGGGGACAAGCCCCAAACATTATATTTTCCAAGGAATAATGTAGAAAAAATTCCTTGAAGGTTAGTGTTAGAACACGCATGAGCAACCCAAAACCTTTCAAGATGATCACTAACAATTTGACAACTAAGGCCATTCAACCTAAGAACTTTCCAAAAGACTCCAAGGATGAAAATAAATTCCTAATACATTTTTACTTGATATTTTTCTTTCGATGGACTTTCACCTTCCCTGGAAAATCTTTCGTCTTTATTTTTACTTGAATCCAATCCCTAATTCCACTAGGATCGAAAATAACACATGCATTGGAATCAACCTTAGAATCAAGTAGAGGGAGTGACACCTATGTTTAGTTAGCCAACAAAGTTCTTTTCTAGTTGTGGCCTGTTGGGGTTACAAGTCCATTTGTTACTGTAGATACAACATTTTTTATCTTCTCAAGGACATGTCCATCTAACGAGGTGGGAGAATTGTTGATTCTCTTTGCAAAAAATTTTGTTACTACAATGTTAAGTGCCTTTACAATAGATGCAGAGGGAGTATGAAAGACCTAATTAGTATCATTCTTTAACTCCGAGAAAGAATTTTCTTGTTGTACACACCGTGCATTGGAATAGGCATTGGAGATCGTCAGAGAGGAGGGGATTGTAGAGTTTTCCTTAGCTAAAGTGACAAATTCTTCCGCATTAGAGATATTCTTTAATTGGAGTTACCTTGAATTTATTGACTTTTTTTTCAATGTATCCTCTTTACAAGAGGTTGAGGGAGATGGAGGACACTCCTCATATAATGAGTTATGATAAAAGGAGGCTCCCTCCCACCATTGAGGATTCTGATTGGATTTCTTCGCTGAGGTATTCCTAGCTTTGGGTCAATATTTAATGGAGTGTCTAGTTTCATAACAACCACTACACATAAATGAGATGTTTTCATAGTCCAGTTTCTGCATACATGATAATCCAAGACCTGTTAACTCGATTTAAACAAAGAATCACATACTAAGATCCACTTCAACACATATGTAGAAATATGTGGGTTTTAGATAATATATTGTATCTACACCTTGAGAGTGTAATTTCCCTAAAGTGTTACCAATGGCAGACAAAGAGGCAAGGTTCCACCAATGTAAAGGGAGTTTGGGTAGCCTTACCTAACCGAAGTAGTAGAAATAGACGTCGAGAGAGGGTCGAAAGAGGGAAACAAAGGCTGCATGGAGAGCCCTATGTGACCCCAAAACCATGGAACCAAGTTCAATATATGAGAGCTTTCATCAGCGCTATTGAAAACCATAATGAAGAATCCTTTGGCCAATGCCTAGATGTTCACCTCGCTAGAAATATGCGGCTTCCACTTCTCAGGGATCCAAGGGTGGAGTTCAACCAATCTTGGCCATAATCCTAAGAAGTTGTAGATTAAAATTTCTTTCGAGAAAATTTTTTCCTCACTAATGTCTTCGCCACACTTGAAATATATAGGTTTTAACCCTATACAGAAATTATCTGCAATCAAATCTTAAAGACAGAAAATAAATAATAGCAAGAGCATAAAACATAAAACAGATATACAAAAAGATTTTCCCCTGGATCCCAAATTGAGACTACCAGCTTGATTTTCATTATATTCATTTCAATGTTACAACACATATATATACATGCCAAAGCATATATAAACCCAAATCCATTAACCCTGGATTAGAACATAACCGTAGTTCCCTTGACTGGATCAACAAAATTCCAGGGGCCGAAAATCATCGTCCCCCAAACACCATGTTCAAACCGATGCACAAAACCATGGGTGGGTCTGCCCATGAGTGGATCTGCCCACCGAAAAAAAATTCTTGGGCCGTTGCCCTCGACCCCGATAGGGGGGGCTGTCGGCCCCCTTGTGACCCCCCTGCTACGCCCAGTGCAACGTATAGTGCATGGGACTGATCGTGGGAAGAATATAAGATATACCCAAAAAAATCACAATAAAAGGAGCATCAAATACTGGAAACCTGGAGGAGGGGGTTCCAGAACAGGGGACTTTGAAGATTCTCAAGCATACATGTACGATAATCCCTATGGGGGGAAACTGAAAGAGGATTTTATTATTTCCCTGAAGGTCATAGAGGGCCTCGCCACACTTTACCACCCCAAACATGGGACATAATCATCACTCACCTCTAGAATACACGAAACTGAATCATTGCTAGAGGAAAGGGTTGAATTGGAAGCAGTGTGAGCTCCAGTAGGAGGACTTGCACACTTAACAGGTAGAGATGTCAAAGTGGTCAATGAAGGAGCCATCGCAAAAGACTGAGAATCTACAGCATTCAGAGAAGAATGGAACTGTTTGTCCAAAGTCAGGAAAGAGACAAGAGAGAAGTTAGATAAATTCTATTAGTCTTAATTTTATTGATGAAGTATATCTAGATGTGGTTCCCTTTGATGTATGCGGGGTCATGTTTTGGAGTCCATACATGTACATGTCTAATGCAATATTCGTGAGGAGAGCCAACCAATATCAACTTGTCAATGATGGAAAATCGTTCATCATCAACATGCATGAAGGAAAGTAAACAAATTTCACTCGTAAGTGCCAACCAAGCCAAGAAATTGATTAGTTCCACCAAGAAGTATGTTTTATTATTTTTAAGGGAAAGTCAATATGAAGAGGAGGCATTAAGAGGCAAGGCATCCCTAAAGGGGTTTACTAAGAAACAAAAACAACAATTAGAGAAGTTTTTACAGGAATACAATGATGTGTTCCGAGAGCTTAAAGGGTTACCACCTAAGAGAGAAATGGAGCACAAGATCGATCTATTTCCAGGATCCCCATTTTTGAATATTGGGTTGTACAAGCAGTCTGTTATAAAAGCAAGTGAGGTAAGGAAACAATTGCAACGGTTGCTAGAATAAGGTGTCATTCGATTGAGTACATCACCATGTGTGATCGATGTGGAAATTGGTGGGCACTTCCCTGTTCCACTTTCTCCCCCACCATTTTTTATTTCAGTTTCCTTAATTGTATCAAAATTTACTATTTTTTATAGCTTTTCAGGTCTTGAACTTTTGGACCTGTTTTGAGGCCCAAAATGACTTTTTTTTGGAAAACGTGAGTGTTTGACTAATGTTTTTAGTTAAAATTTATGGTCCTCGGATATATATTTCTAACGAGGTATTGTACACATCAAACGAGGCCCATAGTTTTGGTGCTTCATTTCCAAGGGTTAGGTTTTTGGATGTTTAGGGTTTTCCATTGTTTCTAAATAATAAATATGCCTTCGAGCCCCATCGTAACATAGTTCAGAGGCATGTAGCCGCCACATCTCTTGTTAGAGATAAGCTACCATCTCCCTACCTAGTTTATTTTGATTTTGTATAAAAGTATATTTCAGTTCTTTTATATTAATGAAATGAAGTTTTATATCTGATGAATATTTGTGTTTATGTTTAAATTTTTATTGTCTTGTTTTCCCGTATAATTCTGGATCAATGGAATCAAAGAATTTTTCTCTTTCTTTGTTTTTCTTTGCATGTCCCCAATGAGGTAAAGGTATAAGGAGTTGGGGCTCAAAATCGTTGAAACTTTGCAAGACTAAACTCGCAAACCCTGACATCCTCCCATGGAAGAAGAAAATTAGAAAGACGAGGGAGCAGGAGATCCTTTCAAAATATTGCTTGAAGAAGCCCTCAAGTGATAGAGGAACGCTATTGTGGACAACTTTTCCCAGATCCTTCGGTGGCTACCCACATGCGATGCATCTTCATCCAAAAACCACTCTAGAGGTGCAACTCCCTTTAAGTTACAATTAAACTTTGACATCCACATATTTGAAGGCCAGATAAATGCAGATGCCATAGATAAATGCTTAAATTTGTTAGAAAGATATTTCCGAGTTCATGATTTTTCCAACTGGGAAAATATTACTTTTTCACTCCTCAAATCCTCCCCCCACATCAAGGACTAGTGGGAAAGCTAATATGAGAAGAGGGACGAGAGGGAACCCTCACTATTTTCAGCTGCACCCACTTGGAATTATTTCTAATATGCCATCAAGGAGAATTATTACCCTACTCAGAGCTATGAAGATAAATACATAAAGTGGACCATGCTGCAGCAGGAAAGGGACCAAGACGTTCCAGAGTTCACAAAGATTTTTCATACCCTTCGCACGACGTTGGGTATCAAGGATTATGAGCATAATTTGGTACTCAAGTACTGAAAATCTATACACAAGTACATTTTGGACAAGATGGAGTTCCTGAACATCTGCTCGCTTGACGCCGCGTATCGTTACTCTGTTAAGATTGAGAAAAAATTTAAATAGAAGAAGCGAGACTTTGGATTTTTGAATCTGAAGCATGGGAAAGGCACCCCAAACTAAAAAACAAATGAAAAATCCAAGGTAGGGCAACCCAAGACAACCCGCTGAAGCTACAAGCAAAGAAAAATACCCCGAAGACAATGATGGACATGGGAAAATTGTGTGAGTTCCATAAGATCCACACTCACAATACGAGTTAGTGTCGAGCCAATCAGTCACTGGTAGCCGATATGAAGGCTTCTAAATTAGATGCATGTTCCAAATCCGAGTTAGAACCAAACAAGGGGAATGAAAAACAGAACTAGATTATTGATGCAGAGCTTAGTGCAAATGTTTCCACTACCAAGATCAAGAATATTGAGCCCGAAGATCTAGAGGAGGCGGAGCGCTTGTTCCACTCATAGATGTGGGTGAATGGTTCTCAGCTGTAATTCATTATCGGTAGGAGGAGCCAAAATAATATCACTTTAGTAGAGGTCATGAAGCAGTTTGGCCTACCGACCACACCAAACCCGTGGCCATACACCATTGGGTGGCTTCACCAAGGACGAGATCTCCGCGTCAGAGAGAAGTGTCACCTTCCCTACAACATCAATCCCTTCACAGATGAGGTATTGTGTGATGTTGCTCCTCTTGAAGTTTGTTATGTATTCTTAGAAAAATCGTACTTGTGGAAGCGTCATGCTATGTATGAGTCTAGGCCTCACACTGTTATTATAACTTTGGGTAATAAGTTATATAGGATACCAGAGGTAGCACCGCCTACCACCATCTCTTTGATATTTTTGAATAAATGCAGTAATATAATTTCCCATACCAGGAAATTTGTCTTCCTTGTGATTTTCCCTCAGGGAAAGAAGAATATTGTGGCCACATCCACGACCTCTAGATAAGGCTCCTCTGAATAATAACAACATATTGATAAGTTCATGGAGGAGTACAGGGACATATTCACCTTACCCATAGGGTACCCCTAGATTGTCAGGTCAAGCACTCCATCAATCAGACCCCGCCTGCACCACTACCTAGCGAATGGATCTATCGATGCTTTGTTATGGAGAAAGATGAAATCAAGAGGAAGATTCATTATCTGTTGCAGAAAGGGAAAATTAGGCCAATTTAATCACCCTGTGGGAGCCCACTTTTGTTGGACCCGAAGACTCTTTATTGACTATCAAGTGTTGAATAAGATCATTGTCTAGAATAGGTATCCAATAGCATGGATTGATGACCTTATGGACCAGATGAAGGGGGGAAAATATTTTAGCATTATTGAATTGAAGTCTGGTTATCACTAGGTACCTGTTGAACCCTCCGATGTGTGGAAGAATTCCTTGAAATCCAAGGAGGTCCTTTTCAAATGGTGGGTCATGCATTTCGGGTGGACGAATGCCCCCACAACCCTTCATGAGGATGATGTATGACATCTTGAGGACGTTCACCAACTCATTCGTGGTAGTGTACTTGGATGACATATTGATCTTAAAACAAATTTGGGAAGAGCACCTCCATGATATTTGACGGGTCCAAACCCTCTAACAACAAAAATTGTGTGCGGATTTGGAGAAATATGCTTTTGGTATCACCCATGTTCAATATGTAGGGTACATCATTGATGAGCAGGGTGTGCATGTGGAGCCAGCCAAGATACAAGTTATTTGGCATTGTCCAACCCTAACCACTCTAACAAATATCTGTAGCTTTTTGGGTCTTGCCAATTTCTACCACATGTTCATGTTGGGGTTCTCTCATAGCACTTTGTCTTTAAGTCAAGTCACCAAAGGTGGAGTGAAAGAACAATTATTTTGGTCTGAATCGCAATAGAAGGATTTTTATGAGTTGAAGCACCACCTCTAATCCGCACCAATGCTCACATTACCATACTTGTAGTACCCATTTCAAATTTTCACATATTCCTCCGAATATGTTATTGGTGCAATTATTATCCAACAAGGGAATCCAGTGGCATATCATAGTGAGACACTTTCAGAAAAAATCCAAAAGCATATAAAGAGATGTATTCCATTGTGCAAACCTACCAGAAATTGAAGCATTACATTCCGAGGAATGAAATGATCATCCACATAGACCAGACACAAGGAAAGTTGCAGACCAATCACCATCAAAAATCGTCCACATACCTGTAAAAATTCCATTTGAACATTAATTACATGAAAGGAAACATCAATAATGTTGCAGACTACCTCAGCCGACCCCCAGTCATGGCACTGACCATTGTGCTTGACGCTTGTGGACACAAGCCTTCATAGTGGCCTTATCTTTACAAGAGCGATCTAGAATCAGCAACACATACCATGTTAGTGTAAATACTTCAGGAATATGTACCAAAAATACTCCACTTAAGTCACTGGTGACAACTGACCCTAACAACAATATGTGGTTGTTTATGCTTCATATCTGCAATAATAAAATGAGAAAACCCTGCAGCAAAAAGGTTGTATCCAATTTAAAATAGAAAGCAACAAGAAATATTCGATGTAATAACCCAATAGAGAAAGACTTTTAAAATGAATAATATTTGATTAATAACACCTGATGAAGGAGATCTACAACAAGGGTTTGCAGAATCTTCCTTTGTGGGATGGGTCCTTTGATGTCCTTATGCTTCAACGATCTATTCTCTCTCTAAATGTGTGAAATGCTAGAAGATGATAGTGGTGACGATGATAGTGATCATGGTGAAGAATGAATGGAAAGCCCTCTTATTTGTAACAAAGTATTGGGTTAGATTACAGTCACAACCATGAGATCTCTAGGGACTGCAACATGTCTTTATCTTCGTAGACCATGTTACTTTAGGGGATTTGAATCTTGAAACCATTAGATTACAAGATAATTCATATCACTTCGATCTCCAAGTGAGTTGCATAGTTTACAAGATAACTCATATCACTTTGGTCGCCAAGTGAGTTGCACCGAGAGACTCATGTCATTTGTGGAGATTAAACCTTGATGAGAAAAATAAAAATTATTACTCCTGATCATTAAAGATAATACCCAATTATCCATAATAAAAAAATAAAATTATTATAAAATCGTTACAACGTATTTCTTTCACAACTTTGAAAGAGATAGGAAAATTTCCTCACATAGCATGACTGAATTAACTATATTCTGAAGGAACATGAAATGGAAAACCAAGGTAAAATGTTTATGGTAACCCATTTATCTCTCAATAATCTCAAATATATGATATAATATATGACATATGTGCAGTCGAAGGTAGCATCTTGTTGGACACCTAATCCTCTATGGGTAGGTGTGGAAGCCGAATTGACAAAAAGAGTCCAAGTGACCTTGGAATGTGGAGTCCAAGCGTCACATCAATGTAGTATAAATGTACATCTATGAGTAATAGAAATTCAATCAATGCCTATCTTTCTCTTTGTGTGTGTTTTACCATGCATTGTTTAACATGGTATCAGAGTCGGTTCCTTCCTGCCTTGTTGAAATTTGAATGTGCAGTGATTTTGGGCATTTCTCTACCTTTGTGCAGAATTGTCCCTTTGTCAACAATTTCTTACCTGGTCTCTGAACTCTCTACATTCTCAAAATAGCAAAAAATGTGTAGTCTCTCATACTTAGCGTTAATTCCTGCCCTGCTCATTAACCACTCTGTCTGTCAAAAATACGTGTCTTTTCCAAAGTCTGGATACGGCTATTCTTGGTGCTCAACAGTTTTGTGGTAGTTTATATCCTTTGTCAGATTTCTTTCAATGCAACAATTATCCTCTGACATCTAAGAACGCATTTTTTTCTTTTTTATTTTGCTGCTACCATAATGCCTATCTTACAACCTTCGCCTAAACACTGTCTTCGCTACCATATCGAAGTGTTTCCTTCCAAGCTGCAGACATTGCATCGCGATTTTTCCTGAATCCTACCATCCTGATTGAGGACGAGCGACACTTCAAGCCAACCAGCAATCCAAATAGAGTAAGTCCTCCTTTCAAGCTCTGATGGCGAAACCCTTGGCCAAAGCACTAATGCAGCGATCCAAACTTTTCCAGTCTTTGAGCATTCTGAGTCTGTGCTCTATCAAATAAAAAAGAAGATCAAATTGTTCCTGTCCACTCTTCTTGGCACTATTGAGAATGAAACTTTCATATTTGCATTTCCATTCAAATATTTCAGAGAATTTCACACCACATCCTTCGGCTACGTGATTTTCCCCGTTATTCTCAAGAAGAATGTGAGAATTATTGCCTCCATTGCATTCTTTCGCTCTCGATTCCATCCTCCCTTTAGTATTAACCTGACTTGTGCATTCCTGATTGTTACGACAAGCATCTGCTGAGCTTCGATGGTGCTCTTCCTTTGTCAAACAATTCACAATTTCAACATTTTCTTCACTTGAATGCCTTGCTGCCTCTTCATCTATAGTTCCTAAATTACCTAAATCTAACACAGGCGTGGATCCAGAACCTCCTATGTCACTATCCATAGCTAAAAGATCGATAGTACCCATAGATTTGATGTGAAAAGATGGACAATACCCATAGCTTTGAAATTAAACCAGTTTGAAATTCCAAGAGTTGCTTTATAAGGGAAACTAGGGAGAAATTTCAAGTTGTATGTAGATATTCGTTGAATAATTTGGAATTCGAAGGCTCTTTGTTGAATGGTCAAAGACTTCTCGAATCCATATAGGGAAATACCTCAAAGGAGGGAGTAGACTTAAGCCAAATCATAAGCCATTCCTACAACTGGAGAAGGAAGAGATTTCCTCACTTTTTTTGTCGGGTGAATCCTCTAGACAAGGGTAGAAAGTGTTCTGGAGTTCGAGGCGCAAGTTTCTCTGTTCCTGGAGGCTAAGTCACTCTTCTCTCTTTTCTTGGGTCGAAATTTGTCTTCATAGAGGCAGAGTTTCCTTTATTGACAACAGATTCTTTCAGTCATAACCAAATATTTGATGGCTGTGATAAATAATAGATTCTCGGTCTCAAGAAGCACAAAATTCCTCCTTGAATGATTGTCTGTGGGTATTATTGGATACTATACGAGTTTCTTAGCTAGAGGATGCATTGGGCACTGGAAAAATTGTTTTTCCTATCACTGGTTAAGGCTGAGAGCCATTCCTTAGGGTTGCTAGTACGTTTGGAGGGACAACAACATAGAATTGAGCCTTTCCTTGCTATCCTGCCGTGTGAAGCCATTTCTAAACACAGATCAACATCTGGAGAGAGAGAACTAAATTGATGGGATTTCTAGACTTGTACACCATGGGCTGCGTATAATGTTGTAGCTTTGAAGGAAACGTGTGGCTTGTTTGAAGGGACGTTCCTTCTGATCACTAACTTGCACCAAGGCTGGTATTCATATATCTGCACATTTGCATTATATTTTTGATCTGTGGATCTGATTGAAAGCTTAAGTTATTTGTTGTATTGCGCACTAATGGGTTAGAAATAAGTGTGGACACACTGTTTCCACAAGTACACCATTTACTTTTGAAATAATTAGCATGCCCGTTTACTTCTACAAGCTCGCCATAAGTATAAATATCACAAGAAAATCCTATTTGTGAGCATCTTACATCTTCCAGTTGGTTGGAAATATGTTTGGTATAGCTTCAAACAAAGAATTATTAAGTATTGTCAACGTGGGATGCTGAAATGCTAATGTTTTATGCCTGAATTAAGTTGAGCAATGTGACTTAGATGTTAAAGCAACCCTCATAAAAACTTGGACTTGGAATGATCAAACTCAAATCCCCTTGAGGCATTTTTGGAATATTTAATTGTATTTTGAGTGTGGATTAACCAGTGTTGTCTCAAAACATAAGATAAAGATTATTATATACTTCATTAAAGCATTCATTGTAGCTAAAATATTGTTTTTTCTAAGCAAAATCAATAGCATATCAGTTGAGACCTCAAGTTGGTATTTATTTTCCGCATTATTTTGTGATTCGTTGAGTGTTGAAGTGTGTGGTTACCAATAAATTTTTAAAGTTTAAATGGCTCAGATTGACCCTTTGTTAGAGTTATTAAGAACTCTAATCATATCAACTGCTGAAAGCACAGTTAAAATCAATAAAGACACTCTCACAAATTTTCAAACCTCTCTGCAAAATGCATAAGAACAGATTGAGTTTTTGTAGCTTGAATCTCAGCTACAACAAGAATAATTACAGCAGTGGATTCATCATTCTGAACCTGTTTTTGTTCAGAAAATTGAGAGGGACTCCCATCAGAAGCACGAATATAAAGTTGAGTTTGGCTCACATCCAGTACCCATTCCAGGAGCAGATGTGAAAAAAGATGTAGAAATGCAGCATGCACCTCCCAAGCCCATCATCAGACCTTGGGAAGAGCTTGTCCATAACAAGAATGAAACATGTCTTGGATATGACAAGGGATTGTCCTTTCATATTTCGGACTACTCCAAGCCCATCAAATTTCAGAGTGCCAGATTTATTCATGATAATTCACCTTCATTTGTTCCAAATTCTACTCCTCTTCCATAGCAGCAACAACAAATTGTGAAATTCCAACACTGTGATCGAGTTGCCCATATGAAAGATCATTGTTTTAATCTTCATCCATGCAAGCACTGTGGTTGGCACACCCATTCTTCACACAAATGATTCAAAAACAAGCCTCCTGCAAGAACAAAAATTTATCTTGGATGGATTTCTTCTTGGCAATGGGCATCAACAACCAAGAAGATGTTTAAGTCGCATGTTAGAACTTTTTCTCGAATATCGAACAAACTTGCAGTTGATTTTTCACCATAATCTCACCTTGTACCTGACAGGGGGGAAAATGGTGGTCATCTACAAGCTTTGAAGCCACATCAAGCAAGCTCGAGCCACAATCTCTCATTCCAGATTAAAAGTTGTAGCCAGAGACACATTAGTTCAAGCGAGCCTGAGCCACAACTTGTCATTCCAGATTCAGATTTGTAGCCAGAGACATAGATGCCCATGAGCATTCCTTTGGTTGGTGGACAACCTTAAAACATCTATGTGAGGTTGATATTCTTCCTCTTCAAATAATTTGGAGCACTTCCTCTAGTAGAAGACTTCGGCTTCTTGCCAGCTTTAGTAGAGTTCCAGGAAATGCATTAAGCATTCCAGAGTTGGTGGTCATCCTTAAACCATCATAGGTTGTAGACCTTCCTTCTTCTAGGTTGAAGGTCTCCCTCTTCAAAATATGAGGGACACTTCCTCTAGTAGAAGCCCTCAACTTCTTGCCAAATTTGGAAGAGTTCCAGGAACTACACTAAGCATTCCAGTGTTGGTGGTCATCCTTAAACCACCTTTTTATGCCAACATTTCAGAGAGTTGATTCAGCCTAAGTGTTGCCATGCATACTTTGCAGATTTGTATTACAACTCTCTTCTTGGACTCACACATACCCCTTTTGATAAAGGGGGGGAATGTTGGACACCTAATCCTCTATGGGTAGGTGTGGAAGCCGAATGGACAAAAAGAGTCCAAGTGACCTTGGAATGCGGAATTTAAGAGTCACATAAATGTAATATAAATGTACATCTATGAGTAATAGAAATGCAATCAATGTCTATCTTGTCTTTGTGTGTGTTTTACAGTGCATTGTTTAACACATCCAAATAATCTGAAACATATTTTATTGAGAATAAAAACCAAATCTAGAAAATGATTCTGCATGAGTAAAGTCATCCTTATCCTCATTGTACATTTTTAATTATTAATTAGTCACTATAAAGTTGACTATTACGAAAAAATAAGTTACAAATACTAAGTATTTAATGTTGGGTATATACTTTTGAATCCAATTAACTTATGTGAATGTTGGGTTTTATAATTTTGAATCTAAATAATTTTAAATTTAATAATATAAAGTCTAATATATTATATATTTAAGGCCTAGATGAAATTATTATTTTTTGTTTAACTCTAATCAAATTTGATAAAAAAAAAAAAAAAAAAAATGAATTTAAATTGTTGAATCTTTTATTAAATATTTTTACAATAAATTATTTTTTTAAATAATAAAAAAGCATTTAAATATATTTAATTTATTTAATATATAAGCTAAAATTTTTAAAATAAAATCTATTTTGAATTTTCAACATAATATAATTTAATTATATTAAAATTAACAATTATCTGATGTTTAGAATCATATTGAAGATGATTGACATTTATGGTTCAAAATTTCTACATTAAAACTATATCTCATAAATCTAGAAAAAAAACTATTATAATTTAGTTATTTTAATAAAAACTTATTTTAAATAGTGGGTGGTGTATAAATTGGTAAAGAGTTATTTGTTCAAAACTTATTATTTATTTATTATAAATGAATTACCATATCTATAAAAATTTACTATAAATTATTATATTTGGAATCTAGTTTTTTTTAATAGTAAAAATGGATTTAATATTATCAAAACCAACTTACTATTTATTATAAATAAATTGTCATATCTTGAATCTTATATATATATATTTTATAATAGTGAAAATAAATGCAACACTATCAAAAACAAAATTTCGTAAGAAAATAAATCTCCTGATTCAATCTCCTGCCAATTAACTCGTCCGTAAACAGTTTAATTTTCTTCAACCACTGATACGGAGGAGAGGAGAATTTATTGAGCACGGCAGAGGTCGGGCTATATTCCGGAAGGAGGCTTAGCAAACGGAAAATACATGCTAATATTTTGGTAAAATGTTTATGCTTGCCCGTATATCTCTCAAATTCATTAATTCGACCCCTCAGAGTTGGTAAAGGGTTATTTGATCAACCAATCATCTCAAACATATGATATGTTTGCAGGCGAAGGGTAGCTATCAGAATGAATTGCAACAAATTACTTTATTTGGAATTAAAATTCTTAAACTTATTTCCGCTTTACAATATTTGTAAAGCTGTATTTAATTCTATTACAAAATCTGATTATGAAAAAATATAACCACAGCTTTATGTTTGCGGTTGTGCCGTCCCTAATCCGAGCGGACAATTATATTAAGCTCAAGTCGTGACTGGTACGAGATTGAAAATCTATTTTGTTTTAATATGGGATGGAAAATTATTCTAGACATCAAGATGTATTTAATTTTTTTAAAATAATAATAATAATTTAATTTTAAGGTCATTGTTAAGTTTAAATTGGTGTATGAAATTTTTTATTTGTAAAACAAGAAATGCAGAGTTTTAAATCTGTGATTTTTTTTAGAAAAAAACACATACTCTTAACTATTAAACTTATTTAAGATATACAGAGTATATAAATTTTAGATATATGATATTGGTTATTATTTAAGAATATAAATTAATATAATTTAGTATTATAAATATTTTTTATTTTAAATATTATAAATTTTCTTTTAAATAATATATATATATATATATATATATATATATATATATATATATAATATTTTAAAAATATAACTAAAATAAAATTTAAAATTTTATATATTTTAATAAAAAGAAATTTTATTTTCATCAAAACATATGTGCTAATAGAGATAAATGCATGCGTTTGAGTTCATTCTTGGGTTCAAAAACGATATGGCAAACGCATGACATTCATGGGAATTTCTTTGAAGAAAGAATATGTATACCGAAATATGAGGGACCCAAGTTGATTAAACATTTTCATTACAAGTTTCACATAACAAATAAACTACTTGATCTAACTTTTTTCAAAGTCCTTTATGCCTTTGTCTTATTTGTTGGGATTGTTTATAAGGATGAAAACAAAATATATATATATATATATATATATATATATATATATATATATATAATATAATATGAAAATGTATAATTATACAATATAATGATTACATTGTTTATATGTTTATTGAATAATTTTTGTTATAGTGATAATTTATGTTCTTAAAAATTTGTTCATTAAATTAATATTCAATATATAAATGTCCAAGTATAAATTTAAAATAAAGAAATTCAAATATATGGTTTTAAATTTAAAATCAAAATTAGTAATTTTGATATTTAAATTCATATTTCTAAACTGTGATTGTCCATAACCAAATTCATAATTTCAAACCATGAATATTCATATTTTCATTATTTAATTTTTTACTTTGGAAACATCAATATTCACACTTTTGAAATTTAGTTTTCAACCTATAAAATCTAATTCTCATGAAATAATTATTAGAAGAGTAAATTGGATAATAAATTTATATTTGTGGCGTGTTAATGTGTAACAATCATAGAATGTGACTTGAAAATATTTATGAAACCAAAAGTGGCTTAAGTCCCACTTATAACATGCTCACTTAATTAGAAAACTTGGGAGACATTATCAAACACACAAAAATATGTTCATCAATCTATTATTAATAGACATAAAAGTATGCATATATGTACACGAATGACTACATTGATCACATTATCAATCAATTCTAACCATCTCTTAAATACTAGGAACAAACTATTCTTCAAGAAATGAGCTATACCTAATATAGACCAATAATCCTATCAATTCATAAACATTATCCTTTTTTTGTGAACTTGGTAGGTCCTCACTATTTTCTATTATCATAAAAGCAGATTGCATCATATACAAATTTAGTGGCCTCAACCTGCCCGTAGGAAATCAGGCATGTTGGCCACCTTAATGCATTAAAAGCCATCCAAAATTGAAACTGTTTCCTTCTTCTACTTGCCGCAATGGTCAGTTTACTGTTTAAAGCATTAACTAACTGACAATTAAAAGCATAAACACTATCCGCAAAATTCATAAAACATAGTTTGGGTTACTACCCATATGAAGAGTCTATCGGTGCAGGATCCTTAGCAGTGGAACCAGGCATGTCCACTTGCTGCATCTGTTGAATCTGCTTCTCAATTTGGTCTATTTGATCTGTCATTTGATATTGTGACACCTTGATTTGCTGAAGCTAAATGGTAATGTGGCTGCCCTCCCTGATAATTGATACATAGGAAGTGATTGAAGAACATATTTAAGCATAATTAATCTTCCTGGAGCATTCAGAGCTCTAAATGCCTAGTTTTGTAAATTTTTTGTCAATCTAGTAAGGAGGTCTTTCCAATCTGCAATTTTTAGAGAAGAAGTATTTAGCCGAACACCCAATTATTTCATAGGGAAAGTACCAATATTAAAGCCCATCATTCTAGCTAAAAACATCTGTGTAGCATCATTAATGTTGAAAAAGTAAAAATTTGATTTATATGTATTGACCAAAGTACCTAAAGCTTCCCTATTTTTTTTTTAAATATTTAGAATTTCCTTTGCCTTTCACACCGATGCCTAAAAGAATAATAGGATATCGTAAACAAACTATTGGTGTGTCAAAGAGAGAGCAGGTCCCCATAAGTTTAAACTGTGTAATTGACATTCCGCCAAGTGAGCTTTGATTAACCTTCCCAATCCTTCTGCTGCTAAAATAAATAAGAATGGTGATAGAGGATCCTCCTGTCGGAGACCTCTGGAAATATTAAAAGGTTGAGATGGAATTCCATTTAGCAGAATCGAAAAATTTGGAGATGAGATGAAATATTGCAACCACTGTATCCATCTATTATCAAAACCAAACACTTTGAGCACAACTATCAAATAAGGCCAGCTTATACGATTGTAAGCTTTCAAGAGGTCTAATTTTAAAAGCATACCTTTCACTTTGAGCATCGTTAAGGAGTGGATTGCTTCTTGGGAAGTAAAAATTCCATCTAATATATGTCTACCCTTCACGAACCCTATTTGTTCTAGAGAGATCAGGCTAGGAAAAAGAGGTTTCAGTCTATTAACCATTATAGTAGATAAGATTTTGTAAATTACGGGCGGAAACGTGAAGTTGGGTTACACTTTTGTGAGAATCGAGGGCCGAAAACTTTTTTCGGAAATAGTTCAGCCGAACATTTTATAAAGTTTGGCTAAACTTTCTTAGAAAGTTCGGTCGAACTCGTGATTCCGTTTAGATTGACCGCACACTGACAGTGCGGGCAAATAAAATTTTTGCCGGAGATTGGAAAACCAGCAACAAAAGTTCGGCCGAACTCCTAAAAAAAGTTCGGCCGAACTTTCACTTTTAAAATAGTTCAGCCGAACTATTTTCTATAAATAAATCGCCCGCGAAGTTGGTTTGTTTATCAGTTTCATCATTTGTGCATTTTTTGTCACTGTCGCTGCTGCTCTATTCGCGTTGTTGCTCCTCCCATCCACGTTGTTGCTCCTCCCGTCTGCGTTGTTCGACTCCTTTCGTCGGGTATGTTCGACTCCTTTCGTCGAGTATGTTGCAACTTGTATGACTCCCTTCGTCGGCTATTTTTTTCAGTGCCTGTCAATTTATGTTTTTATTGAATTTATGACTATCAATTTGTTTTGTGCTTCTTATTAAAAAAAATTACAAGAGCTCTTGCAGTTTGGCATTTAGAGCTTTGACTGTCAATTTATGTTTTCAGTGAATTTATGACTGTCAAAATTATTTTGTGTTGTGTATTAAAAAAACGTCAGGGCTTGAATTTTGGTTTAAGGCCTTTTTCGATGTGATTTATGGAACCTCGTTTTTATTGTATCCTAATACTTCCTATCTACTAAATCGACGCAATATCCCTTTGAAAGTTAGATGACTTGCTTTAACTTTAAAGAACTCATCAAACTTCAGTACTCTGCACAAGAATTTCTGGAGCGTTAAACAGTAAAGTAATTTTCATTTAGGCTTAACTATGTGGGAATAATTTGTTGGCCAACATAAATATACTAGAAAGCAATTCTATTTCTCTCGCTATTGATACAACACTTATGGAGACTGAACCCGGCCAGCAACAACTTAAGAAACTGACAATAATCTAATTTTCTCAATTGGTGCACCTCTGGGTAGTACCCGTGTTTCTTATAGCCTTTCCCTGGCTCTGGTCCCTCCCCCTACTGGCTCTAGGCTATAGCCCACATAATTTGTTGGTTTTTTGAGGACTCAACAACTGACATAAGTTCTAAGAAATTTGAAAGTCTAAATGACTTTTCATAGTCATCATAAATCAACCATCACCACTGGTATAAATCTATGCTGATTTAAATCATTATGGAAAGATTCTGATATAAGGATCACTCTCATGAATGTTAAACTAAGCGTTTACTTTGTAGGTCTCATGATTGGGAATGCTTTCATCACTCACAAATATATCAGCTCTAGCATAATATGTTTAAAATCTAAGCACTTGGCACTTGAACAGTGTAAGTCTAATGTGATGATGGATGGATCTCAAATATCTGATATTTAGGTGGTTCATTGGATGTAGTCATAGGCAAGACAATCTCTTCATGGTTGAAACATTATAACCACATGGATGCTAACTGAGCATTTTCAAGGGTAAATTTGATCTACATCCTTCAATTATTCTATTGGTAATAGCCTTCAGCATACTCGCTGTCATAATTTCTTGAACAAAACTTATTCAGGGAATCTATAATTCATATATTCTGGGAATCTATATATAGAGTTCTTGCAAGTTGCAGTTTGGCATTTGTGTCTCATGCTCATCATTACAGTTCTTCCTGTTTTACAGTTTGTGTCTCATTCTCATCATTACAGTCCCTAGCGAAGTGTTAAATTGTAGCAACTTCATCCATCAATCAAAACTCGCATATTACCCTTACTCAGGAGCTGACGATAGTATTGCAAACTCAGCTCAGACAAAATTAAAAACCAATTTTAACAGTCGTAATCAAATTATCTTTTCCATGGCCTAATTACTTTGTTTGGTATTATTATTGCACTTGGGGTGTACACACATCATTTGCAGAAACAACTTAGCTCATTAGCAGCGAAGCGATGTAATATACCATCCATATCGATGAATATGTGCTTTGGGTGGAAATGTGATATGAACATATATAATTTGTATGTTGTATGTACATTGATTGAATGTACAATTCATCCCTTCTTTACAGATTTTTGACGTCAGCCATTTATCGTTGCTCCACTTTTGCACATTCATGAATGAAAAGACTTTTATAGTGGATAGCCCATCTTCTCCCATGTTATTTGGAGCACTTGTTGAGCCATTCGACTCTTTTGCAAAAATTGCAAAAAGAGTGTGCAATTAGGTAGCTTACTTTGCAGGATTGGATAATCCTCTTTTCTTTTTCTTTTTTTCTATCTATGACACTTGCCTCTAGCTTCCCCACATAACTCTCAGCTTCAGCATGCTCATTACCCTCTTCTATACCATTTTCTTGACACCATGGAGGGATTTGAATTCTCTCCATGACAACTTGGACATCTGCCTCTCCTTAATCAAATTATAAAATTCTTGTTTCATGGCTGTAATATGTTTTCAAATCTGTAGCTTAGTTGCAGGTTTTATGATTTACATGTTTCTGGAAAAATTAGTGTTGTTATCACCTTCAGCGAACTAGATGGCTCTACTTTGAAGTCTTCATTGAATTGTTTCCTTTTCTAATAGTGCTTGCTTTCTCCCCTCCAAAATTTTCAAAGACTGCAAGTATTTTTCAGTAAAAACTGCATTTACATTATTGTCAAAAGGCCTAGAAATGACCTCTTCTACTTCTAAAAGATCCTTTTTATCTTCTGTTGCCTTCTTTTTAGACTAGTTAGCAGCCACTTTCTTAACTCTTTTGATATTGTCCACAAAGTGTTTCATTTAAGTCCCCCCAAAGCTTCATCATATTTTACGCAAATGTTTGTAATTAAGAATCCATCCATATCAATAAAGGTATAATACTTTGGTTCATATTGTCCATTATGTTTGTTATTCTATTTCCTTTTGTGATATATTTGAGTAATATTTGTAAGTTGTAATTTTCTCTTTGAATATTTTTGTTTGGCACACCACAAATAGGAATTTAAACTATTAAATTAAGTAATATAGATTTAATTTAATTTTTGATTTATCAAGAGGTGTTAATATGGATTTAAGTTACTGTAAATGAAATTTATAAATATATTTTTTTTTGGTTCATTTCCAAATATTTTTTTTTAAAGCTAATATTATTTAAATTTTTATAGTATGAGTAACCCTTGTCTTATATTTGACTAATTTTTTATATAATTGAAATTCAAAAACAGATGATTTTCTCCAAGTTTTAATTGTTTAAAATATGATTGTTTGAGCAACTCTTTCTCTGGGATACAAGGAGGCTCAAATATTTTTTTCTTGTATATTTGAAGCTCTCCATTATTATAGAAAAGGATTTTTTGCTTGTATATTTTTATGCTCTTTTCCATAGTAATGTCATAGTGTATGAAGTTTTAAATAGTTTTTATTATTTTTATTATATGTTGGATGTGATTTTGATTGAAAATGTTTCTTTTTTATTTATTAATTAAAAAAAATTATTAGAAAAATTATTGCTTTAAGCCTTGGAATTTGCAATCAAAATTAGAAAATGTATTTTTCTCTAAACTATTTATGAAAAGTTTAATATTGTTTGATCTTCTCTACCATGTCCTTTTTACATATATCTAGAATAATATTATTTGTATTTTCCAGTTTTTTGTAACATTTTACTACCATAATCAAAATCTATAGAAATAATAATCTAACATTATAATATCTTGAAATAGAGCTAGCCAACTCAAATATAGTATTGCAAATCCCTGGCTAAGTTAGATGAGGAGGCTATGTATTACTTAGTATTGTATCCATATTGGGGTTGCAAGTTCTATGGGTTCAAAAGAACACTTGCAAACAATTTGTTTTCCATATGACCGAGATCTTTTTCTCTTTTAAATTTCATTCTTTTAGCCATTATGGATTTGAGAAAAATACATCCTGACAGGCCAATAAAAAGCCTTAACAATGAATTAAACATGAACAACTATTAAATATGGGTAGCCAAGCAGCATCAAAACAAACAACTAAATCACCAAAGCTAGTAGTGATAAATAATAAACATTCTAGGATACTTCAAAATTCCATGTAAATAATTTTTTACCTAAAATCACTAGATGGTAAGGCCCACAGCAACAACTGCAAAAGCAATGCATTATAACCAATCAAACTACATCAACAAAACATATGGTCTTGAATGAGCTTTTGGACTCTTTAGATATAAATGTACACCGTGGCAATGTATCTTATATAAAACTTTAATCCTTGTGCTTAACCTTAAAATTGACACAAATGGAATACAATTTTACTCACTGCTTTATGATAGAAAAATATGCGGATGATTATTGCCCACATATCCAAAGTCAAAAGGGATAGATTAAAAAGGGATGCTTCGGTCATCTATAAAAGATAAATTAAAGAAGCATGACATATTAGTAATGCAAATTAGATATGCGTACCAATTATGTTCATATAACACAACAAATAGATGATTCAATACAAATGTCACATAGAAGTCATATTTATCTCATGGGCCTTAAACTTAAATTATATATCTAGCATTACATTAAGCTATAGGAGATGAATCAAAGAAGCATTTGAATGTAAATTAAACATGTGTAATAATTATGTCCTTTAGTTCAATAAATAGATAATAATTTGCAAATGCCATATCTAAGCTATATTTCATCTAAGTAGCTTTCAATTTAAACTTGTATCTAATGTTAAATTATATAAAAGAATAACAGTAATCCAAACTTCAAAATAATATTTAGAGTTAGTATAAAATGTGACATATAATTTTCCTGCGTGGAAAAACATAGTTACCAAGAGTTCAAAACTCATGCATTTGAACAGAAAGTTGGTATACAAATGAGCAAGTAGATTTTTTCTAGAAATGAGGAAGTGAAGGTTGATAGAGAGCCACAAAAAATTGCAAATTCATACCTTAACAAAATTGTTAGATCCTTTTAAAGAAAACGCGTCATATTTAATCAACTTTCATCGAAATATATGATAAACTCAACCCAATTTTATGAAAAATAGTATACCATTTTTTACATTTCACATAATACAAATAGATAAATATTACTTAAGTATTGTTATAAATATTTAACTACCCATCAAGAGATGGCCAAGTGATTGAGACAAGGCATCATCACAATAAAAAACCAAGTACAAATTGTAGTAATCCTAGAATCATGCTTTACATAAGGTAAAATTGGGGAACTCATGACTTGTACTATAGATAAAAAGCATTTACCCTTACCAAAAAATATATGATAAAAATTGACAAACTACATAAGCTTAAGCTTAAGGGGATATAATCCTTCTTGCCTTCCATATAGATAATGAAATGATTGTTCCAAGTCTCATGTTGCTTCTCATGCTATTTTATAAACCTTGATTGGAAAGAAAAATAGGAGGGCAGAAATGTAAGAAATATAAAACATAATGAAACACAACGTAAGAAATAGAGAACATAATGAAACACACACATACATATCTCTAGATAATCAACACAATTATTTTCCTAGGAAATCCTTATGGGAGACAAGCAACCCTAAAAAGTAATGATGCTCTAGACTCCTTTTTCCCTAGGAAATCCTTATGTGAGAAAAACAACACTAAAATGTAAACATGCTCTACTCTCTCTTTTCTGGTATGGAAAATATGTGAGTACAAAGAAAGAGGTAATCTCTCTAGAGTTAGCTAAGACTTTTAGCGTGTAAGGTTGCTATAAAAACTTAACTTCATACATTTTCTCTCTAACTTCACACTCCTAGTTGTATTTTCAACTATGGAACAAAATACAATAACACAAAATGGAACTCTTATTCCTCCTAGTGGCCAAGTATTTAACATAGCATGATAGCCAACTAGGTGTAAGGTTTGACTCCGTCAACCATTAACGAGGTTTGTGATTTTAGACCTTTTAGAGTCTTGTTAAAATTCCACATGTAGCTAACTTGCGATGCATGAGTAATGGGGCTAAAATGTCATTCTCTCGTACCATGTGGTCAAGATGATAGGTCAACTTACTAAAGGCATAAATTTTGAATGAACTTCATTTGATGTTTTTCTTGCACCATTGGATATGTCTTTAAGTGTAGAATAATGGTCAAGATTTCAGCACAAGGGATAATCGTTTGACCCCCATAAATGTCATTTAATACCTCAAAATGACTCCAAAAGGTTTTAGACCCCAATTCTCCACCCACCATTAAAATGAACCTACAAGTTGATTCTTTCAGTTTTTTCACTCTATAAGCATCAAAATATATGACAAATAACATAATTATCCAATCTAGATCATTATTTAATAATTTGTTAAAATTATGAGTAAGATATACATCATGGAATTTAAATAAATAGCATTAATTCATTGAACACCCTTGTACATTCCTTGTTGATACTTTGAAAGTAATACGTTTTGAAAAATAATTTGTTTTTTGGATTCTTAAGATTATGTAACTTTCGAACCATAATTACAAATTTATTTATTTATTTACTTATCATTTAGTTGCTAAAAGTTGAAGAATTTATGTTGGTAAATAATTAATTAGGTCTATTTAAATCATTTACCACTTTTGGGATTTTTGTTTTCGTGGTTTCATTCATAATTTCACTTTTTTGCAAATTTTCAATTTCAATTTTTCACACCACATGTGCACAATCAAAGGACCTAAGGTCTTTCCCCTACCAAAGTATGTTCTTTTAAAACATGTTTTCTTGGTGATATGGGTGATTTAGAAATGATTGGGAGAGTGAAATTCCTCATTTAATACACAATATGTTTGTTTCATGCCACTAAGCCAAGAACAAGGATGCACTCCAATTTGATTCTCATGATTAGGTTGTAATCATGAGGCTCTCGCTCAAGAGTGGACCTTCCCAAAATCTTGTGACGTCTTGTCACAAAAAAAACCATCAAATTGAAAAACACATCATTCAAGAAACATAGCCCACTGACATATCATTTTTCTCCTTCAAAGAAAAAAAATTCACATCATGTGAATATCTCCATGTACTCTTACATATTGGTGTACAAAACCATCAACCAAACACAAGTCGACAAAACATGCCTCTTTAAACAACTGACTCTCAAGTCAAATAATAGCTCATGTACAAATTTCCATATTTGTTGCATTTAAGTGTGTCAACATAACTCTACCTTCAACATCTTGCGTCATGCAACATGCACCATACTTTGAATTTGCAAAGAAATTCATGAAACATCAAAATACATGCAAGGCCTTAACTGGATAAGAAATCTAACCATCTGTTACCAAACCATTTCAATGGCACTTATTTTAGCTACACTTCATCATCATGTGAATCATCCTGACCCTCATCAATTATAGAGTCGTCTTTTCCATTCTTGTCATTATCTCTTTCCACCTTCTTCAAATGTTGTGGATGAATTGTTGGATACTAAGTCCAGCACTTGTCTACAAGGTGAACTTTCTTATGGCAATGAGTAATAAACAATTGCAACTTATTTTCAACATCATTTTCCTTGTCCAATGGGCCTTTGACATTTTGCCTCATTTATTTAGAAAGTTTCATGTGCATGGATATCTTCTTCCAACATCTATAAACATTATGATTATTAAAACCACAAAAGGAACATGCAAGTTCTTTTCCAAATCTTATGTGAATATTTACCATGTTTATCATAATCAAAAGCAATTTGATTAGAGGCAAATTTATACCTTGAACATTCACCATTGTCGCCTTCTTGAGGAGGTGAATTTGATGAGGTAGTGGCTCTCCTCTGAATACTAGCAATGAATTCAATGACTAGATAGAGCTTTCAACACCCTCTTCTTTTACATTCTCATTAGTTGCATGTTTATTAACATCTTCTTGCAAAGTGGGTGACAAACTTTTCCATTCATCATCAACACAAACTTCACAAGCTTGAGGTAATGAACACGAAATAAAATTCCTTCTTGGAACAGCTTCATGTGCCTCCTTGGCTTTGGAGCATTCTCCATCATGTTTTCCATAACCAAGACCCAAATAATTAGGCCCTTCCTCAACAACATTTGGCTCAACTATGCGCCGTACTCAACTATGCCTTGTACATGTTTTCCTTTAACCCTTTACTTTCATAGCACATATTCATAAAAAATTTGGACCTTATTCCTCTAGTGTGTCTCTCAAAAGCACGTACACATTCATTTTGAGAGGAAATTGAAGACAGAAACCAATAGCTAATTCTTCTAACAACCTTGACTAAAATGAGCTAAATTGTGCTTTGATACCAACTTGATTTGAATACGAAAAAACTAGTTTTCTTGGGCTATCTCCCTCATTAGTTAAATAAAAATGTGTTTAGGATTGTCTAAAGTTAGCTAATTGGGAAGGGGTTTATGTGTGAAGCTTTAAGTGTATTTTGTGAGAAATTTATGAGTTAATTAGCTTTTAAAAACTCATGTGTACAACAAATAAAATACAAAATTCTTATTTTGGAAAGTTTTTTCCCTCAATCCAGATTTCGATCATTGGACATGTAAGAGGAAGAAAGAGGGAATTCACTTTTCAAATTCTAGACCTTGTCTAAACCAAAATAAACTAGAGGTTCTGTTTTCAAATACATTCACTTATTTGGAAAAGTTCTAGCTACCAAAAGTCCATATGCCAATCTACCTCCCAAGAAATCCATTTATTACACCACTAGTTAGTTTTTTGTCTTCCTATGTTCTTTATCAACCTCTTCTAGTGATTCTTGAAAGGTGGATACTTGAATCCTTCCTAAAAATTTGAGCTCTAAAACAAGAAGACATACAAGGTCATTTTAATTCATTCCTCTATCCAATTATAAAAACCAAGTGAATATTTCTACATATTGTTTTCTGTCCCATAAACTGTACAATATAGGTGGAGTTTCCTTGCCCTAAGCGAGATGTTTAACAAACATAATAATAGAGAAACAATTAGTGACGTCACCAAAAGATGTAGCCTCTTCAAGGTATCATATCCTCTCATCAAGGTCAAGAATCTATTCAACAAAAATGTCCTATGGAAATGATGGTTTAAGAAACATAACCAGACAAAAACCTTCAGTGAGAACAAAAAAATCTAAAACCTCTTCAAGGTCTTCAATCTACTCGTAAAGTTAAATTGTGTCTTGATCAAGTCCAACAACAAAGAAACATTCAGTGACAACACCAAAATCTACAACGTCTTCAACATCTTCTAAACTATCTTCAAATTCAATATTGTGTGCATCAAATTCCTTAGCAAGGTCATCAATGGAGTCATCAAAACTACTATTTCAAACTTCAATGCCAAAAATAAGTGAAAAGAATTCAATTTCTCCTCCAAAACCTTCTTCTCTGAGCAAATCTAGCATGATTTCTTCGAGAAATTCAGTAATTCCACGAGGAAATTCTATCAAAGTTAAAAAAAATCCTTTTCATCCATATTTAATGCCTACTTTTTTAGGTGGAATACCTCCAAATTTAAGGACCACAATGCCATAAAATACAACTTTACCTAATAGGTGTAGACCTAGAACCCCCAACTTTGCGTGACATGTACAACTGAAGATATTATGGTAAGCAGTGTGAGAAGAGAGTCATGGTCACTGAGTTGAGCAAGAGAAATAGTTTGGTATGACAACCTTACTTGTGATAGGTCTAGCTAGCAAACTACCAAAATACATGGTAATGGCTTTCAAAATGTGAAAATTCCCATTTTACTTGGAAATAAGATGGTAGAGAAAGGTATAGATGAAAGGAGATATCAATCTATGGTAAAGAAATCAAATAGTTCTATCAATTCCACCTTGCAACTCTAAGAGACATTGAATTAAATTTCATCTCAAGACAGGGCTTTGGGAGGACACTCTAAAAGCCAACCTTCGTTATGGCTTTGAAACACATGGTAAGTATCAAGACTTAGCAACCTTATTTGCATAATTTTTTCTAGGATGGACCTTAATGTCATAGCCTTCTTTTGCCTAAAATGAATGCAAATTTCCTTGCAATTTGACTTGCAACATTCATAATTCATGCTCATGGAACATGATTGTGTTGCAATTGTGATAACATCTGCTGTATGTAGAAGCTAATAAAAAATGATCGAAAATGACATTTTTGCTCCGTTTTTTTGAAGATTTAAGGAAAATTACACCAAGTAGCTTCCAGCCTCATATGACCATCATGTCAAACTCATCTCAGGACATTGTCCAAGTAAGAGCCACTTAAGCAAGCAATCTAGTATACATGACTCTCCAATTTCAATTAGCAGCAATGAAAATTCTAAGTATGGTGCAAACATTGCTTCAGATCCTCAATGGGGCATGTTTGATGACAATAATTTGGGGAGTGAGAGAGGGAGATGGTAGGAGAAAAAATTCAAGGAATCCACAAGAAATTGAAAAATATATAACTAATAAGGTGGAAGACACTTTGTAACCTAAGAGCGAAACCTGTTAGGAAATGGGTGAAGTTGGTATTACACACCCAATTGGATAACCTCGAGGAGAAAACATTTCTCCCAATTTATTTGTTGGCATAACCTAGTAAGTGTTATTCACTAGCATGTATTTTGTAAAGGCCTTGACCTAGTTCCCATTCAACTCCATCCACCAGGTTGTAGAGGATTCCAAGCCTAATTTCATGAAAAGTAAGTTGGGGATGATCATATTGACCTGATTGATGACGTGTCTATGAAGATTAACTACCTTGAACTATTTTTTTGCGTAGGGAAAGAGACACATTTCCATGTCTGAGCATGAAAACGTTCTTTGATATTGTTAATGCCTCTAGTGTTTACTCCTACAAGTTATATAGGCAGAGTCTGTAAAGGGCCAGGTAGCCTCTGGATCTCATCTTTTATGAAAGGTGACATATCTAGTAAATGCCCCTACATTCAATCTCTAGAATGGATCTAAATAGAAGTTCTTCATTTTAATTTCCATAAAACACAAAAACTTTAAGGTAAACTATGTACATGTGTCATTTCTCCCACAAACTAAAGTGTATAAGTGGTAAATTTTATACCAAGTGTGCTCCCACCATGTAAAGCACAATTTCGTGAACTTATCATTTTTATAATTTCTTTTTCGATTAAATTTTGTTTCACACATCAATTATTTCTTTGAAAGTTGTGTTCTACATAATTTGTGTACACTAAATTACAAATTGATTTTTTGAAATATATTTTGTGTAAACGTCGACCAATAGATATATATCATGGAGGATGAACGACGAAGATATATATCATGGAGGTTCAACGATCGGGGGATGTTCATGGTATTTAAATATAATCTTAAATCTCCATACATGTGTGTACATATGGAATTGATTTTTTATTAACTTTGTGAGTTAAATTAGTTGTTAATAAGTTTCATATTTTAATTTTTAGGAGGTAAGAGGAGAAGGGTTTCTACTCCATCCATGGAGCGTGCACATGGTTCAACCGGTCGAGGTATGAGTGGTAGCAGGTTGCATGAGGGGGTGATATTTATTCCCCCAAAGGCCAATCAACGGCTGCTGGTTCTCAACAGGGTCATTCTGGGTCTCGTTCTCAGCAGGGTCATGTTGGAGAAGATGCTAACCAACAACGTCAAGGTTTCCATCAATTTCAATATTTTTTTCATTAAATTTGTACAACTTTTTTTACACGTATTTTTTCTAATATACGGAATTTTAAATATATATTGATGCAGAGGTCAAAAATGTTTGAACTAGTGGTCAAAATAGATGCAGGGCAGCTCGCTACATTCAAGAAGAAGGCTATCAACCCAGCACAACTTATCCGGCCAAGATTATTGATATACCATGGGAAACCAACATGGTGGAATGCACCTTAAAAAGGTGTGAAAAACTTCATGAAAAATTGCAAAGAGATCTTGTGGCTTTGTCTCTACCTACTGAGAGTCGAAAAAGCCTTGAAATAGTTATACATTCATTGGGTGAAATGGTAAATGTGTACAGAAATCTTGGGCCAACGACTGATTCATTTGTAGAAATGATGAGAAGGAGAAAAGAAACAGTGATGGGTCCCAATAAATGGGAGGACGTAAAACAAAAATTTACAAAAGAAGTGGCCAAGTCAATGTTTAATTACAAGGAAGGGCCAAAAAAAAAAAATGTTGAAGGTGCAGTATTTCAAGCACCCAGACATAGCTCGTTATTTGTATGATAGGCATCTTGCGGCCTATGGAAGGCTTCCATGGAACGATGAGGTTCCTGTTTATTTTGCACAAATGTTTTATGTAGAATTTATTTTGGGTATGAAACCCAACTACAATGACCTTCAATCAGAATTTTTTGGCTTGGGGAAAAGTCGATTATAGACTGTAAGGGTGCTAAGTGAGATGTGGAGTTGCCTCACCCTGAGCCGCCATTGGTGAGTCGACTGTTTCGAGTCAAAACTCTGCAATCAGAGATGGATGCGATTTCTCAAATAAGTCGAGAAACAAGGGACGTTATGATCGACAATGTTCATAGCGGATTGGGTGGAGTCGATCTTTGTTTAAATCGACAAAGAGCACGTGAAAATGCACGTGCCATTTTTTTTATTGTACAAATGAGGAGATTGACAACATGAATGTTGAATATCTCTGAACATATGCAAAAAATTGTCGCAATGGTTTGCAAGACCTAATTTCTCATGAGGAAGAGGGCACCGGAACGGTATGTGTTAGTGACCTTAGGGTTTGAAATTATTTTTACATATACATGTGTACAATTTGTAATAAATACATGTGTATGTACATGTATACATTTATTTGTATGTGTACATTAGTCTAACAAAAATGTATGATTATATGTTAAAACACCATTTGCAGTTCTCAGGCATGATGCGTGATGAAAATGTTAATATTACGTTCGGGACCTCTGGCTCAAACGATACAGATGGGTCTGACCATCATGATATGTTGGCACATGTATGTTAGTGTTTTTTAAGTGACTTTAAAATAAATAATTGTTGCCACACATGTACATGTATGTATATATATAATTTGATAAAATGTTTTAACAGGTACCGATTCCGTCTGATGTTTTTGGGATGGCGGTACCTTCTTCTTCCTTAGGAGATATACCTTCTACTTCATTGGGAGATGAGCCACAAGTATGGACAATTTTTCACAAGTTTAAAATTTATGTTTAAAAGTTATATATATATATATATATATATTCTACCTCAAAAAGTTCCATTAAAAATTGAGATATATATATATATATATATATATATAGAGAGAGAGAGAGAGAGAGAGAGAGAGAGAGATCGATCTATATTTTGAGTTATTTAAATTTTTTTGAATTTAAGTTCCTATAGAAGATTTATTTAATCCGCAGACTCTAGCGACGGAGATAGGAACATCCACAGCATTTGAACAAGTTGTCTTTAGTTCATTTTTTTAATATCATTGAAAATAAGTTTATATATATGTACACGTGCATTTTCATTTGAAAGTTATATATATATATATATATATATATATATATATATTTATATTTATATTTATATTTAATTGTACATGTATATTGTACAGTTTACCGCTGCAAATGTTCCTATGGGAGAACTTGTTCATCAAATGGAGAGGGAACCTCATGAGGTATTGCATGACTTTTTTGTTATATTTTGTTTTTTACATGAATTTATAGATATATATATTCTCATTCATTTTTAAAACATCAAATTTTAATGTTCAAGTGCATGTGCATTGTGTATGTAGGTTTCCCATTCACATGGTAGGGCACGGACTGAGACCCTAATAGGAAAGATTCTAGATCCATCTCTATTTGATGGACATGATTTGTAGATTTGATTTCAAAATTTATATGGTCTTAAAATTTGTTAAACTTGATACAGTTTGATACTTGTGAGATTTACAATTTTTGGACATGTTTTATTACATTGTTAATATAATTTGTTTTATTTAATTTTTGGATGGTTTTAGTACTTTTGGCATGTGAATATGAAGTAATGTTGTCATATATAAATTAATGTTGTCATCTGAACTACATTTGGCATGTTATGTAATGACATGTGTTATAATTTGTTTTGTTTTTAAAATTTAAGTTTTGGATGCTTGGAGTACATTTGGCATGTGAAGTAATGTTGTGATCTATATATTTTTTTTAAATTAAAAGTTAAAAGTTTTGGATGGTTTCAATCTACATTTGACATGTGATATTTAATGTTAAATTTTTTTATTGGATAGTTGAATTATAATTGGCATGGCATGTGAAGTTTTTAAAACTCAAGTTTTGGATGGTTTCAATCTACATTTTGCATGTGATATTTAATGAACTTTAAATATTTAATGTTTTAATGTTGCACGATATATAATCAAAAGGTTTTTAAAACTTAAATTTTTGGATGGTTTCAATCTACATTTGGCACATGTGGTATATAATGTTAAATGTTTCTATTGGATCTAGTTGAACTATAATTGGCATGGCATGTGAAGTAAAGATCTATATATAATCAAAAAGTTTTTTAAACTCAAGTTTTGAATGGTTTCAATCTACATTTCGCATGTGATGTTTAATGTTTTAATGTTGCACGATATATTATCAAAAGTTTTTAAAATTTTAAAGTTTTGGATGGTTTCAATCTACAATTGGCACATGTGGTATATAATGTTAAATGTTTCTATTGGATAGTTGTTCACTATAATTGGCATGGCATGTCAAGTAATGTTGCACAAATCCCTTTTGGATGGTTGAAGTACATTTGGAATTTTAAGATTGCTTTTGATCTCTCCATGTAGTTTTTTTTGAATGAAAAAATTTCCAATAGGAAGAACATAGCTTTTCAATGCAACTAACCATGTATCAATTGAGCTCTAATTGAAAAAAGAGTTTAAAGAAGTAGATATATGTACAGATTATCCCTTTAATTTTGATTGGAAATATAAGTCTAGTACATATATATGTTTGTTGAATTTGGGTCAATGTCGTTAATGCACTCAAATAGGTAGCCTTGTCAATTTATTTACATTGTTGAAACTTTTTACCAAAAAATCCAACTAGTTTTTCATCAATGCACATAGAAAAACTACTTGGAACAATTAATTGTGCATTCTAGAACATATCTATCCAATACAAGTAACATTTTTCATCAATGCACATTGAACATATCCGACCATTGGACAAGCAAATTTTGTACTAGATTTTCAATCAAGATTAGAGATGTGGGTCAAATCCCACCAAAAGTCGGAGAAGTGCTCTGAGTCTCTTGTCTGAAAGGAATTTTCGTACAAAACTATACTGCAGATGATTTATTTACATTGTGTCCATACTTTTTACCAGAAAATCCATCTAGTTTTTCATCAATGCACATAGAAAAACTAGTTCCAGTTAATTGCATTCTAAAACATATATATTGAGTACGTAAATAATTTTTCATCAATGCACATAGTAAAACTAGAACAATTAATTTCATTCTAGAATATATATATATATATATATATATATATATATATATATCCAATACATATAACATTTTTCATTAATGCACATGTATAGAAAAGCTACTTTCAGTTGATACTAGAGCATGTGCTTGTACCCAAACAATTTGTACATGTGCAAACACTTGCACAAATAACATAAGCAACTCAATTTTTAGTTGAGTACTAGAAGTTCTAAAACATATTTAATCCAAGGCGAATAAATTGTTGGACAATTCACTAAAAAAAATTCTAATGGAATTCCATCTTCAATAATCCGTTCATGATCGGATTTTAACATTTTCCATCTCTTAATTTTCGATTTTTTCTTTGATTGAACTTCTATCAACTTTATGCGTGCTGCACACACCAAGTGACTATATTGACAACTTATGGAATCAGGGTCATAGTCTTCAAAGTAAACAAAGTCTCCACTTTGATGAGTTTGTCTGAAAAAATAACCTTTCAGTATAATAGACCCTCTATCATATTGAAATCCGTGATCATTATAGTTTTGTAATAATTTCATTTTTCGTTCAGTGCAACGCATCAAATAATACTTCACATTTTCATCGTTTTCAATAGGTGCAATTACAACAAAAACATCTCCTACACAATAAAATAAACTTAACAAAATTATACATATTTAAATTTATTTCTAGATTTTTAAATCATTAGAAAGTAATTCAAATGTTACCTTCTCTAACAATATCAGAAACTCTATCACCATCGGATGATATTGTAGTTTTGTCTGATTGCATTTGTTCAAACATTGCAACAGACATTTTGCCCTTTTTATTTAGCTCTGTATGTTTCCAATCATTCACATACATTTTGTTTTCACAAACGTCATTGGATTTTGTGTTGTCCATGCAAACATCACAAAAACAAGAATATTTTCTTTTATCCAATGGAAACACATTTCTGGATGACTTTGTTTGAATTGAATGCAATTTTCGAGACCCTTTTATTGTTTCAACGTCATTTCCAATTGATCTATCTACGTCTTCGATTTTGATATGCCAGAAAAATCTTTATATGGAAAATTAGAAGAATAATTTGTAAATATGATATCAAAATACAATCAAAGATAATCATTGCATGATAAATGTATAATGTTTAAAATTAGATTTCCAATATAAATTAAATTGAATGTACCTTCGCACTTCTCTTGATGGGTTTCTCTCATGGCTTAGAGCAGCGATGCACCATTGAACAACTTCTTCAGCGTTCACAAGTTGGCTTGCAGAGTGGTTCATTTGATATCTTCAAAGTGCTCGTTTTATGCATGCTTCTGCACCGTCATGTTTTCCTTTTCCATGGCCAGTCTCAAAGAAATTCCAACAATGTTTAATGCAGGTTTTCTTATGAAGACAACACAACCAAAATAATGATCGTGCAGATTTGAATTGACCTGCGCATCTGTCTGACCATATCCAATGTTCATTGAATGTTATTCCACAATTTTTCAATGAATCATAAATTTTTCCAAAACAATGTTGTACAAAACATGTATCATGTGTACGATCATCACTGATATAAAAGTGATATTCTTTAATGATATGTGCATTTTCACTCATGCTTTCTATATGATCGACATTTTGTTCAGAATTTCTATATAGAATATGGACGAGCATGGAGACTTGGTCAGAATGATAGTATTCACTCTAAATTTCTTTTTGTGGAACAAATGTGTAGTTTTCTGCAAAATCAATCACTGACAAAATGGTTCCTAGTGGAAAATATTCACGAGATTTTTTGAATTCCAAGTCTTGTCATCGAGCTGTATGGGAATGCTTGGTGTATTTGTAAATTTCTACCTCAAACTTTCTCAAAAATTCTATCAGAAAAATTTCGTCTCCTAGTAATTCAATTCTTTTAACACTATTTGCACCTTGAATCGAGGTATCTATATATTCATATCTCTTCCATTTTACTTTCATGTTGGACAATGATTTATCATTTATATCAATACGATATTTGTTTTGAAATTTAGTCAAATTTCCACAATCATCGCATTTTTTACCACCAACACATTTCTTTTTGTAAAATAGTTCATCGCTTTCCCTTTCACATAGAATTTCAGATATGAAATCAAGGATAGTGGAAGGAGGAGGTGAATCCTTCCATAATGTTCTGCCGAAATCAAGGAATGTGTCATAATATAACCCAAATTCCACATGATAATGGCAACAACAAGTGTCGCGTGCGGTGATAGGTTTTACATACAATGCTTTTTGTTGAACAAAAGCACTGAGTGAAACATGAATTTGACGATTCTCTTCTTTGAACTTGTTGAATAACTCTATCTGAGTGGTTTCCAAGAAATATTTTTCATGTTCTTCGTACTGATTTCGTGCTATTCTTCTTCGCATCACATGCCTTGCAGTGGGCGAAACACGCGAATTGTTCTTCCAATATTCATATATTATTTTTTTAACATTTTCTCCAAGTCTATTTGTATGGTTGCCTACAAATAGCTCTCCAACAAGCGAGTTCATCATTTACATCTATTTGCAGCTGAAATTTCTGATATTTGTGCAAATTTTCTCATGAGGTTCCCAGTGCTCGTGCCATAGATGTTACCAAACGATTCTCTTGAGTACTTAATGAAACCATTGCCATCTGTATTCCTCTACGTACAATTGAAACATCTTTCTCTCTAGATCTCTTAATTGACTTTATAGCACTACTCATATTTTTTATGACATCTTCCTTCATTTTTTTTTATCTTTGGTTGATTTTTGAATACCCAATAGTGTCGTAGCTTCTTTTAATTTCCTTAATGATAGGAGACCTTTCAACATTTGAGCCTGAACTGTCACCCACTCATTTAAGAAATACTTTTCAAAAATGTAGTTAACACGATATCGTATAACATGGTCAAGTTTTTTATCTCCATATGTGTGAGTGTCAACATTTTCTAACATCTCATTATCGATAGTGATTTCATCTGTACATATTCGAAAAAATAGTACATATTCAATAAATAACTAAATTAATAAATATATCTATAATTTCAATGATATGTGCATGTGTTTAATATATATATATATATATATATATATATATATATATATATACACCTTGTGATTCAATTTCTTTATTTGGATTTCTTTCAATATTTTCACCATCTTCAATCATTGGTTCAATATCTCTTTCAAAATTTTGTATCTCATCATCAATGTTTTGAGGGATATCTCTCTCTGTTTACATTAAACAAAATATTTTTCAAATTAGTTCATCAAATAAAAATTAAGCTTCACATTTTACATTAGGAAAATTTTAAATATATCAATAGATCATAATATTTACATTTACATACCTGCTTCAATTTCTGCTTGAGGTTGATTCTCTTCTTCAATATTTTGAGGAATATCTCTGTCTGTTTACATTAAACAAAATATTTTTCAAATTAGGTCATCAAATAAAAATTAAGCTTCACATTTTACATTAGGAAAATTTTAAACATATCAATAGATCATAATATTTACATTTACATACCTGCTTCAATTTCTGCTTGAGGTTGATTTTCTTCTTCAATATTTTGAGGAATATCTCTATTTGTTTACATTAAACAAAATATTTTTCAAATTAGTTCATCAAATAAAAATTAAGCTTCACATTTTACGATAGGAAAATTTTAAATATATCAATAGATCATAATATTTACATTTAAATACCTACTTCAATTTCTGCTTGAGGTTGATTTTCCTCTTCAATATTTGAGAGAGCTTCTAACTTTCTCTTGCGAGATTGTCTCGTTGCTTCTCTACGTTCCTCAGGGTCTCTTTTTTGATCATATTTTCTCGCACAAGTTCTTCAATTTCCCATGATAATAGGGTATGAAGTTCGAAAATTTTCCTTCAAAAAATTAGACAATAACTCAATTACAAAAAATATCACAAAATATTTAATTTAAAAAAATTCAGTTTAAATTTTTTGCAAAATATACATACTCCAATTCAAAACACTTACTTTAAAAAATTCGAGAGAAAAATGTCTTATAAAAATGAAACGAAGCTCAAAAGATTTACTTCAACTCAAAACACATACATACCTCCAAGAAATGTCTTTTGAATGTACGTCCAAGAAATGCTTTTAAGTTAAAAACATTTTTTTGCAAAATCAGGCTGCCTCCAAGAAATGTCTTCCAAAAAAATTCTTTAAACCCAAAACAATTCTTTGTAAAATCAATTTGCTTCCAAGAAATGCTCTTAAATCCAAAATTTGAAGAAAATTTTTTAAACCCAAACCAAGATCTTTGTAAAATCAGATGAAATGTGCGAAATGTGCGAAAATTGTGAATGATTTCGCAGCAATTTATATTGCCGCAAAATGTGTTTTAGTAGGGGCTCCGCAAAACTTTCCGGTCGACGGAAAGTTATACAATAGTTCGGCTGAACTTTTGATTAAAAGTTCGGTCGAACTATTAAGTCGTTAGATTTAACGAGCCATCGGCGGAAAACATAGTTCGACCGAACTTAGATTAAAATTTCGACCGAACTAACGCATCACCAATTACGCAAAAACCAGGCTCTGAATATAGTTCTGCAACTTTGGACTGATTAAATTCCATGAAAGGTTGTTAATTAACTGTCAGAACCAAGACAAACATGTTCAGAATTGAATCTACTTTCAGGAAATATAACTTTTATGGAATTTCATAAATGTTTACTAATTTTAATTATTTTTCTAATAAAATAGGTGCAAACAATTTTTTAGGGTCATTGTGATTCAGTGAAATCAAAATTTTGTATCTCCCAAAATACATTGTAAAAAAAATTGAAAAAATTATGGGGCATTACATTGGTCCGTCGTCTCTAATGGGTAGCTTTTATATTTTTAGTTTATAACTTATATGTTAAGAAATTTCTTGCGTCGTGAAACATGTCAAAAATACGCAGGTTTTCCTATTGGACCAGTTCAAAAAATTCCAGTAATTATGATATGCATCCATTGGCTTTGTAAATATGACAAAACCAAAGTAGACTCTGTCGAGATTGTTGTAACACATTTTTTTTTCTCAAAAACACAAATTTTCAATGAATACAACATTGCGTCATAACATGACTTCTTATGAATCCTTTGATTGTTAAGAAACACACACTCAAAGAAACGTTAAGTTGACATATCAAATCTGCATAAAAAAATTTCAAAAAATAAGTAATAGAAAGCTAAAAAAAATTCTCACAACTTTTGTTTTTATCGCAAAATGAAATTCTACACAGAAAAATTGTTATAGTTTGTAGAAATTTGAAGAACCGAAAAAAATGAAAATTTTTTCTCAAAAAAGGGCAAAAGGTGTAACCTAGCTTCACATTTTCATATAGGTCTAAACCCTACAGGAGTGTCCAAGTTTTCGTGTTTTGGAATAAGGGTTATGAATGTTGCATTCAGTGCCGGACAAACATTCTGATTCCTCCTTGATTCCTCTACCAAATCCCAAATATCATGGCCCATGAAGTTCCAGGATGCCTTAAAGAATTAAGTTGTGAAACCATCCGGTCCAGGGGCCTTTTTTGTAGGCATATGCATGATTACTTCTTCTACCTCTTCCAGGATTATTTCTCTCAAGAGGGCTAAGTTCTGATCTCTTGTTACAACTAAAGGAATGTTACTAGTTATTCTATCAATTGCAATCTGCCTATTCTGATCAGGTTCCATTAGTATATTTTTGAAATCATCAACAAGTACCTTTTCCATATCCTCATGGTGGAGAAGACGATTACCATTCTGATATTTTAATGAGAAAATTCTATTGTGCTGTCTACGCAGTATCATTTTTTTGTGAAAAAAATTTGTGTTCCTCTCCCCTCCCTTCAGCCATTGGATCGTGGATTTTTGCTTCCACAATATCTCTTCTTGCTTCCTACGTTCTTCTAGGAGATTGAGAGTATTTCCTTCTTCCTCAGCAAGGGCCTTTGTTATTTCATTGAGGATCATATTTTGCTAGATATCTTTCATTTTATCTCTCAGGCGAACCTGATCCTGATGAATATCTCCAAATTCTGTTAAATTCCATCGTTTTATTTCTACCTTTAGTTGTTTCAATATGAGCTGAAAGGAATGCATTTTATTTTTTCCTCTAAAGTGATTAGTTTCCCACCAATGCTTTAATTTTTCCAGAAACCTAGGGCCTCTCAGCTAGAATAGTTCAAATCTAAAGGGTCTAATTCTTTGGTCCTTCTTTAATATCGATTTCAATGCTGATCTGCCAGTGATCCGAGCCAAGCGTTGGTAAGATTGTATCTTCATAGTAAACGTCAAGACTTACTAAAGCCTCCGAGGCTACAAATCTATCCAACCTTGATGAAATTTGATGTCTTTCCCCACGTCTATTATTCCAAGTGAACTTACCATTCACTGTGGGTATATCTACCAATCTGATATTTTTCAATAAGTCCCGAAATAGTTCCACCTTTGGATCTTCTCTCCTTATTCCTTCTTTTTTTACAAATAGATTTAATAACATATTGAAGTCCCCACCTAGGATCCAATATTATTCATGATGCATATCATTTAAAGTCCTTATACTTTGTAATAATCCCTCCCTTTCTCCTAGAATTGAGGGCCCATAAAATGTCGATAAAAGTATATTTTCTTTCATTCCAATTTGCCAAAACCTCCCTGTTAAGATTCTTAGAAGACTTATCCAACCTCCCACTATTTTGCAGGATTCCATAAAATAGATATGCCTCCTCCCATTCCTCTCGAATCTATAGCCATAACCTCAAACTGAAGTTTGAACGAATGAACAATATTTTCAAGTTTTTGACCAGAGACTTTAGTTTCTTGGATCAACATTACTTGAGGTTTCTCTATTTTCATCCTTTCCTTAAGATATCTTTGTTTACCTTTACTATTAAGATCCCGTATATTCTAAGAGACTACTTTCATTGGTTAACTTTGGGGATTTGTTGGAATATCGTTGTTAACTTCATTATCCTTCCTGCATTTAGCAGCATTTCTCCAACCAATTGTATTGAATCATGCAGTGTCCTTCTACCTATTTTCTTAGTTCCTTTTTGTTGTTGATTTGGTCCCTTGGAAGCATTTTGTTCTGATTTTCTTACCTCCTTTTGCACTTGGGCTATCAAGTAGTGCTCGAATGTTCTTTATAGAGTTTCTTCAGGTCTTTAGGAATTAATCGATCATCTAGATTCCTCCATTCATGCAATAGGTGTTTGAGTACCCTTTATTCTACACTTAAATATTCTTTATTGTGTTCTATGTCCATTAGTACTATCTTCTACATCAATTGTTTCCTGGGATGCTTTTCGTTTTCCTGCCTGAGTGTTCTGATTAACTGGCTCTTGACCTATCCTAGGGTTATCTTCTTCTGCATGCGAATTTTCCCCTTCCTCTTGCAAAATTTCATAATGGTTTGCTGATGTTTTATGTATAGATAAACTCTGTTGATTGGTATTCAATTTTTTATTTCTTTTCTTGTCCGTGACTGGTATAAATCCATCCTCACGTTCTCTCCCCTGCTTAGAATTAACCGTTTGAAAGTTAGATTATTGTTCAATAATGTTGAGAGGACATGCTTTCTAAAGATGACCATACTCACGGCATCTTCGGCATCTGAAAGGGATATGTTCATAGTCAAGGAGCTGCTACCAAATTTTTCCTTCGTATTCTAATTTAATAGTTTCAGGCAATGGTTCAAAATATTCATATACACACATATTCTTGCAAAAGAAGTATATCGGCCCTGACGTGTAGTTTCTATTATTTTAACAAAACTACCTAATGAATTCCCTATACCCTAAAAAATCTCCGGATCCCAAAAACTCTTAGGGAGGCCAAATAGATGTACCCATACTGGTGCTGCTAGAAATTGCTCTTAATCGGGGTTATAGCATTCTTCCCACTGTCTGAGAAAAGCCCATGCAATATTATAGAAGTATGGTCCCCTTTCAAAAATTATTTCCTTATCTAATAAGTTAGTAAAAATTACTCTAAAAAACCATCTAGCCCCAAACTTCAGATCAATGTGACCTTTGGGTTGCCATTTTATCTGTATCCATTTTAATAAATATTTCTCAGTAGGCCAAATACCAATAAACTTACATATAACGGCATGATCCTTCATATAGCTCCTGTATTCATCCAATTTGTTTGTAGGAATTATAAATCGAGGTTTCTTCATGGCTCGCGGCAAGCATTGTCCCTTTGTCTTCGCTTGCCAGTCCACCCCCAAAACTGGTACTTTCTTCTGGTGAGAGCCTCCAGATTTCTGCTGCGATCAAATAATTTGTTCCCCAGTCATTACGTTTCTATAGGAGGGGGCAGTACCCCCTTGATGCCACCGCCATTCCAACTCCAGACACAGTGCCGGTGATTTTCCTCTCAACACTGCTACCAAACTGTAGAGCTTCTGAAACCCTAATGGTTTGCTACTTTCTTGGAGCTCGCTCGGGTCATCGCTCGCTCAAATTATTTTTAATTCACAAACATTATCAAACCTAAGACACATAATAGATACATATTCCAATACCCCACCTTAACTACTACTTGTCATAATCTCCATCAACTAAGCTCTAATCCATTATGAACCAAAGAACCTCTTAATCAACAAAGTATTTGTCTTTTCTAACTTGGAATTTACACATCACACCTCTATCACACAAACATTACCACATGTTACCATCCATATAAAGAAACAACAATCCAAAGGAATGTGTGGGTAATCAACTGCTACAACCATTGGTTTACTATGACATTCTTCATGCACATCGTGAATTCATTCATTCTTCCATCATTACTTCATATTTGTATATTGAATTCCCTATATAAAATCATTAGTCTTCATCTTGGGTATTCTTTGGCCTATAATCACACTCTAACATAACAACTATGGGACTTTTTGGTTGATCCTCAACCATCACACATTAAGTGGTTTCTTTTTACCACAAAAATACATCATATCAAATGATTTCTAGCTTACCACAAACCTTCCTCTACAAAGTGGGTTTTTGAGTATAGTGAAATCTTCATTATAACAAATTATGGGGTTATGCATCACCATTGACTTACATACATACAATTACAAACTTCACTCATGGAGATAATCTTTTTTAGAACTAATACATCAAGTTAAACATGGCACCATACACTTTCTTATAAATACAATGTGGGAATCACATTACAATATGACCTTTATTCCATTATTATTCACCAATGCTTACAAATTTACGTTGTTTTTCCTCCATCATTACTTCACATCCATTTCTGCCACAAGAATTCCACATGAATTATCACTAAAGTTTCTTCTCTACTGCATCAATGTTTGCATCCATGTCCTTCATGTTCCCATTGCAATATTCTAATTCCTACTTGCTCTTGTTTGTTGTTTTAGTCTTCATTTGGATGCATTGTATTTATTTGGGTTTTCTTCAATATGGGTTTCATCCTTGAACTTTATGTTTCTTCATTTTTTGTACCTACATCAAATCAATTATTAAAGAATGTTTTACTCCTTCCTACAAACAATTGATCAGTAATTTCCATATAAAAATAAATCCATCTATTTAGATACATGGGTGCCATCCATTATACTCGCCAATTGTCTAGGAATCATTTTTATCATACATGGTTCATCAACATGTTAAAATATCTCACCCATAACTTTTCCGCAGCATTCTCACATTCTGAGATTACTCCCTCTCACTTCCACTTGCTATTCCTTTGAATCATTTTTGTTATCATCAAACATCTATGTTCATTTTCATTTATATGACCTATGCTCAAAGCCCAATATGCATGTTATTGAATGAATACATATAGTGAAAATTGTATATTTTTGGATTCAATTGCATGATAAGTTTCACTAAAAAATATGGGATAAATCCTAAGATAGTTAGCATTATTAGAGCATCTAAGACTTGGTTTTGAGATCTCTTTTATTTTTCATTTGATTTAATAATGATACAATATTTTATTTATCAATATATCTTCAATATAAATAATTTTTTTTAAAGGAACAGCTCGTAATTTATACTAATAAAAAGAAGGGGACAAGCCCCAAACATTACATTTTATAAGGACTAATATAGACACAATTCCTTGAAGGTTAGTGTTATAACACGCATGAGCAACCCAAAACCTTGCAAGACAATCACTAACTATTTGACAACTAAAGCCATTCCATCTAAAAACTTTCCCAAAGACTCCAAGGATGAAAATAAATTTCCAATACATTTTTATTTGATATTTTTCTTTGGATGGACTTTCACCTTCCCTGGAAAGTCTTTTTTCTTTCTTTTTACTTGAATCCAATCCCCAATTCCACTAGGATCGACAATAATGCATGCATTGGAATCAACCTTAGAATCAAGTAGAGGGAACGATACCTCTGGTTAGTCAGCCCACAAAGTTCTTTTCTCGTTGTGGACTGTTGTGGTTACGAGTCCATTTTTTACTACAAATACAATTGTTAAACTAAAATTTGTCACCATGACATTTAGCTGTCTATATGGGTTCATCATTACCTATTTATTGCTCTCTCAGAGGTCTAAAAACATAAAGTTCCTGAACCAAGTCTTGGAACTAGAGAAAAGCTCTTAAAAATCCTAAAAAGCCTAACTCTGCACTTTTCCTAGTCATTCCCTGTGGTACCGCAGCTAATTGCTATAAAAAATGCAGTACATCCTGCACGTAAAGCTCATTAAAACTGCAGACCCCCGTAAAAGGTAAAATAAATAGAAAACTAAGTTCTAGAAGCCCAGCTGGTCAAATATTCTCCCAGCTGGGGCCTTCTAGAAGTGTTATCTGGTCGAGCTTTGCCCCTTCCATTCATGAACCTTCTTGTCTTCATAAATGGATCTATCCCTTGTTTTTTGGAGCTAAAATATCATGATGAGAGGGCTTTATCCCTTTCTTATTGGAGCTGAAACTACCTCTCTTCAACTATAAATTGATGTTGGCAATATGATGCAGAGTGTTGTCCTTGATGGCAACCCACATTGATGAAGATGATGACAACTTACTTGATGAAGTTGAGCTTGATAGAATATGTTCTTAATGAAGTAAATCTGATGTATCTACAGTGAGTACAGAAGGAAGTGAAGAAAGGAATTCAGATTATGCTAAATCTATGGTGAAAGAGCATATCTCAAGGAATACGCGGATCTGTCTAAGGGAAGTCGCGTATGTACGCGGAAAAGAACGTGCCAAGTCGCGTATGGGCTAAAGCGCTCTAAAAGTGCAAAACCAGGGGTAATCACCATGGTATTGACCCATTGTATTGGGTAATGATCCGCCTAATTGACCCCGTCCAGGAATACCATCGGATGTAATGTGGTTTTGGGCTCATGGTATTGAAAAAGGGGCTCATGGTATTGACAAAGGGTAACCTATATAAGGAGAAGAGATTCATTGTGCAAATCATGAGTGTGGGTGCAAGATCTCTGAGCTTGAATGAATACTTCTCTCTGAAGTAGATCTGAATGGAAAGGGTTACACATGAATGATAAATATGAGTGTATGATGCACCAATGATGAAGAAGGGGATCTAGATCTGAAATGTGCTTGTATTTGCTAGATCTGTTCATGGAATGATTAGATCCAAGAAGAGGCGAACATCTGTCTGAAGTGAAGGGTTAAATCTGTGTGAAGTATATGTTCTGAAGAAATGCAATGACCTAAAATCTCTGAAGAACCATACGCTAGTTCGCCGAAGAGGAAGCGCGTATATACGCGGCTTCGCTGAAAGAAAAGCGCGTATGCGCAATTAAATTGGTTCTATAATATGTACAGAAGTATACGCTGGTTTGTGTAAATGGAAGCGCGTATATACGCGACATCAGTGAAGTGAAAGCGCGTATGCAAACTAGGGTTTGCTGAAGTCTGTGGTAAGAAATGACTGATCTATTCTACTGTATTGCTGCTATTTGTATTCTACTGTTCTGAGTTGTCTGCATCAGTTTGGTTGTATGATTGAGCTTAAATGTATGAAGTTGGATCTAGTGTGAAAATTGATGAAACGTGGTCCGAAGGGGTGCTGAGGGTTGTAGCCTTCAGTCAGGGGGTTGTAGCTCCCTTCCAGGTGAGGCTGGTAAACGAGATCAGGGGGTCGTAGCTCCCTTCCAGGAGAGGCTGGTAAACGAGTCAGGGGGTTGGAGCTCCCTTCCAGGAGAGGCTGGTAAACGAGCGCAGGTGGGTGCCTGCGTGCTGGTCAAGTCTGTGCCAGCACATATGTTGTAAGATGTTTTCTCTATAATAAAATATTGAAGGCTGAGCAACTGCAGCGGTGGTTTTCTCCCGATTTGGGTTTCCACCTAAAAATCCTGGTGTTCATGTGTGATGCTTTGTGTGATGGTTTATTTTGTTCTTACTGCACATGTTTACTATTTATTGAACATCTGATGAATGAATGATGGAATAATAGAAGTGAAGATTTAATGACATATCTAGATCTCTGTGTATACGCGAGTTTCATAAAGGGGATCCGCATATATACGCTAGTTTACTGAAGGAAAGTAGCGTATGGGTTTTAAGGAATGAAAAAGTAAAAATATTTTATTATGTAGTAAATACTGATTCACCCCCCCCTCTCAGTATTTTTCCCAACAATTGAGACCAAGTTTCAGTCTCAATGGTACTTTTTGATACTTAGTAGTTGATACTTACTTCTTAGCTTGTAGAAGAGAATTGTTGAAGAAACTATACTCTCCACATTTGACATCATTGGCATGATAGATATTACATACTCATGGCCATAGTCTTATGCTGATTCAGAGAGTTAGAGTCTTGTCAAATTGAGGAAAATGGTTGTTCGGGACCCTGGAAGAACCTGTACAAACATCAAGGCTTCAAGGTTGTAAGGTTTCTTCTTTTATTAAAAGTTAATGCAAATGGATTCTATTTTCTCATTGAGTTGTTCATCTATCTTTTGAATGATTTAATTCTTAGACTCCTTGATCACTAAGATATATTATTGCTTTCGAATTATCATATTTTGCAGATGATTTTGATCTTGTTTTCCTATCTTTGATTGCAGATCTTATATGCTGGATCGATAACTTCTGGAGCAATTGGATTGAAGACTGAGCAAGTGTTGGACTTCAAGTAGGAGTATCTATCCATATTTAATGAGTAATTCTTAAGCAAAATAGTCTAGATAAAATGTTCTACATCTATCTGTTTGTTTCTAGATATCTTTAGGATACTAGGGAGATCGCTCTTGTCCACAAGAGGGATTCATCCGTGTAACAAAATGGCGACTCCACTGGGGAATATATGAACTTAGTTTTCTTTTATTTTCAGTTTGATTTTTGAAATTTCTTTGATATCTCTTTGACTAAGATTAGCTCAAAACTTGATTGGGTAGAAAGCTCAATAGGATCCCTGACTGTAAATCTTTATTTTTATTTTTTCTCTACTTTTCCTACCTTCCGCACTTTTTTCTTTAAAAAACAGTGATAGAATCCACAAAATTTAGTAGAGTAAAGTGCGGTACCGCACCTCATTCCATTAAAAACTGCGGATCTTTGGAAAATTTTAGAAAAAAGTAGAAATTCTATTTTCTGGCATCCCATTACTTGATTTTTGTTCTTCATCCAATTTGTTTTAGTTGTCAAATACTTCTGTGAAAGGTTTCTTTCAGAAATTTCTATGATTAAGTGATCTATTCAGTTAGTTTGCATATTATGAGTAAACAATTTGCCTAGTCCTCCCATTGCTCTGAATCAGAAATTTTTGTATACCTCAGCTACTTGGTATTTCATTACTTTCTATTGAGCCATTGAACTTGATGCAATTGTTATTCTTATGAAATTTTTATTTTATTTTCATTTGCAAACTTATAAAACCTTTAGATTGATAAGGACTGAATTTCATTTTAAAACTATTTTTGGATGCTTTGATTTCTTGCTGGAATAAGCAGAAAATTCTTAGTTAGATTACAAACTAGGCTTAAACATCCTCCAACTTTTAGATAGAGTTCAAGATTAGAATTTTCTTTTAGTTTTGAATTTTATTATTTTAGTAGTTTTAGTTTTCTTTTGGAAGAAGTTTGATTTTGTTTTTGATCAAAATAATATAGGGAATTTCATTTTGAGCAAAAGATCTTTTTGGAATTGAAATCTATGAATTGTCTTCTTTTCAAAGTTTTGCATACAGGAAAGAAATAATTGATATTTTGAAAGTTTCTGAAAATCTCTCAACTCTTTCCTCTAGTTATATTTCATTGAAAAGAAATGAGTTTTTTATCATATAGATGCATTCTAGCGAATTTTGAGTCGAGCCATTAAAACATCATCAAATTTTCATTTCCGTACCTATTGTCCTAAGAAAATGCCAATTAAAAATAACGCTTAATTAAAATCAATCTAGAAATTTATATTTTCTAGGGCTCTTTTCACCAACATAGCTTAGGTGAGTGTCTTGGAACAGGTTTAGTTAACTCTCCAAGACAGTAAAAACAAACAAGTAGTCGATCTTGTGGTAGGAAAATTCAATCGTAGCATGTATGCTATGGGAAGCTCCTCCTAAAGGACTCAAGCACGAGATCATATCCGAACCAGTGAGGTAATCATACCTATCTCATTGGGAATTATAGAATATTTTCACGTATTAAAAATGATAAACCTCAGATAGACCATTGTCGAAGAGCCTAGAGTCACTTCTTGGTAAACCTTGGATTATGTCAAGGAGCCTTCAAGGGGATTGAGCTTGTTACTCTGCCCTTGCGTGTATATCAAATCATAGAATGTTCCCCCAGGTATATGTGTTCCTGTTGGTGACCTTAGTGGCCATAAACTATAGGATTATTTCCCAAGGTGACGGTGGTGGGGAGGTCCCACTGTACCTGGAGTAGATGTCGGCTAGACTCACTTGGAATCTCTGGAGGGTTATCTTCACGCGAGATGGTTTATGTGGAGAAACTTGCACCGGTCTATTTCGTTAAGCAGGTTTTCAGGGTAATTGTTCCAACCACCATTTCTGCATTAAAATTCTATGATGTTGGATTTCATCACCAACTAGTGTTTTTAGTGTGGGGATCTACTGTTTATGTGTGGATTGATCTCTTAGATTTTTATAGGCGTGTGATTCATTTGATTGTTTCCTTAGAGACTTTAGAATTTATTTGAATGTTTTCTTTTTTTGTGTGTGTTAAAAGTTTTAATCGTGGCTGAATTACCGAGACGATCACGTAGAACTCAGGGGAAGCCCCCTGAGTACACACCAAGCCAACTAGAAATAATTAAATCTCTGATACCAAATGTTATTGGTAGAAATGGATTAACAGAACAAGGATAATCATCCATAATTATTCATCCTGATTCTGAAGTAGATCAACTGCAAATAACAGAACATACTCCACAAACAGTTTCAATTTCCGAATTAACTGAAGTTGTTTCTACAACAAGTGAATTATCACCTAAAGAACCTAAAATTTCTGAATCGGAAAATGAACTTGCTACATAAGAACCTACTTTAGAATTCACTACTCCAATTTCCAATTATCTTGATTCACCCAATGTAAGAAATCGGATTACAGAAGATCTTCCTCCTGGTCTCATTAATATTGAAGAAATCACTGATATAGAGGAAGAGATTGTTCTTCCTTCAACTCAGGAAACTTTAGAACTTAGAGGACGTGAATCATTTTTTTACAGTCCTTTTAGACAAGATGCTTGGTATTATTCATTGACAGATTTTCTGCAAAACGTAGGTCTTCAGTACTCGCCACCCCGAATTCCTTTTTTCCCTACACCAATAGGTTATAGACCTCAGCTAAACATGTCTAGTGAGTCATCTATGTTTACTGAATCACCAGAAGCATTTATGTATGGTGGTTCATCTGTTTCTGTAGGCTATCAGTCGCTCTGTAGTACATTCTCAGGAGCATCTCCTCTTCCTAAAAAACCAATGTCATCATCTGGCATGAATGAATCAAATACTGGAACTTTGAACAATGAGAAAGTTTATATGATGTCTGGAAATATCCCGAACCCTGGTTCTCAAGTTAGTAATGTATCGCTTGGGGGAAACCTCAAGAACAGTACATACCTCAGGGACAGTATATACCTCAAGGACAGTACATACACCAAGGTCAACCTCAGGGACAGTATATGCCTCAAGGTCAGTACGTGCCTCAAGGTCATTATCAACCTCAAAGGCAGTACCCAGCGCAAGGATTGCAACCTCCTTTACGAAAATATTTCTATCCAGAACAACAAATGTTACAAGTAGGTAGAAATTATCCAGTCAATTATGAAGCATATGTTCAACCAAGTTACGGTCTATCTTATGTACAACCTTCATTGGGACCTTCATATCCCGGAATGGTGTGGGATCCATCTCAAGTCCAACAGAATTTACAACCAAATATGCAAGTACCTTATTATCAAGTTGGACAACAATTTGGTTATAATCAACCCCAAAAACCTATCCAACCCGTCATTCAAACACCTGCATCTGGTCCTGTTCAATAGCCTGGTCTGAGTACACCTACGACTTCACCCCAAACTGCTACTCAGACTTTTGTTCAACCTACTACACCTATTCCTGGAGTATCTATAGCTCCTATTACTTATGCCCCTCAAACATCATTATAGATTCCTCAGGCTTCTATTCCACAGTCTGGACCTACAATTCAGACTACTATTCAAATGCTGATAGGACAACCTTGTACAAGTAGAATTATAACAAGTCAACCTCATTTTACTTATCAACCGTATCAAGGGCCATATCAATATGGACATGTTCAAACTCCAATATACCCGCAACAATTGTACCCTGGGTATTCATATCAGACACCTGTTCAACCCCAATATGGTTTGGTTATTCCTGGCTATCGAAGGGGCACTCTGATTCCAAATGCAAAACCTATTCCAGGTTATCCTGGATATCCTCCTCCTGGGACTGGTTTAGTCTTACAAGGTTATCAACAAGACCCTACCCGTTGATTGCCATCCATAGAAACTTTAGATTTACCATATCTATCTCGCCTTATGAATAATCCTATCTATTATCATCTGTATTGGCCACCTATGCTGCATAAGTTGCCAAGTGATATCCCAAAGTTTGAAGGAAAATCAGGAGAGGATCCTTCTAACCATGTCATGACTTACCACCTTTGGTGTGCATCCAACTCATTAATTGAAGATTCCATTCGACTTAGACTTTTTCAGAGAATGTTAATAGGATTAGCTGCCAAGTGGTACATTGAATTACCACGAGGCTCATTTACCAATTTCAATGCTCTAGCAAATTCTTTCTTAACTCATTTTCAGTTGCTAGTCAGATACAACAATGGCATGAAATTATTAACTTCACTAAAACAATCTATGTCTACATACATATAAGATCATATTCATGAATGGAGACGACGAAGACGTTTGGTAAAAGTTTTTATTCCGGATCAAATATTGGCGGAATGGTTTTTCAAATAATTGCTACCAAAGATCACTGAAGATGTAGCCAAAGCAGGAGTTGTCACAGAAGAACAAGTTATTGCTCAAGCTTAGTATCTAGACTTGGTATATACCCAATCCAAAAATTTATATAATAAAATTCTCGATTTACCTCGTCCTAGTCAAATAACAGTGACTCCTTCAGGGTCTCATGCTACTGATGGTGTAATCGGTTCAGTTAGTATGACTAAGAGTAAGAATAAATATTCAAAGGTTACTTCTCCCATAATAACTTTGCCTGATTCACCAAAAGGAGAGTCTTCCCTTGAAACTTTTGCTGATATTCACATTGTAGATTCATCTAAAACAAACTCGAAATCCGGGAAAAAGAAGAAAGGGAAGAAAAAGAATAAATAGACTTCATCTCCCAAGGAAAAAACTGATAAAAATGAATCAACTGATGATAAACGAAAACCTTGTTATCCTTGTCTTATCTGTGACGAGGATCATTTCACCAAGGAATGTTTGCATAGGACCGAGGTATCTAAATTCGTCAAAGGTTCATCCACCCCTGTTGTTTTGAAGGATCCTTTTCCTGTTCAAGATAGAAAAATTATTGGATCTTCCTCTAATACATCAGCATATATTTTGATGGTTGCGACTCGATCACAAGATTATTGTAGTAAAAATACTGTTGTTGGTAAAGAAGTAGAAAATTCTAGTTCTGCACCAACTACATCTCCTTCGGTTTCTGATCTGTTGCATATCGAGAAACCAAATCCTGATTTAGTAATCAAACCACCTGCTAAAGGTGTACTTCGTAAATCAGCTTTCAATCCACATGCGAGAGCTACTCAGAATTACAACATTGTGGAGGATTTAGCAATTTCTCCTTTAGAAATGTCAGCCTTGGAAGTGTTGTAGTCATGTCTAGCACAAAGGAAATTACTCTTATCATCAATTGGAGCTGTAGATCTTCAGGATTCAAACCTCATGGTCTTTGATTTAGAGAATTTTACACCTCGTCTCCCTCATCAAATGGATTTTCAGATTCCATTACTTGTCAAAAGCAAACATTTCTTTCGTATTGTTATTGATGAAGGAGCATATACGTGTATCATGTCGTTAAACTATTGCAAATCACTTGGTTCTCCAACCCTTAAACAGTCACCAACAATCCTCAAAGCTTTTGATGGAAGAGGATTCCATCCATTCGGAATTTTACAGGATATACCTAGAGAAGTCGAAGGAAAAACCATTAATTTAGATGTGGAAGTAGTTGATGCCCCTCTAGATTACAACCTTCTTCTGGGTCAAAGTTGGTATTATGCTATGACTATTGTCGTGTCATCTATCTTTCGGATAATTATGTTTCCTCACCAAGGAAAGATTGTGAAAGTCGATCAGATCTCATATTATTCATCTAACCCAACTTCTACTGATAGTATTCAACACGTAGGAAAAACTACTATCCCTTATGAGGATGTAGGAGTAGGTTTAATCAAAGATTCCACTTTAATGGGAAATTTTTCTATGCCTCCACCTAACGTACCGCATATTATTTCTAATATCAATATGATTACATCAAGCACTATTCCATTTGTTGATCCTTGGATAGTGCCTTCAAAATCATAACTGGATTCATTCAATGTCAGGATGCCTTTGAGTCCTTTTGAGATAGCATATCAAGAAGTACAACCATTTTCTGACACTTTATCAACTGATGTTGATCCAATGAATGTGATCAGCGAAGAATCATTTTCAACATCAAACTCGGCTACAACATCAATTCCTAATCCTTTTCAACAAGTGTTTCATACTGATGAAAACATTCGTGAATTCTTGTCTGTAAATGAATTGCCACGGGATGATCTCCATCATAGGTCATCATTTTTATCTGAGCTTGATAAATTCGAAAATATTTTTTCCTCTATTTTTACAGTTGACTATGTCGAGGAACCTTAGAGTCAAATTTCAATCACAAATTTAGATTGTGAAGTAAATTTGGGGAATATTTCTTCTACCATTCCTATTGACATCTCATTAAAACCCGGAATTATTGAAAACATTCATATAGGTGCTTCATGTATGCCAGATGAAATTTATACATATAAAGCCATATTTCAAGAATTCCATGACATATTTGCCTGGTCTTATGAAGAAATTCTAGGAATCAATCCCAACATTTTCATTCATGAAATAAAGACTTACCCAGATGCTAAACCTGTCAGACATCGATTACGTCCGATAAATCCACGAAAATCTGTTGCCATTAAAAATGAAGTTGAGAAATTACTAAGAGCAAGTTTTATTATCCGATCCCATTAACGAATTGGGTATCTAATATCGTTCCTATTACGAAAAAACAAGGAACAATATGAGTATGTGTTGAATATAGGGATATTAACAAAGCTTGTCATAAAGACAATTATCCAACTCCTTATATTGACCAAATTATTGGCGATTTTGCTGGAAATGAAATGTATTAATTCATGGACAGATTTTCTGGATACAATCAAATAAACATACTCCCTGCCGATCAACCAAAAAATAACGTTCATTTGTCCCTAGGGAATGTTTGCTTACTGTAAATTACCTTTCGCATTAAAGAATGTTGGGGCAACTTTTCAAAGGGAAATTTCCTATGATTTTCATGATTTTCATGATTTTGCAACCTTATCTCGATGATTTACCTGCTCATTCATTACACATGGAAGATCATCCAACTCACTTACGAGCGATTTTTATGAGATGTAGGTATTATAAGATTCGCTTGAATCCACACAAGTGTGTTTTCTGTGTACAATCTGGTAGGTTATTGGGATTTTTCGTTTCTAAAGAAGGCATCCATGTCGACCCTTGAAAGGTTGAGACCATTATCAATTTACCTCCTCCTTCCTCACTCCGCCAAGTCCAAAGTTTGTAGGGGAAAGAAAACTTTTTGCATAGATTCATCCATAACTATGTTGAGTTAACCAAAGGTTTTACCAGGCTTTTGAAACATAATATTCCTTTCATTTGGGATGAGATCACTGATCGATCTTTTGATACTTTAAAGCACGTGTTGACCATGCACCATTACTGCATCCAAAAAATTATAGCCATGATTACTTTTTATACTTAGCAGCCTCTGATTCCACCATTGGAATGGTATTAGTTTAGGAAGATGAATTCCACAACGAACATGTGATTTAATATCTCAGTCATAATCTTAATCCCACAGAGATTAAATACTCGCATGTGGAGAAATTGGCCTTGGTAGCAGTTCAAGTTGTCCAACGTTTTCGTCATTACATTTTGTTACTAAAAACAACTGTGATTTCTAAATGTAACCCGATGATGTATATTATGACTAAACAACTACTCGGGGTCAAATAATCTAAATGGATAGTTATCCTTCAAGAGTTTGATTTAGAATTTGAAAAATCCAAATCAAATAAATCACTGGTGTTTGTCGAACTTATGCGTGACCTCCCAAATACTGAAACAAAAACTGTGGTAGAGCATCTGATCGTTGACGAATCTCTGTTTCTTATCAGTACGTTAGATCCTTGGTATGGGGATATCATCATTTATGTCCAAACCCAAACTTTTCGGCCTGAACTTTCATGTTCACATCGACAAAAGATATGTTACCAATCCCAGCAATACATTATTGTTGGAGACACGCTTTATCGTCATGGTGCGGATTCTATATTTCGACGATGTTTAACTCATGAAGAGGCTGAACAAGTTTTGAATGAATTCCATTCTGGAGCATGTGGCGGTCATATTTCTGGGTATGCCACAGTGCAAAAGATATTGCGCTGGTTATTTTTGGCCTTTTTTATTTAAATATTGTATTCTTGCAGTCTGAAAATGCCACAATTGTCAAATTTTTGATCGGAAAATGCATGCACCACCAACTCCTCTTCACCCCATAACTGATTTCGGTCCTTTTGGAAAATGGGGCATTGATTTCATTACATGTAACCCTCACTCGGTCGCGGGGCATGGGTATATTATTCTAGCTGTAGATTATTTTACCAAATGGGCTGAGGCGATGCCTACATTTACAGTAGATGGAAAAACTGAAGCTAATTTTGTATTTAATCACATGATTGCTTGATTTGGTGTACCCAAAGCTACCGTTACCGATCATGGGAGCCATTTTCGAAACATTATGATGACCGAACTTTTTGACCAGCTTGGCCTGCGCCATGATAGTTCTACTCCATATTACCCGCAGGCTAATGGTCAGGTTGAAGCTATCAATAAATTTTTAACCACTATGATTAAACGGATAATCGGAATTCATAAATTGAATTGGCATACTATGCTTTTCTTAGCACTTTGGGCATACCGAACCTCAGCAAAAACCGCAACATGTTTCGCTCCTTTTCAACTGGTCTACGGTTTAGAAGTTGTGTTACTGATTGAATGAAAAATAACATCACTCTAATTATTCAGTTACTACCAGCTACCTCTGAGGAGGAAAAACGCTTTTTGTACCTGGTACAATTAGATGAGACTTGGCGCACCGCTACATTGGTAGCTGAAGCTCATAAAAAATGCATTAAAGCTCAGTACGATCTAAGTGTTACACCTCGTGTTTTTTCAGAGGGTGACCTAGTATTGGTATATGACCAAGCTAATGATAAGCTAGGAGCTAGGAAATTTGAACCTATGTGGCATGTTCCTTATATTGTCAAGTGAGTGCTTGCAAAATGGGCTTACAAATTTATTGATTATAATGGGGTCTCTTTAGGTAAACCAAGAAATGGAATTTACTTGAATAGATATTATGCTTGATTTTTTGTGTGAAGATCTTACTTGTAGATAAGTTATTTTTTCTCGATTAAATTCTTTAGATTAGATGAGTGTGTCTAGTTAAAGTTTGCATTGACTTCTATTCCTGATTATCTTGATTACTCTTGATATTGTAGATGTCGACGCCCCTTCAAACATACATTGGTTTTGCTGATGGTGCCTATCGTAGTACATGGAATATCTCTTCCGTGGCCTGGGTCATCTATTCACCCACCGATGAGTTAGTTTCTATGCATGGGGTAAGCCTTGGTCAAACAATGAATAATGCTACAAAATATAGTGCAGTGATTGAGTTATTATCTGATGCCATTTCATTTTTCATTCGGTGTTTGATCATTAGGTTAGATTCTGAACTCATTGTATTACATTTGAACATAGTATACGCAATTAAAAATCCAGTGTTACTGAGATTATTCTTGAAGGTTCGTCTCTTGGAAATACAATTTGATTACATTGAATATCAATACATTTCGATAAATTTAAATACATTGGCTGATGCATTAGCTAATAATGTTATAAATAGAAATTTGCGACATTAAAATAGTAAGTTAAAACAACATTCGATAAGTGTTGAACAAGATAGCCATCGAAGGTAGTCATATCATAGATAGAGTTTGTGTTTTATAAAATATTACATCGTCTAGGACCATACGTTTAAAACACCTTATGATCTGAAAGGTAGTGATACGAAAAGCCAAAATAAAATGATCTGTGATGATCATCCAATATCCATGGTGATGATCATGATAATACATTATCGCTCGTGCCACTCTATGCAGATATCTCCAAAACTGGCCAGGAACACCAGCAACATGCCTCTGGAGGCGTAGAGGAATATGATCCATACTAGTCTCTCGAATGTCTCTGGTTAACCTCTCCAGGTTCTGCTCTAAATTAGTGAGAATCTGTGTTGCCTGATTCTCTGGTAGTGCAATAGCATCTGCTTGCTTCCTCTCGAAGTGGCGAAGATTGGCTGGTCTTCATGGACCAACATCTGCATTTAAATTTTTGTCATCAGTACTAGACGATTGAAAAAAAAAAAAAAGAGATAAAACCACATCAAAATGATTGATTTACCTGACTCGTCCCACTGTGTTCCTGGAGGAAGAGGCATATCAGGGTCACTGCGGAAATCTATCCCAGCATACGGAAAATATTCAATGGCAAAGATCTGGTTCTGTAGCCAATGAAATTATGCGGGTGTAAATCGAACTATCTCAAAACCCTCTCCATGACAGGCCATCACTTGTACCGAATGGGCCATTCGAGGCTCTCTCACTCTACCAGAATCAACTGAGATAAGCTAGGGAGCAAGAGATGGAATCCTCCCCAGAGCAAAAGAAACTATGATAGATCCATATCCAAAGTTTTTCAACTTTACGTTCTTAGCTCTGGTCAATTGGCCTTTTACATTAGCCAATAATCCTTCACACTAGTTGAATATGGTGCCTCTGTAGCATTCAACTGTTGTCTACATCTAGGCTTTAGTAGTGACGTCTAGAGTTGCACTCCCACACAATCTAGCCACTATGAATGCAACCACGTTGAGCTCAAGAAGGATAATGGTTTTTATATCAATGCGGTTGTCTTTTGGATTAGCCTCTTCGTTACAAAATTCTTGTTGATATCTAGTTATAGACTGGCCACCTTGCCTAGCCCCAAACAAGGAAATAGGTTCTCCTCTTTTGGAAAAACCTATAAGGAACTATATGTCCTCCAGCTCAATTTCTAGCTGGTGATCACCAATAATGAAACACTGTTCTTGAACATCCCACCTGTTCACCAACCATGTCAAGAGCTCTACTTGAGCAATCATGCCCTGCATTGCCCAATATTTGTATAATCCACAATTTTTCAAAACATGCAATGTGGGTAAACTTCCCATAACTGCTTCATCTACTACCTCAAGTTCACGTTCTCTCCATTCAAGCATTGTGGATACTCTACAATAGACACATTAAAAGTTTAGATCCAATTAGAATGGAAAAATTTGGCTTAATTTGAGAGAAATCATAATTTTATTTTGTTCATGGCACCTCCGCACCTTTTTCATTAAGACAGTGCGAGCTACCGTGTGCGTTATACACGAAAAGTGAGGGTCCACAGGTACTGTGTGTTTTACCTGCGGTACCCTAAGAGTGATTTTTTGAACCTAATTTTCTCTTAAAAAATGATTTTAAAGCCTAAAAAGAGAATGTAAACGGACAAAAATGAAGAGAAATGTATTGTGGATTACCTGGAGTTGACGGTTTTGGATTCAGATGGTTAGTTTTTCAAATATCTCTTTCGAAACTTTTTCTACCAAAAGCTCTCGACTTTCACTCTGGATGAATATGGTAAAAATGAATTGGTTAAACTACTTTTTATAAGATTTCTTGAATAAATAAAATAATATTTTATTTATTTTCCACTTTGAAAGGTTGTTTTTCAAATAATTTGTATTTATCTAAAACAAGTATGTTTAATTTTTTGGGTTTTTGTGCATAATACAGGATTTTCAGGTGAAATAATTATTTTGGCAATGAGTATGCTTTTTGTCACTTTTTCAAACTCGTTAAAACTTATAGAAAAAATGACACTATATGAGTACATTTTTATCACCTTTTCAAACTCGTTAAAACTTACAGAAAAATGAAACCATGGAGTCTTATTTTAAGCCATTTTCAGACTCTGTAAACATGAAAAGAGTGCTGAGTACTTGACTATTCAAACTCGTTAAAGGAAATGAAAAGTCATCCCTTCAGTATAATTTTACCCCCTTTCCGGACTGAAATGGACTATTTACGAAAAAGGTATGTGTTGACTAATAATGGTCAATAGAGTTCTCTCCTACATTATTTTATCCTTTTTCGGGCTTGAGAGACCAAATTTACGAAAAAGTACACCCACGGAGTTTTCTTAAGTTTTTCTTCTAACTCCCTAAAACTGAAAAACACCAAGTTTCACCTATACAGGACTCGTTAAAACTTAACAGTAAAGGACCTGTAAATTATAAACAGGAACGAACCACTCCTTCTTAGGGTTTGATTTTAATACTAAGTTGGACTTATCCGAAGGATGAGCTTATATAACAAGAAAATATTATCCTCCTCAAGCTTGTCAAAAATAAAGAGGTACTTACGAGAAATGGTGGGGGAAAAGAGAGAAAATGAATCCAATTGTCACACTTTGTTTCAAAAAGTTGTATACCACTCTTGGACACAACACTTTTGTCACATTCATATCTGGGTTGGGAAAATCCTTTGACCAAACAGTTAATAAAACCACATTGAAAGACTTCAGCCGGTTTCTAGGTATTAGATTTAGGTCAATAGTCACCATATGTTGTGTCATTATGTGTTCAAGAGATCAGTTTAATAAACCATTCATTGCAAACATTTGTCTCCATTCGCGTTGACCATCCTTGAGTCAGTCCTTGCTTAAAATTTCTTCAAAACTTTACCTAATGGTTTCATGTCATGGGCTTTCCTATGACAGATCACTTTCTATCGATGACAGCTCATCATCTAGAAAGTTGATCTAGAATCCTAACAATACCTTGGAATTTTCATGCCCTAATGGTAGGTTTCTCACTTTCGACGATAGGTTGCATCATTGACCTTCGATCGAATGATTCTGTGAAATGTTCGACTTCAGATCACAAATTCACATTTCATAGATTGTACTGAGTACTTTGAGAACCATTGTCATTATTGGTGGTTTCTCTCACACTTGTTAACAATTCACATCATTCACTGGTAATCAAGTGGTTTCTACCATGTTCTACTTCGACACAATCAATTGCATGGATAGAATCGTACTAGTTCGAGAAGCAGGAATCAAGACCCTGGATTTAGTTTCCACCATCCAAGCTGCGAGTAATTTTATTATTCATCATATAGTAGACTACTTCTAACAGATGGCTGCATCCATACTTTGTCTACTCTTCATGTAATTCTAAAATCATTTATGTATCCGAACATGTAGCTAGTTTTGATCTGAGTATGGGAACTCCTACCTCAGTGATGATATAAATATATATATTCTTGCATTGAATGTTTTTTTAGGGTTTCATCCAGTGTGCCTACAGCTCGATCCTCAGAATGATAAAGCACTTAGGTCTTCAGAACTCTTTAGAACTCTTCAGACTTCGCACTTTAGGGGGCAATCTATTACACTAAAAATTTTCCCATGACATTTAGCTGTCTATATGGATTCATCATTACCTATTTATTTCTCCCTCAGAGGTCTAAAAACATAAAGTTCCTAAACCAAGTCTCAAAACTCGAGAAAATCTCTTAAAAATCCTAAAAATCCTAACTTCGCACTTTTCCTAGTCATTCCCTGCGGTACCATGGCTAATTGCTATAAAAACTGCCGTACATCCTGCACGTAAAGCTCATTAAAACTACAGACCCTTGTAAAATGTAAAATAAAGAGAAAAGTAAGTTCTAGAAGCCCATATGGTCGAATATTATCCTAGCTGGGGCCTTCTAGAGGGCTATCTGGTCGAGCTTTGCCCCTTCCATTCATGAACCTTCATCCCTTCATAAATGGAGATATCCCTTAGTTTTTGGAGCTAAAATCCCATGATGAGAGGGCTTTATCCCTTCCTTATTGGAGCTAAAACTACCTCTCTTCAACTATAAATTGAGACCAAGTTTCAGTCTCAAGGGTACTTTTTTATACTTAGTAGTTGATACTTACTTCTTAGCTTGTAGAAGAGAATTGCTGAAGAAATTATACTCTCCACATTTGGCATTGTTGGCATGATAGAGATTACATACTCATGGTCATAGTCTTATGTTGATTCAGAGATTTGGAGTCTTGTCAAGCTAAGGAAAAAAGCTATTTGGGACCACAGAAGAACCTCTAAAATCATCAAGGCATCAAGGTTGTAAGGTTTCTTCTTTTATTCAAAGTTAATACAAATGGATTCTATTTTCTCTTTGAGTTGTTTATCTATATTTTGAATGATTTAATTCTTAGACTCCTTGATCACTAAGATAGATTATTTCTTTCGAATTATCATATTTTGCAGATGCTTTTGATCTTGTTTGCCTGTCTTTGATTGCAGATCTTATATGCTAGATCGATAACTTTTGGAGCGATTAGATTGAAGACCAAGAAAGCATTAGACTTTAGGTAGGAGTATCTATCTGTAGTTAATGAGTAATTCTTAAGCAAAATAGTCTAGAGAAAATGGTCTACATCTGTCTGTTTGTTTTTAGATATCTTTAGGATACTACAGATATTTCTCTTGTCCGCAAGAGGGATTCGTCCGTGTAACAAAAACATTTTTGATCTTCTCAAGGACATGTCCAGCTAAAGAGGCGGGAGCATTGTTGATTCCCTTTGTAACAACTTTCGTTGCTTCAATTTAAGTGCATTTACAATAGATTGAAAGGGAGTATGAAACACCTCATTAGTATCATTCTTTAACTTTGAGAAAGAATTGTCTTGTTGTACACACCGTGCATTGGAAGAGGCATTGGAGATCGCCAGAGAGGAGGGGATTCTAGAGTTTTCCTTAGCTAAAGTGATAAATTATTCCACATTAGACCTATTCTTTAATTGGAGTTATCTTGAATTGATTTATTCCTTTTTCTATGTATCCTCTTTAAAAGAGGTTGAGGGAGAGGGAGGACACTCCTCAGAGAGTTATGATAAAAGGAGGCTCCCTCCCACCATTGAGGATTCCAATTGGCTTTCTTTGCTAAGGTATTCCTAGCTTTGGGTCAATATTTAATGGAGTGTCTAGTTTCGTAGCAACCTCTACACATAAATGAGATATTTTTATAGTCCAGTTTCTTCATATATGATAATCCATGACCTGTTAAATCGATTTCAACAAAGAATCCGATACTAAGATCCATTTCAAAACATACGCAGAAATATGTGGGTTTTAGATAATATTTTGCATCTACACCTTGAGAGTGGAATTTCCCTAAATTGTTACCAATGGAAGACAACGAGGAAAGGTTCCACCAATGTAAAGGGAGTATGGGTAGCCTTACCTAACTGAAGTATTAGAAATATACATCGAGAGAGGGTCGAAAGAGGGAAACCAAGGCTGCATGGAGAGCCCTATGCGACCCCAAAACCATGGACCAAAGTTCAAGATATGAGAGCTGTCATCGGCACTATTGAATACCATAATGAAGAATCCTTTGGCCAATGTGTAGATGTTCACCACGCCAGAAATATGCGGCTTCGACTTCTCAGTGATCCAAGGGTGTAGTTCAACTAATCTTGGCCATAATCCTAAGAACCTGCAGATTAAACTTGCTTTCGAGAAGAATTTGGCCTCACTAATGTCTTCACCACACTTGAAACCGCTATAAAAGGAGCATCAAATACTAGAAGCCTGGAGGAGGGGGTTTCGGAATAGGGGACTTTGAAGATTCTCGAGTATACATGTATGATAATCCCTATGGGGGGGAACCGAAAGAGTATTTTACTATTTCCCTAAAGGTCATAGAGGGAGTCGCCACACTATACCACCCCAAACGTGGGACATAATCATGACTCACCTCTATAATACACGAAACTGAGTTATTTTTAGAGGAAAGGGTTGAATGTGAAGCAGTGTGAGCTCATGTAGAAGGACTTGCTCACTTTATAGGTAGTGATGTCAGAGTGGTAAATGAAGGATCCATCGCAAAAGACTGAGAATCTGAAGCATTCAGAGAAGAAGGAGATTGGTTGTCCAAAGTCAGGAAAGAGACAAGATAGAAGTTAAATTTTCTATTAGTGTTGATTTTTTTGATGAAGTCTATCTAGATGTGGTTCCCTTTGATGTATGTGGGGTCATGTTTGGGAGTCCATACATGTACATATGTGATGCAATATTCATGAGGAGTGCCAACAAGTATCAACTCGTCAAGGATGGAAAATCTGTCATCATCAACATGCATGAAGGAAAGTAAAAAATTTCACTTGTAAGTTCCAACCAAGCCAAGAAATTAATTAGTTCTAGCAAGAAGTATGTTTTATTATTTTAAGAGAAAGTCAATATGAAGAGGAGGCATTAAGAGGCAAGGCATCCCTAGAGGGGTGTACTAAGAAATAAAAACAACAATTAGAGAAGTTGTTACGAGAATACAGTGATATGTTCCGAGAGACTAAAGGGTTGCCACCTAAGAGAGAAATGGAGCACAAGATCGATCTATTGCCAGGATCCCCATTTTTGAAAATTCGTTTGTGCAGACAATCTGCTATAAAAGCAAGTGAGGTAAGGAAACAGTTGCAACAGTTGCTGGAATAAGGTGTCATTCAACCAAGTACATCACCATGTGTGATCCATGTGGACATTGGTGGGCACCTCCCTATTCCACTTTCTCCCCCACCATTTTTATTTTAGTTTCCTTAATTATATCACAGTTTACTATTTTTGGTAGCTTTTCGGGTCCTCAACTTTTGGACCTATTTTGAGGCCCTAAATGACATTTTTTTTGCAAAACGTGAGTGTTTGAATAATTTTTGTAGTTAAAATTTATGGTCCTAGGATACATAATTCTAACGAGGTATCATACACATCAAATGAGTATCATATGCCAAATTTATGATCCTAGGAAGTTGATGTACCAATTTACACGAACGAGGCCCATAGTTTTGGCACTTCATTTCCAAGGGTTATGTTTTTGAATGTTTAGGGTTTTTTATTATTTCTAAATAATAAATAGGCATTCGAGCCTCATTGTAACATAATTCAGAGGAATGTAGCCACCATGTCTCTTCTCAGAGATAAGCTACCATCTCCCTAGCTTGTTTATTTTCATTTTTTATGTAAGAATATTTTAGTTATTTTATATTAATGAAATCAAGTTTTATATCTGATGAATATTTTTGTTTATGTTTATATTTTTATTGTATTTTGTTCCTGTATAATTCTGGATCAATGAAATCAGATAATTTTACTCTTTCTTTGTTTTTCTTTGCATGTCCCCAATGAGATCAAGGTATAAGGATTTAGGGCTAAAAATGGTTGAACTTTTGCAAGACTAGCCTTGCAAACCCTGAAAGCCTCCCGTGGAAGAAGAAAATAAATATGAGGGAGCAGGAGATCCTTTCAAAATATTGCTTGAATAAGCCCTTAAGTGATACAAGAACATTATTATGGACAACTTTTCCCAGATCCTTCAGTGGCTACCCACATGCGACGCATCTTCATCCAACAACCACTATGGAGGTGCCGAGATAAACGAGAATTCTGTAGATAAATGGTTAAATATGTTAGAACGATATTTTCCAGTTCATGATTTTTCCAACTGGGAAAATATTACTTTCGCACTCCTCGCATCCGTCCCCCACGTCAAGGACTAGTGGGAAAGCTACTGTGAGAAGATGGACGAGAGAGAACCCTCATTATTTTTAGATGCACCCACTTCTAATTATTTTTAAGATGCCATCAAGGAGAAGTATTACCCTGCTGGGAGCTATGAAGATAAATACATAAAGTGGAACACGCTGCAGCAGGAAAGGGACCAAGACGTTCTAGAGTTCACAAACAAATTTTCATCCCCTTCGTACAATGCTAGGTATCAAGGATTCTGAGCGTAATTTGGTACTCAAGTACTGTGGCTATATACACAAGTACATTTTGGATGAGATGGAGTTCCTAAACATCCCCTCGCTCGACGCTGCTTATCATTGTTCTGTTAAGATCAAGCAGAAATTCAAACAGAAGAAGTGAGACTTTGGATCTGCAAATCTGAAGCATGGGAAAGGCACCCCAAACTACAAAACAAAGGAAAAATCAAAGGCAGGGCGACCCAAGACAACCCATTGAAGCTACAAGCAAACAAAAACACCTTGAAGACAAGGACGAACACGAGAAAATTGTGTGATTTCCATAAGATCCCCACTCACAATACGAGTGAGTGTCGAGCCAATCAGTCATTGGTAACCAAGATGAAGGATTCTAAATCATATGCATGTTCCAAATACGAGTCAGAACCAGACAAGGGGAATGACAAAGGGAAGTAGAATATTGATGCAGAGCTTAGTGCGACTATTTCCACCACCAAGATCTAGAAGATTGAGCCCGAAGATCCAGACGAGGTAGAGTGCCTATTCCAGTCACAGATGTGGGTGAATGGTTCTTCGTTACAATTCATTGTCGGTAGCGGGAGCCAAAAGAAACTCCTTTTAGTAGAGGTCATGAAGCATTTGGGCCTACTGACCACACCAAACTCACAGACATACACCATTGGGTGGCTTCATGAAGGACGAGATCTCCGCGTCAGCTAGCAGTGTCGCCTTCCCTACAACATCAAGCCCTTCATAGATGAGGTATTGTGTGATGTTGCTCCTCTTGAAGTTTGTGATGTATTATTAGGAAAATTATACTTTTGGAAGCGTCATGATATATATGAGTCTAGGCCTCGCACTATTATTATTACTTTTTGGTAATAATTTATGTAGGATATAGGAGGTAGCACCGCCTACCACAATCTCTTTGATCTTTGTGAATAAATGCAGTAATATAATTTCCCATATTAGGAAATTTGTCTTCCTTATGATTTTCCCTCAGGGAAAGAATAATATTTTCGCCACATCCATGACCTTTAGATAAGGTTCCTCTGAACGATAACAACATATTTATAATTTCATGTAGGAGTACAGGGACATATTCACCTCACCCATATGGGTACCCCTAGACTCTCAGGTCAAGCACTCCATCAATCTGACCCCACGTGCACCACTACCCAAAAAATGGATCTATCGATGCTCTGTTATGGAGAACGATGAAACCAAGAGGAAGATTCATAATCTATTGTAGAAAGGGAAAATTAGGCCAATTTCATCACCCTGTGGGATCCCATTTTTGTTGGACCTGAAGACTCCTTATTGACTATCGGGTGCTGAATAAGATCACTGTCTGAAATAGCTATCCAATACCATGGATTGATGACCTTATGGACTAGCTAAAGGGGGCCAAATATTTTAGCAATATTGACTTGAAGTCTGGTTATCACCAGGTACCAATTGAACCCTCCGATGTGTGGAAGAATTCCTTCAAAGTAGGTCCTTTCCGAATGGGTTGTCATGCATTTTGGGTTGACAAATTCCCCCATAACCTTCATGAGGCTAATGGATGAAATCTTGAGGATCTTAACCAAATCATTTGTGGTAGTGTACTTGGATGACATATTGATCTTAAACCAAAGTTGGGAGGAGCACCTCCATGATATTCGCCAGGTTTAAACCCTTTGACAACAAAAATTGTGTGCGAATTTGGAGAAATGTGCTTTTGGTATCACCTAGGTTCAATATCTAGTGTACATTATTGATGAGGAGGGTGTGCATGTGGAGCCAACCAAGATACAAGTTATTTGGGATTGGCCAACCCTAACCACTCTAACAGATCTCCATAGCATTTTTGGTCTTGCCAATTTCTACAACATGTTCATGTCACTACTACATTTGGCGGAAATTCCGACACCTGTTTCCGACGCTTTTGACCAAATGTCGGAAATTTTCCCAAATTTTTTCCATCCCGCCCGAAACCGTCGCTATACCGACGTCTATAGAAAGGTGTCGCAATACCGACACTTAAACTAGTGTCGCAATTACGACGTTTAAAGGAAGATGTCGCAATTGCGACACCATGGCCCAAAGCGTCGCTATTGAGACGACTTTAAACGTCGCAACTGCGACACAATATCTAGGTGTCGCCATTGCGACGTTTGGAGGCACCGTCCTAATAGCGACGCCTTTTCCGCCGTCGGTATAGCGACAGTTATTTTCGCGCTACATAAAAATACCAAACTTATATGGGCCCTACATAAAAATTCGAAACTTATATGCGCGCTACATAAAAATGTTTCGTATTTTTCGCAATAGCTACGTTTGATATCACGCGCGCATTCGCTCTCTGTTCTTGCATAACAACATTTGCCCTCAGCATTCACGCTCAGCTCTTGCAGAACAGCATTTGCCCTCAGCATTCACCCTCAGCGTTCGCCCTCAGCTCTTGCAGAACAGCATTCGCCCTCAGCTCTTGCAAAATGGTAAGTTCTATCATAGCCCTTCCCTCCTATAGTGGAAGACCATTTGTTTCTTGGTCAATTCATTGATCAAAGAAATGGGGAGGGTTCTCTCTAGATGTCAAGAATCAAGATTCAATACCTCTATTATCTTCATCACCCAATACAAGATTTAAATTTTTCCCAAAGAAACGCTTATTAATTTGGCAGCCATTATTTCTCCCTGCTTTAAAAACCCTACATTTCAATGAAAACAAGCATTGCATTTCAACTACAAAAATCTATTAGTGTTCAAATGTACATGTGTGCTACATTAACGTCTGATATCATGCGCGCATTCGCCCTCCGCTCTTGCAGAACACCATTCGCCCTCAGCATTCGCCCTCAGCTCTTGCAGAATAGCATTCGCCCTGAGCTCTTGCAGAATAGCATTCGCCCTCAGCATTCGCCCTGAGCTCTTGCAGAACAGCATTCGCCCTGGATTCGCCCTCAGCTCTTTCAGAACAGCATTCGCCTTGCATTCGCCCTCAGCTCTTGCAGAACAGCCTTTGCCCTCAGCATTCGCCCTCAGCGTTCGCCCTCAGCTCTTGCAAAACAACATTCACCCTCAGCGTTCGCCCTCAGCTCTTGCAGAACAACATTCGCCCTCAGCTCTTGCAAAATGGTAAGTTCTTACTACAGGCCCTTCCTCCTATAGTAGGGTTGACTCTATTTGTGTTTTTTTGGTCAATTCTATTGGATTGTGTTAGGCTGTATGGTTCTCTCTAGATGTCAAGAATCAAGATTCAATACCCTCTATTATCTTCATCACCCAATACAAGATTTAAATTTTCCCCAAAGAAACGCTTATTAATTTGGCAGCCATTATTTCTCCCTGCTTTAAAAACCCTACATTTAAATGAAAACAAGCATTGCATTTCAACTACAAAATCTATTAGTGTTCAAATGTACATGTGTGCATCACTTGTGTAGGGTATTCCTTTTCCACTTTCACATTATCCAAGAATGTGTGCAGTATAGTTCATATTTTTTGTGATTTAGATTGCCTTGAAAAAGGAAAGGTAAATTATTTCCCATGGAAAAAGAAGGTTTTCCATTTTTATAAGTTGTTTGGACTTACGTGGAAAAATTTATGGTATGCCTTTCATATTATGTAGTTTAAATTTGAATTAACAGATTATTCTACATGAAAATACAATTACCTATGTGATGTCCTTCATCACTAATTAAAATTATAGGCTTTCAATTTCCTAGACTCTAACTCATCTGATGCTAAATTCTAGGTTCTCATTGGTGGATCACTCTTCCATTGATTTCCTTTCCCTCCGGATCTTGTCATACTTTAAAAGTCATCAATGATACATATATTATTTCAGGTATCCCAAAAGGCTTTATAGTAGAACATATTGTGAAGTTTTTTTGACACTTGAGGATTCTTTTTAGAACTGCAACGTGGTCTATGCTATCGAGTTATATATCAAGCAACTTGTCCTTAATAACCACACTATGAGGTAGGTTCAACCAGCTTGAACTTGTTGGGACATAGCATATGAAGTTGTGTGATGAGTCCATATCACAGGTCTATTATGGTGAAAAAAGTGAAGACATGTAATGATAGTTATTATGTTAACATTAATAGAAACATTTTCGAAATTATCCATGCTATCAAGATGTCAAAATTCCAGGCATTAGGTGTCAATACTCGTAGCTAATAGATAATAATAATAATATTAAAAAAATCACATCTTTATTCTTGAAATATGATTGTTACACATTGGTAACCTATTTCATGAGTTACTATCACCCAAAGATTGCAAAACAAACTTAAAATATAAATTAAACCAACATGAGAATCCAACTAAGGGTTTCTCGACAAAATCATGCCATAACCTGGCATTTGAAACCCAAATTTGAATCCATCATAAGTAATACAATGCAAACTCAGATGGATTTTCAATGCATGTTTGCATGCTACACTTATTCTCTGTCTAGATATGATTTTTTAAATGGAACCATTAGTCAAGCCCACAATCCTTTTTATGTGAAAAATTTCAGCTCTATTTGAGCTCTTTTTTGCTCCACCACCTCCATAAACCAGTGTTACACGGGGTCTCGCCCCCCCACCTAGGGGTCTAGATTCCTTGCCCCCTCGTGCTCCGGGGTCTTGGGGACTTCTAGGGGATGTTTCCCTCACGCCCCCTCACGTCCCCTCACCGCCCCTTTTAGTTTATGGTTTCGTGTTAAAATTTGATGTGCCACTTAGTATATTTGAGAATCCAAGTGATTCTGATTCAGATGGTGACATGGTTGATCTTGATATATTCGTGCAGAAGTTGGATGCAGAGACTAGTGGGGCATTAACTTGAGCATTTATGCTCATTTATCAGTATGATGACATCATTTGATATTCATATGTTATGTTTTATGTTTTATGTTTCAGACATAACTTATTTGCGTTTAAGTTTTATGTTTCAGACTTGAGTTGTAAACTTCAGCTTAAACTCTATTTTGAATCTTGATATAATATGTCATATGATATCTTAAACTTTATTTTCATTGTACATTGTTAGTAGTTACATTAATGATTATATAGTTACAAACTTACAAACTTACATTCATGATTGTATGATGTATGTTTTAACTTTTAACTTTTAAATTTGTTTCAATTATATGATTCATCATTCATCGATTTGTAATTTTATCATTTATGATTTATCTTTCATGATGCAAGTGTATGATGACTGTATATACATTCCTTGCAAAAATATAGTTACATTTTAAATATTAAATTTTATAATTTTTATGACCCCGACGTCCCCCCCACGTTTCCTGAAAATTGGTAGGGAGCTTTTGCATAGGCCGCTCCCGCGCTCCCTCGTCCCCTCGCTCCCACCTCCAGGGGACTTGGTGGAACATTGCCATAAACATATGCAAACATATATCATGATCTTGGAATTCCATTACATATGCATGTGCCAATGTTCCATAATCTTGCCCCATCATCAATTTAAGAAATTTCCATTGAATATCAAATTATGGAGGGGGGGAACTTTTTGCTGCAACATTTGGCTCAAAATTAGGGACCATCTTCGTATGAGGTGAATGAGAACTATAGATATTTGAAGAAGTATATTAGTGCCTTTTCCTCTGGCCATGGAGTCATATACAGTCATCCATCACAAAAATTTGTCTTTGTTCATTCTCACCTTGAAAGTTGCAAAAAATCATGCCCTAATTGAAACGACACTAAATTTGAAAGATATAATAAAAATGCAAGCTAGAAGTGCCCTATTAATGCAAAGGGAAAACCTTCCTACCTACTCTAACTGAGATAAATTTTGATTGAATAGGAAACATGATATTTCCTATGGAGTTGATCCAACAACTTGTTAAATGTATGGGACTAAATCATGCATTTGATTTCCAGGAAACATGCGCATGAAGAGAAAAAGTGCAGAATTAATGGAAAATCCATACATGCCACTTATAAAAACTACACCAAAAGGTCAAAAAATACTTAAGGCCTTAACTTAATTTGAATCCAAAAATGACAAAACAAGATTAGTGAAAACACGAGAGTGGTGTGGGTGAACAACATAAATAAAAAGTGAAGATACCTTTCCCCAAGATGCCTTTGTCACCGTTGTATGAAAACATGTTTTCCTTTTCCTTTATACATGCAAGTGAATGCATTATAGGTATGGTGTTTTCCCAGAATCAGAGAAGCCTACTTAAATATATCATTCGTGGATTGAATGTTTGGGTGCCTTAATGTGCAATGACATGTTTCCAGGACTGAATTCAATGCAAGGCATATTTGAAACTCTAACTCGGTCTTCCAGTGTCTTATTAGAAATTATTTCAGTTTTCATTTTGTGTTTTCAAGTTAGATATTGTTTTCAAGTTTTTACATTTATAATTTTATTGCAATGTGGCAGATTGATCAGAGCAGTGCAGGAACAACCCCGAGACAGGATGATCGCGGAAAGAGGCCAGCGGAAGAACATGTAAAGTGCCAGCATTGCTCTATCTTTAGGTATTTTAGTTATTTACATAATTGAAATAATATTAATTTTGTTCAAATATGCAGACACCTAGCCATGGTACGCCTGATGATTCCCTCTTTGAGGAAGAGCTTTCTTCATCCCTATCTCCAGTGTTGTTGTTGCAAAAAAAGGCACAAGATGCAAGGTCGGAATTTAATGCTTTGATAGATGCGCCTCAAACACCTGAAACAGAAGAGAGGATACAACATCTTATGAGGCAGCTAAATAGATATCAGGTAATAATAAAAAGTCAAAAGGATATTTTTTTTGTTCTGCATGAGATGAATTGTGATAGTTTGATTTTTATTTTTTACATTGACTAAACTAACAAAAAGTTCTTTTGTATGTAGCGTTTTCTGGCATTTGCTGAACCCGGTGTTGGTGGTAGTGGGACACAAGGGCAAGAGATTGCTCAACAACCCTCTCGTACACCTTCTACTCCTTTAGGTGCTAGCCAAGAAACACACCCTGCCCAAGCAGACACCCAGCCAACCGTTGAACGTGTTGGCAATGATGAGGCTGATATGGCCAACTACATTATTGCGTTTCTTGGAGCTACACGTGTCAGCTCCACAGGGACCATTAATGGCACGTTGTTGGTGAACGATGAGGGTGTCCCTATAAAGCATGTACAACTCCCAGGTAAATTTTAATATTTTAACTATTTCATGTATTTTATCTAAAACATATTTATCATGATTTTTATTTTTAAATTAATGATAATATCTTCTTCTTTTTTTGGTTTTATTCTGTGTAGGAAACAATGAGTTCTACAGGATTCCGGAGAGCCATGCGTTGGTAATTTTTGGCCCAACCATACGTACAGGGTGGAATTCCCAGAATTCCAACCTGAAAAAAGAACTTCTAGATTATCTAGAAGCCCTTTTTGGGGTCGGCACATTTGACAGAACAGCGGTGGCTCAGGTAGCCGGCAAATATTTGAAATATACCAAGGACACCTATAGGACGCAATTGCAATTTAACCCTAGATATGAGCGTCCTCTCGCAGTTTCATAGAGTGAGTGGAGAGCACTCATCCATGACGGAAAAGAGAAAAGGGCAAAGAAAGAAGGAAAAATGCCAACTGGACCCGCAAGGTAAATTACAACTTTAATTCAATAGCTTTAATTTTTTTTATGTCTAAAATAAAAGTGTGCTACGTCATATCTGACTTCAATATTTTGATGCTAGGTTGCCTGACACCTCAAAGGCAACCAAAGCTAGGATTGAGAAAAAGGGCCATCACAAGCTCGGCCAGGGTGGCTACTTGAAATTAGCTGCAAGAATTGTAATTAAGTAGCTAAACATCTTATAATTAATTGTATCACCTTCCAATGTTTTTGTAATCCTATCTGATATGATTAAAAATACACAATCATATGTAATGTAGGGTGATGACTTCGGAACAGAAACTACAGAGGAAGATAAAAATATCGCTTTCCGTTTTGGCTATCAAGCTGTAGTTGAACGTCGCAGAAGCTTGGGGCAGGTCCCAAGATCCAGAATGCCTGATAAGGTAAAACATTAACCTTTCAATATTTTTTTTTTCATCCATAAATTTAATGTCTAACAACTTTGTTTAAATCAGGGGAGCAGCACTACCGACGAGGCAAATAACCCAGTTTTAGAGCCAGATGTAGATGATCCTCTCGTGCAACCTGATCATTGTAGTGGGGACCAAGCCGACAATGCTGCTATCAGTGAGGGCCGTGACGGTAATTAATTTCCACTTATAATTTTTTCTAATTATACCTTGATGGTTGTCCTTATAACGTTTTGTGTTTAAATGACAGAGAATGTTTCCCTTGAGGATCTTACCACCAGAGAGGAAGACAGGGCAACAGTCCCAACGGCGACAACTGGTGCACCAGGTAAATAATCTCATTGCAATTTTTTTTATTAATATTACCGAACTAGTTCAATGATATTTAAAAACCGATAATTAAAATTTAATTATTATCTGTTTTTGGAGGCGATGCCCCGTCACTGGATGAGACCAGACATCGTGACAATGCAACTAGGTCAGCGGCGACAACTGGTGCACCAGGTAAATAATCTCATTGCAATTTTTTTTATTAATATTACCGAACTAGTTCCATGATATTTAAAAACTTACAATTAAAATTTAATATTATCTGTTTTTGTAGGCGATGCCCCGTCACTGGATGAGCCCAGACATCGTGAATACACAACTAGGTCAGCAGTGCGGGTTGAAAGGCACGAAACAGGAGCAGAGCACGATGATATTGATGATGTAATTAAGAGCTTTAAAAATAGGAAGAAGAAAAAGAAAATTTGACAATGTAAAATATTGTATTATTATAAGACAAACGTTACCATACTTGGAACGTTTTTTGCGTTATATAAAAACTCATTTATCATACTATTTTTATGTCAAGCATTAATTGCAATGTTTCCTTGCGTACTTTTTGTTGAATTGTTTTTTTACTAGTTATTGAATATTTTTTTTTATGCTCATGAAAGTAAAAAATGAAATATAGATTGGGTATTGGGGAATTGAGAGTGATGTGAGGGGGGGAGGGGCCATAAGAGCTTCCACCTTCACGTGGTTGGCCCTGTTTAGTAGAGAATAATTTATTGGAGCGATTTAATCTTGGAGCAAACCTCCCTCGATCCAACGTAGCAACAAAAAAGTCACTGTTGACTTAGTTGCTACTCTTTCAGATCGTGGGAGGCTTGTTCCTAGTTCATGCGACTCCAATAAATTGTTCTTGAAACGAAGAGGAGCTTATTCAGGTATGTTTTGACATTTTCAACATATGTTCTAACATTATCATAAGAATGCATCTTAGAGTAAAAATACTACATCAATTACTTGTATTTATTGTATAGATAATGATGGATTTTGATTGACTTGGTAGTGCAGGTACAAATCCTCTTGCATCATGAGCAATACAACTTGTCAACCAGGGTCATGTCCAGGATATTTTTGCTTGTGCGCTTGACCAGGTTCGTAATGTCACATTTTGTAAGTTCCTTTACAGTTCATAATTCAATATTAAGCTTGTGCACGATTATTATCTAGGTTTTTTGTATGTATTTTTTCATCTATTTGATTGTAAGCAACTATGCATGTTTCCTGTTGTTCACTATGATTTCTCCCATTACCACTCCCAGGATGAACCGACTTTATTGTTACATAGGTTACTTTATTGTTACTATGATTTCTCCATTTACGATTTCATAGGTTACATCATGTAAAGTTGTCAATCTCAGGTTGGTGATGAGCTTTAGTTCTCCAGATTTGGGGCTTTTCTGATATTTTCTCCCTCATGTCATTCCCGCATCACCTCGTTGTTTGAGCATGCCAATTGTCTACCACTTGTACCAATTGGCACATGTCAATCTCTGAGTGGTGCCACATTTCACCTATTTTCAGTGAGAGTTTAGGGTTTCTCTAACATAGCTTCAGAAATCCGATTGAGTGCCTGCTTGAATATTGTCACACAATACTTATGGTTTGGATTGATGAGCATGTTCTGAATGGTTGGTTGATTCATAATAACCACCCATAAATCTCCCTTCCTCTAACACACAGAAAATAAAAATTTCTTTGACAGGAGACAGAGTTTCAATACTTTGAAAACAAACTTCTATTCCCTTCAATAACTCAAAAAAAAACTATTACACTACTTCCTCACCGAGAGGGATTACAAAATTATGACTGCTACAAAACGTAGTGCATAAAACCAACTCAATGTCTGTTCAAAACAAACATACTCTGTCTCTAAGACACTCTGTTGTGTTTTTCCCTTTCGCACTGCTGTGCATACACACTTAAAAAGTTACACTCAGTTTTTCACTTTTTACACACTGCTATGTAATAAAAATTTACGTACTGTCTATAAAAAAAACTACCAAGCTTTTTCGACCTTTTTATTTTTATATGCCGGAACATATAAAACATATTATAATAAACCCTCTTTTTAAATAAATAAAATTAAAACTAAATTCTATGGCCCACCTTTCATTTCGCATATGATATATATATAACATATGTATATATTAAACTATCAAAACATTAAAGAACCCTTTTCGTCGGACTTCAAAAGTCTAAATAGATTGAATTTCAAACCAAATTTGCGTTCCAAAATGGGATGCTGACGTCTGCCTAATTTTAACTCGAATTCTCAATCCAATGTGCCCTATAAAAAATTCGGGTCCGGTTTTCAGGTTTTCAGATTCCCTTCAATTTCATGCGATCCAATATTAATGCTCCACGTGTCCTTTTGAATTTACAAAACTGTCGGGTAAATTTCTGTTTGTTTAATTTCTGGTTGGTGAATTGCGTTAATGCTGGCTGTTGTGTTTAAATACAATCCTGTACAGAAATATGGCTGTGGCCGTCTACAAAAAAAACTTGCAGGAATTTTAAATGCTGAATTAAATTTCTGGATGGCATGCAAGCAACCTCCAAAAAAAATGTTGCTGCTGCATCCGTCCTTCTGCTGCAGCAGTTGAAGTTAAAATTCAACAGCACAGGGTTTAATAAGTGAGGGTGTAAAGGTAAATTTTTGTCAATAGTACTGGATTAAGATCATCTATTCATTTTTGTAGGGTCTTATGGTGTTTGGTTTTTTAGTTTTGGGTTGGGCTTATTGAGTGTAAGATAGTTTTTGAGTGAAAAAATTGCTATCAGGTATTAAAAAATTTTGGTTCTTTTGTCAAAATTTATGAGCTTGTTAGGAAATACAAAACCGACAATGGTTGTATCTTAAATTTGTGGAAAATAATTTGAAATGAAACCTTTTTGTTTAGGTTGTTGCAGCAGGTGCAAACCCCATTCAAATTACTAGGGGTATTGACAAGACAATAAAGGCCCTTGTTTCGGAACTCAAAATTTTGTCAAAGGAGGTAAACGCTTGCCTTTTGAGTAGGCTGGTTTTCCTTTTTGCTGATGGTTTGGTGTATCTAATTGAATTAGTTGCCTAAGGTATTTTTGGTTGCAAACTCCTTTTATTTTTTCATACAGTATTGGCTTTGTGGAATACATTTGATTGTGTGGTCTTGTTAGATCTACAACATTTGTAGTTGTTTAGTCTTATGGCCGAGGTGCACTTTTATTATGGAAATAGTTGATGCAATATTGTCATTTAATCCTTACCGCAGGGTAGCATGTTGAGAAGTTTCTTGTGAAACATTTGGTATTCAAAATGACACTTGATCCTATACAGCATCATGCACTTGACTTCAAAATTCATATTCAAAGTGTGCCAGACAATTCTTGCAAAATTTCAAATATTTATGTTGTTTTAAACTATTATCTTTTTCATGTATTGGATGTTGAAAATGTGAAAAAGACTTTGGTATGAAACCAACTGGTGAATAATTTCCAGCAAAACAACCACTTCCAAGACATGATTTAGAAGTAGAACATATGTACTTATGAAGCATAGAAAGATATCCTCGATGCATTGTCAATGTTTGGCTAGGGTTATTTTTGGAGAAAATAACTCCTTATTCCTAGAATAGTGATCTTCAATACAAGTAAATGCCATAGAAGAGAGATCATCGTGTGACGCAAAAAAACTGAAATTGGACCCCCAAGGAGAGCTGGTGTGTCTACAATCGCTGTGTCAGCATTTTCCCTTGGTGTACCCCGTTCTTTTCCTCCAGCCTGAGTCTTAATTGACTTCTTCTTTCTTCGGGTTTACTTATCAAATTCGTAGAATTTGATAAATAAATACTATCCACAATGGTTGGACTTTAATTTATATTCCCGACTTTATATTATCTCCAATACTTATAACCAATGTTTAACTTTCAACACTTTGTATTTATACTCCACGTTTCTTTTTAAATAAATAACTTGTAGTGAACTTTCGGCTCTATATTTCACCACCCAGCCTTACAACAATCACCCTCCAGACCTATGCTAATTATCCACCAATCGTTTAATTAAACAATTTCATTATACTCCGGCCCCACCTATATATATCAATAACCAATCAAACACTCGTATCGTACCTGGCTATCCTCCGCACACCTTAGTTAACCTCTGGGCAAGTTCAACGTGCGACCACCGTCCGATGGCCCTTCTCCAAATCAACGACTCTTGGCAATTTCGCTCGGCTTCCAACGTCCGGCTTTAACGTGCGATGGCGTGGGTTAAACGGTTGTTTTCCGGGGTCACTTCGCCACGTGTCGCATTCCCTATGGAATCACTCGCGAATAGGAAATACCGCCTACTCCGCAAAAGCGGTGCGATATGGGAAACCCGCTTTTGTGATCCCGCCGTGGTTTGGTAGAGGGTCGACCACGGTGCATGTCCGGTTCCGCTATCCTTGTTTGTTAACTCATGTCTGTCCTCGTGTCAGTTCCGAAAGCACAACAATTTTGTCTCTTTATTAAGCGGGATTTTAATATGTGTATTATCAAAGAAAACCAACACAAATTTTATAAGAAATTTGTTCAAAAGTCGAGCCCGCCGGACTTCAAACGGCGATAAACCATAATTCAAACCAAATTCGCGTTCCAAAATAGCCTGCTGACGTCGGCCAATTTTGTGACGCGAATTTCTTATCAAATTCGCCCTAATATTTTACGGGTCCGGATTTCCACTGCGCGAGCGGCCCAAACAAAGATCCGCTCTAATCAATTTTTGCCACGTGTCCTCAATAAAAACTTGCCCTGCTCCCGGCTGCGGGTGCATTCGATGGCGTTTAAGGTGATGGGACATGGATATGGCGATTTCATATCATTCACATTAACATTTAACGCTGTTCAATTAATTTTTCACATCAAATCTAGATTAATTAATTTTTAACACTGTTCAAGATCGGACCTCCACTCCTCTGAGCGATTCCGCACGCTCCAATTTGATCCCGCCTTCGGCTCTCATTATTAATGATCAGAGATTCATTATGATGGCCGTCCTTTGATTGCATTGCAGACGGGTCGACATAAAAAATGGCGTTGTCATGGTTTTTTCTGTGACAAGCGCTTGCCGGATTACACCGTCCGGTAACCGCGACGGACACGGAGAAGTGCCGCCGGAACTTCCGCCAGACTTGCCGCATACTCTCTACATCTCTCGTTCGTTCTCTCGTTATCTCATCTTCCTCCGTTAATTGGAATTCTGCTTCTTCGTCTCTTGTGCCCACTGCGCCTGAGATTGCACCCATGCCTCGCGTGCGTCATAGGATGCGTTGCCGCAGGGGGAGCACTAGAGGTCAATCCCGGCGCGCTCCCTCCAGCACCTCAACAGAGATGACCTCCGGCTAGTCCAGTGATTATTACTTAGGTAGATATCCAAATACTAGGAGTGGGCGGGGTCGGCTTGTAGCATCTGGCCACCGTATGGATTCCCCTGCTCCTGGCTTCCCCACCGCTAGTTCACCTTCTCCCACGACGCGCACTGTGCAATTTTCCTTTGATTGCACTCTCAACCGCCCGCGAATCACAGCTGTAGTCACTGTGGTCTTCCGCGAGGAGGCCCAAATGGAGGAAGAATGCACCCGTCCGGCGGGTCTGAGCTCGGAAAAAGCCGGCCAGCATTCGGGCCTTCAGGAGGGGAGCCGTGGCATGCATGTGGAGGTAGCACCTAGCGATCCCGGACCTTCCGAATTAGGATGGTGCCGAATCGTGGAGGAACCAGCGGTGGATTAGTTTGGTTAATTTGTTTTTCTTGCTTAGCAGGCCCAGTTAATTGGGCTGCTTTTAGTTTATTTTACTGTGCTGGACCTTTAAGTAATATTTTTGAATTCTGTAAATTAAACGTTCAAGACTGGTTTCCCCGTATGAGGGCAGTCTTCTTAATTTTTTGATTTTTTTATGACAAATTTGCCATGAGTATGGCCAGGCAATGTTTTTGACTTCGGTGTAATTTTATTCGCAATGTTAATAGATTAACTTTACTTAGAATTCTCACATGATTAGCGTTTTTCTTGATCCGTTCAAGGATTTTGGGTACTTTAATTTGTATTTGGAACAATGGACGTCGGTACTCTATCTGTTTCTTTACTTTTCTACATACTACTATTTCACTTTCTTATAGATGCCTCGGGCATATTTGAATGCTTTCTCAGATTGTCGATAATCTCCATGTGGACCGTTACTGGATTTTATATCATGTCCCTGTATGTGACATGGGGTATTTTTCTATCATTGTCTGGGGTGGGACTTCCACTTTTCTGGATGGATATTTGGGTTCCAATCTTCAGATGTGAAAATGTGATGACTTCATGGACTGTTTTACTTCATATAATATATTCAAAATAGCATTTTTTCTCTTTTGAAAAAAAAATGATTAATGTTTATCATTCTGCCTTCAAAACTAGCGATGTTGGTCTATGTTGCTGGTTTATTGATATGGTCTGATGGTCTTTTTATATTTTGGACATATCACACTCCTCACATGATTAGCGTTTTTCTCGGTTCAAGGATTTTGGGTACTTTAATTTGTATTTGGAACAATGGACGTCGGTACGTACTCTATCTGTTGCTTTACTATTCTACATACTGCTATTTCACTTTCTTATAGATGCCTTGGGCATATTTGGATGCTTTCTCAGATTGTCGATAATCTCCATGTGGACCGTTACTGGGTTTTATATCAAGTCGCCGTATGTGACATGGGGTATTTTTCTATCATTGTCTGGGGTGGGACTTCCACTTTTCTGGATGGATATTTGGGTTCCAATCTTAAGATGTGAAAATGTAATGACTTCATGGACTGTTTTACTTCATACAATATATTGAAAACATCATTTTTTCTCTTGTGAAAAAAAAATGATTAATGTTTATCACTCTGCCTTCAAAACTAGCGATGCTGGTCTATGTTGCTGGTTTATTGATATGGTCTGATGGTCTTTTTATATTTTGGACATATCACACTCACATGATTAGCGTTTTTCTCTGTTCAAGGATTTTGGGTACTTTAATTTGTATTTGGAACAATGGACGTCAGTACTCTATCTGTTGTTTTACTATTCTACATACTGCTATTTCACTTTCTTATAGATGCCTCCGGCATATTTGGATGCTTTCTCAGATTTGTCGATAATCTCCATGTGGACCGTTACTGGGTTTTATATCATGTCCCTGTATGTGACATGGGGTATTTTTCTATCATTGTCTAGGGTGGGACTTCCACTTTTCTCGATGGATATTTGGGTTCCAATCTTCAGATGTGAAAATGTAATGACTTCATGGACTGTTTTACTTCATATAATATATTCAAAACAACGTTTTTTCTCTTGTGAAAAAAAAAATGATTAATGTTTATCACTCTGCCTTCAAAACTAGCGATGTCGGTCTATGTTGCTGGTTTATTGATATGGTCTGATGGTCTTTTTATATTTTGGACATATCACACTCCTCACATGATTATGATTAGCGTTTTTCTCTGTTGCATGGTTTTGGGTACTTTAATTTGTATTTGGAACAATGGACGTCGGTACTCTATCTGTTGCTTTACTATTCTACATACTGCTATTTCACTTTCATGGACTGTTTTACTTCACTGTTGTAGGGTTTTGGGTACTTTAATTTGTATTTGGAACAATGGATGTCGCTACTCTATCTGTTGCTTTACTATTCTACATACTGCTATTTCACTTTCATGGACTGTTTTACTTCATATAATATCTTCACTTTCATGGACGGTTTTACTTCATATAATATCTTCACTTTCATGGAATGTTTTACTTCATATAATATCTTCACTTTCATGGACTGTTTTACTTCACTGTTGTAGGGTTTTGGGTACTTTAATTTGTATTTGGAACAATGGACGTCGGTACTCTATCCGTTGCTTTACTATTCTACATACTGCTATTTCACTTTCATGGACTGTTTTACTTCACTGTTGTAGGGTTTTGGGTAATTTAATTTGTATTTGGAACAATGGACGTCGGTACTCTATCTGTTGCTTTACTATTCTACATACTGCTATTTCACTTTCATGGACTGTTTTACTTCATATAATATCTTCACTTTCATGGACCGTTTTACTTCATATAATATCTTCACTTTCATGGACTCGTTACTTCATATACTGCTTTACTTTCATGGACTCGTTTTTACTTCATATAATATCTTCACTTCATGGATTTATCTAGGGATGAATCACTGTTGTAGGGTTTTGGGTACTTTAATTTGTATTTGGAACAATGGACGCCGGTACTCTATCTGTTGCTTTACTATTCTACATACTGCTATTTCACTTTCATGGACTGTTTTACTTCTATAATATCTTCAAAAACAACGCTTTCGGATTTTTAAAATTTTAAATTTTTTTTAAATTGAACCTCATTTGGCCTACCGAGGCCTTGTAGACGCCGGACCCATAACCTGTGAAACGCTTGAGGGAGATAAAGATAAAACGTTTGTTGTTTACATTCCAAACGTCGCACACATATCGTTAATTGATACAATCCCACGTGACGTCGGAGAGTGGACTTCTGAACGTCAATTAATGCTTAGTTTGAAATGGCGGCTAGCCATTTAGGCTGCCGAAAGAGCTTACTTAAAACGCCGACTAATGCTTAGTTCGAATCATGACGGTTTGAGAGCTATTTTAAGAACGATATGTAAAATGTCGAACCACATTTCACTGGAAGTGCGACAGTTTTCAAACGTCGGAGGCGCGACGGTTTGTGAGACGTCGGAAGAGTGACGCCGGTTCGGAACGTCGGAAGAAGTGTCGATAGTGCGACACTTTTTGCTTGCGTCGGAACGGCGACGGCACGACAAACCACGGTTTGTCCGCCCCCTAACTGTCGCTCTTGCGACGGATATGTGTCGGAATAGCGACGAATTGGCCGTCGGAATTTCCGCCAAATTCTCTAGTGTGTTGGGGTTCTCTCATATCACTTTGTCTTTGAGTCAAGTCACCAAAGGTGGAATGAAAGAAAAATTATCTTGGTCTGAAACCCAACAGTATGCATATTATGAGTTGAAGCACCACCTCTGATATGCACCAATACTCACATTACCATACCTGTAGTAACCATTTGAGATTTTCACATATTCCTCCGAATATGTTATTAGTGCAGTTATTATCCAACAAGGGAATCCGGTGGCATATCACAGTGAGACACTTTCAGACACAATCCAAAAGTATCCCATGAATGACAAAGAGATGTATTCCATTTTGAAAGCCTACCGAAAATTGAAGCATTACATTTCGGGAAAGGAAATGATCATCCACAGAGACCACCAACCCTTGCATTTCATACAAACACAAGGAAATTTGCTGACTGATCACCATCATAAATCATCCACATACTTGTAAAAATTCTATTTGAACATTAATTACAAGAAAGGCAGCACCAATAATTTTGTAGACTGCCTTAGCCGACCCCCAGTCATGACACTGACCACTGTGCTCGACCCTTGTGGACATGAGACTTCGTAGTGGCCTTATCTTTACAAGATCAATCTAGAATTCAGCAACACATACCATGTTAGTGTAAATATTTCGGGAATATGTACAAAAATACTTCACTTAAGTCACTAGTGACAACTGACCTTAACAACAATATGTAATTGTTTATGCTTCATATTTGCAATAATAAAATGAGAAAACCCTACAGCAAAAAGGTGGTGCGATTTAAAATAGAAAACAACAATAAATATTTGATGTAATAACGCAATAGAGAAAGCCTTTTAAAATGAATAATATATTATTAATAACACCTAATGAAGGAGATCTATAATAAGGGTTTGAAGAATCTGCCTTTGTGGGATGGGTCCTTTGATGCCCTTGTGCTTCAACGATCTATTCTCTCTCTCAATGTGTGAAAAACCCAAAACAAAGAATGTAACTCAAGTGGGAGCTTGAACAATAGAAGCTGATAGTGGTGACGATGATAGTGATCATGGTGAATAATGAATGGAAATCCCTCTTGTTTGTATCAAAGTATTGGGTTAGATTAAAAAATGGAAAACAATAAAATATTATTAACCAAATCGAGATCTAACTCTTAGGAATAATTTATTATATTTTTTGTCGAGGGAAAAGACATTCAAAATGGTCAAATTTCCTTATTTAGAAGCAATTAACAAATAAAAGGATTTATTAATCACTTCTTGAGGATTAATAAATTTGTGAATTTGAAATCATTATTAAATAGTGATTTAACAATTATTTTAAAATAAAATTAAGGAATGATAAATAAATAATGATTTATTTAATTATTCCAAGGTTTTTTAGTCAAATGTGACAACAAATAATTATCAAATAATGGTTTAATGACTATTCCTAGAGGAAATTAAATAAATAATGATTTATTCAAGTATTCTAGTCGGGTTTTTGTAATTTTAATCACAAATAATTTAATAAAAATGGTTTACTAAATCATTTCCTATGGTGAAATTGATTTTCTTAAGGTAAAACTAATCCTACATGGTGTATTTTGATCCACCTTGTTAGACACGGATAGGTTATCATTTTTTAGGTGATAACAAATTCCCCCCCAATGTACGAGTGTCAGGAGAAAATCATATGACCAAAATACATTGTAGGTTACACTTCCATGAGACACCAAAGGGGGGGGAGAGAGAGAGAGAGAGTTGAAGAAAGACAAAGAAGGACAAAGAAATGGAGGGGGAGAGACCTACTAAACTGATATAAGTCTCCTTTTATTTTGAAGTACATGATCCTAAATGAGGCACACAAGGCATACCCATACTCATCAAGATAACTGAGTACAAATAATAATGGTGCACCAAAAAATGTGTATCTGAGCAACAAAATACACGATAGGTTGACATTAGTGGGCCAGAATGTGAGACAATAATAGAATGAGTCCCATATACATAATGTTCCTGGAAAAACATAAGTCAGGGCTGAGTACAATAACATCTGAGTACATGATACATAATTTCCCTTGGGCTATCATGGTGAGGGGGAATCACAACTAAAGAAGCCTTGTTGAACAGGAAGGGATTATGAAAATCTCAATGGATCATCTGAAGGAGACATGCATGTTGTGGACGATGCAAGCAGTTGAAACCAAACCCATCAAATTTGTGGAAATGCATGTGAGTTTTGATCATACTTTGTTTTCATCGGGGCATGTGGCGAGCTACCTGAAGGGCCATCCCCTCATGAGGTATGGAACATCTCACACACACTGGGAAATGTTGGGATAATATGTTGGATGATTGGACCATCAAGTGTATGATTCTTCGTCATGCAATAATGAGTTGGAGATGAGCATGTGAGAAAAAACCAAGTCAAAGGGAAACTATGATTACCTTTTCTTCACTTGAGGCACCAGATAATGATGAATGTTGGAGCTAAGGTACATCTCCCTCTAGACCACTCTCCTAAAATAAATGTGTTGAAGTCAATAGAAGAGGGACCACCAGAGTTGAGGAAATGAGGAATCTAAAACAAAAGCATGGGGTTTCATAATAAATTGACTGATTGACTGACACAAGGGATGATGATGGATGGATATAATATGAGAGGCAAACTGACGAATTCCCTTGTCAGAGCATGATATTCATGGTTTACCTGACAACGAATGACTCTATTCCAAAGGGGATGGTCGAATACTAAGACATAGTATTTTCAAATACATATCAGTATAGTTGGATGACAAATATGGGAAAAATGGGATGATTGTGATGCAAAAATGGATGGAACATGATAACAAGACTCAATGGTACTCAATACACACTCCTTAAATTCAAGGATGACTTATCTTGGATGCTCTGAACAAGGGTGACTTGATGATGCTTCCACATGGGGGAGGCCCAAAGGGGACCACAAAAGCATGAGTAAATAATGGTTACTCATGATGAAAAATGATACATGAGTTGACAAGTGTAAAGGTAAAGTGGTACCAGAGTACAAGCAGCTCATATGAAGAAATTGGATTTTAATTAGCGACAAAGTGAAACCTCTTGGAGAAAATGTATTCTTGGTGAACTTTCAAATTATCAAAAACAAATGGATACCCATTATAGAACTTGGTGAGAGCTTTCCAAAGTTGCTGAAACATTTTCAAACTAGAAATTTTCCTAAATATTATGGAGATCGTAGCAGACAAACCGACCGTCGGAATTTGGATCTGTGAGTTGGAGGTAGGTGGCATAACCTTACTCATTAACTTTGGTTATTATACTTTCACATTAGGGCTTCATATTGCTGGGTCAAACCCTCGCTCATCCTTACATATGAAACACACTTTTAGGGTGTTGTTCTGCATTCTCAAATGCATAAAATGGGCCCATACGTGTGTCCAATGCATATTTGAGGGAAAAAATGAGATTTGGGCTAAAAGGGAAAGCAGGTACTGGGGCCTCTATTAAGCTTAAGCTAAAAAATAGGACTAGGAGTTCATGAAAAGAACACAACCATCAAGATCAATGACATAGAGAGACTCGAGACACGAGCTATAACCGTAACAATGGTGCGGATTTTGGGTAGTCTTGATTTTCATCACCTCAGTGGGGGGGCATATTATGGTTGTGGAGAGTGTATTGGCAGGGACCTACTATGCGTGGACCTAGATGATGTTTTCATCATTGAAATGACAATTGAGTCTATGCAAGTGACAAACCAATGATAACTATTCATTTGGGACAATCGCGTTCTCATTCTTCTTTGAGAAGATATTGACCATTTGACCACAAGTACAAATCCGTGATGGGGGCCCACAAGAGCCCAATATGGATCATTGGGGGAAGCTACTATGACGAGGTGGAGGATGGGGAGTCAGATGTGTGTTCAGAATGTTTCATGCAAATTTGCAAGGAGTTTTTTCTTCGTGATCTCGTGCCTACTCATATCACCAAACAGAGAAAAAAAAGCAATAGCACAATAAGAATGCCCCAATCTCAAATGATCAATCATGCAGCAAAAAATTGGTTATACACTATAGAGAAATGTTATCACACCTATAATCCTCGTAGATTGGAGAAGGGTTTTGAGTTCGATGTAGATCTTGTGCTCCGCTCGTGTGATCTACCACATCCGCACCTGATCTATTATCCCTACACACAATCACAACCAATAAAATACGACAGGTGATATTCCTTGGAATATCGTTAGATCACAAGCAATACAATCGACAATAAAATATGCTGAATACCCATTCATATAAGAGAAGGAACATAGATTTTCATTGATAAAATAAGGGATTACAATGCTTATACCTTCGTCTCAAAGCTTCCTCTCAACAACTGGGTAGAGTTTCCTAAGGAATTGAGCATGAAGAGAAACACACAAGTGGAAAATAGCTCACAAGCTCTCTCACAAATGGCAAGATAACAACATAAACTAGCATAGCTCTCCAAAATTAGTTTTACCCTCTCAAATAATCCAGTATAAATAGGCATAAGAGAGGTCCTAAGAGGATGTATTTATATGCTCACGAAAATGAGAAGTCATAGAAAATTCTATCAGATAAGTCTTGGCCAGCTCAAATAAGTAACAAATTGAACTGATCTCTTAGGGACTAAGGCACTCTAGAAGTGTTCCCTGGATGCAGGAATAGAAAGGGATGAAAAATTCCTTGGATGCATGCATAGGGAAGTCATCTAGAAGGCTCTGAATGCATGCAAAGGTATTCATCCATGCATCCAATGGTTAAACTGGAGAAAAATTAGTGTCATGTATGGAAAAAGTCTATCAGTCATGAGGACTAGGGGTCACTGATCCAGGGGGAGTAAAATACACTGATAAAACCGACATTAGTTATTTTCACGTTGGGAATAGATGTTGTTAAACATATTTGACTATCCATATAGTGGAATGAATTATTATAGATATCCTGACTTACACTTCCACAAGGACGAGCATGGGATCCAAATGGTAAGTGAAAGTTGGTATATTTTGCTCACATGTAATGTTTAGAAAATGTATGTATGTGCTATTGATTTCCAAAATTATGGTATGAAAATATAGCACCAGTGAAGCAAAAAGGATATGTAGGCTTTGCTATAGCGCCTAGGGCTGCAGATCAGGTTGGTTCCAGATCACAACAAAGATCAGATAATGATGTTCTACAGGAGGATCTTCATCGTAGGTTTGACATGTTACTAATTGGGATAACAGAACATAGATGGCATGAGTTAGAATATTGGTATACATATTATTACACTAGTCTTCCCTTGGAATGTAGAGGTACCATGAGGCATATAGTATGTCCAGTCAGGTAGTTCGAGACTTACGGGCTGGTTATATGGAGCCATTGGCTCGGGAGCCTACAAATGATAGTGATTAGGCATAGGTATATGTGGGTCCCCATTTTTGTTTTGTAACATGATACGAGCATTTCATATGTATTTATAGTAGTGAACTCCAAAAACTATATGTTTTTTATTATGATACATAAAATGGCTATTCATCTTTTTGTGACAATTGTCATTTTCCATTTGTTTATGCTATGGTTGCCTTCCTGTATATGCATGTGATAAATTCCAAAATATAATGTTATTTACAATGTTATATACATAGTGATTTTATGCTCTAGGGATATCAGTGAATGTAATGGATTCAAATTCACATGCCAAAATATTAACTCTTAGATATTTCCTAAATAGGACAAGATTACGCACATCATAAATGTTGTTCAATTGTATGACAAGTAGAAAGGAATCAAGACAAAAATGAAGTTAGAGGAAGTAATGATCAAGTGAATCGTCTAAAAAAGCTATCACAACATCATATTTGGCCTAGTTATTGGTGGAAGATCCAATTCATATGCCATTGGAGTGAAATAATGAATGCAAAGGGGTAAAAGTGACCCAAGTTACCGAGGCTAGATTCCTATAGGAGCGAATCGCACCATCGACATAAGAGATATGAGGTGTGGATGATGGATCCATATGAAATAAAAAAGAAGACAACAAATGAGATGACTGGGGATACAAGCTACCTAAATGCATAAAAATAAAAATATACACACATTTCAATGGGAAATGCTATAGGTAAAATTTCTTTAGGTAGAGTGCATTGCGAGGTTTAGGAAGGATTTCTCCTCCTTGACCCTTGAAAAGGTATGCCCATTTTCCTAAAAACTTACGAATGATGTAAGGACTAAGCCATAATGGTATAAACTTCCCATGCCACAGGACATCATGATTTTGGTCATAGACAAGGACAAGGTTACCTTCATGAAAGGTACGAAGGTGGACTTTACGGCCAAACTAAGCTTTGGTGCACTTTTTGGCTGCTACAATGGTTTACAATGAAACACGATGGTATTCATTGTCATTCTTAAGCATGATAAGTTGTTGTTCTAAAGGTTGGGTTTCTAGGAGGAGTTCGACAGAAAGGTGGAGGGAGTGTATTTCACACTTTATTGTTAAGACTACCTCCTCTCCAAAAAAAAGTTGGAAAGGAGTGAACCTAGTGGTGGTTTTGATAGAGGTTCTATAGGCCCAAAAAACGGGGAAGAGCATAAGATTCCAATTAGTCTTCTATTTTTTCACCATCTGTTGAAGCATAGTTTTAAGTATTTTATTGACAGCTTCAACTTGGCCATTTCCATGGGGGTAGTAAGATGATGAATGCTGGTGTTCAAATCCAAACAGTGAGGATAGAGTCACGCCATATCTCATCTTCAAAGTGGTAGCCACGGTAAAAAAATCAATTGTTTTGGAACCCTAAATCGAGCGATAACATGGTTAAAGAAGAAGAGGGATGAAATAGTTGCAGTGTTATTCAACGTAGGCATGGCTTCAACCCATTTTGTGAAATAGTCGACGACCATGATAATATACATATGGTTATTAGGGGATGGGGGTAGACACTTCATAAAGTCAATAAGACATTACAGAAAGGTCCGTCTGTGATAATAGGATGGAGGGGAGGAGGTGGATCTTCAGCCTTATGGGTGAATAATTGACAATTGGAACAATGTTTACCACCTCAATGCAATCACTAGAGAGAGAATACCAAGAGTAATATGTGCACACGATTTTATAGGTAGTGGAAATTCCAAAGAGGTGACCACCATAAGTGCTACCATGATAGGAATTGAGCACTTGCTAAACTTCAACATGGGTGAGACAGTGATTAAGGAAAGTGTTGAGACCGTGACGATAAATATCATTATCGATGAGGAGTTAATGAGGGGCTTGATGTATAATATTTCGTCGATCATCACAGTCAAGGTGGGGGGGGGAATTTCTAGGTTCGCAAATAGGTAAGGATGTATCCATGCCAAGGGTTATCTGAGGTTATGGAAAACATGTGTTAATTTGGAAGGTCATCATTTACAGGTGGATCAGGCACACCAGTGGAAAATTCAAAAATGAATTTAGCAAGGGCTAAACCATTCTTACTCTTGGGTGTGACAAATTCGTGATCGAATTCTTGAAGGATAACAATCCAATAAGCGTACTTCCAATTGATGATACATAAACTCAAAAGGAAGGACACAGGGTTTGAATTGGTCACAAATTTAGTGGTACACGTAATGATGTCATGACGAAGCTTTTGAACATAGAACACAAAAACCGTCACCAACATTTCTTCATGTGAATAGAAACAGGGTGACTAGTAAGGTTCTTATTGAAATAATAGATGGTGTAGTTGTTTCCAGAAAAATATTCTTGTAATAGGACCCCGAAAACTGAGTAGGAAAAAGCTGAGATATACAAGATGAATTCTCGTTCAAATTTAGGTGGACTGATCAAGGGAGTGGAAGTGATAGCACGTTTGAGGGCACTGAAAGAATGTTGAGCTTGGTCATCCCCTAAATGAATGGAGCGTTATATAGAAGAAATATAAGAAACCATGCGTAGGGGTGGCATAGATAGCACCATACAGATGAAGAAAGTTGGATTTTCCTTGAAGGCTTTACAACTAGCGGAGGGTACGAGGAGGAGGAAGTTCAAGAATGGCTTGAACTTTGAGAGGGTCAATAATGATACCATCTTTGGAGAAATGAAGCCCAAAATTTGACCAGCAGGAACAAAAAAGACACACTTTAGGGGATTGAGGTGAATGTTATACTTGTGACATCAAAGGAAGACGGTATGCAAATTATGAAGGTATTGCGACCAAAGTTTGTTATAAGCTGTGATATCGTCTAGATACCCAAGGATAATATGAGCTAGGACATGAAAACAATAGGACATGGCGCACTAAATAGTGGCCCCAACATTATTAAACAAAAGGCATGGGGCCTATATGCAAAAGTTCCTCATGAACTAGTGAAAGAGGTTTTAATTTGATCAACATAATGAATACATATCTGGTTATATCTAGAGAATCAATCCATAAAGGAAAGAACCTAATGTACCACACACTAATCAATGATTTGATCAATGAAAGGCATGGGAAAGTTGTCTTTGCGAAAAGGTTTATTCAAATTGTGAAAGTACATGCAAACACAAATGGTGCCTTACTTCTTTAGGATGGTAACATGATTGGACACCCATATAGTGTATACAGTAGGATATATGAAACCAACCTACTTGAGCTTATCGATTCCATATTTGATAAGATCACATTTGGAAGGATCGATAGGTTTCTTCTTTTAGCAGATGGGAATGGAATCAAGCCATGTGTCGATGTGAGGTTCAACAATGGCGAGATCAATTCCAAGCATCTCAAAATAAGAGAAGTTGAAAGAATCATAGAATTCTTTGAATAACTTAGTGTAAGCATCAATTTCTTTCGGGTTGCATTATGCCCCCAAGGTGATTTTTCTTCGATCCCTGGTTTATTAGAAATTTTAATCTTAATGGTAGGGGAGATGTTAGCCATATTTCATTCTTCGAAATAATATGGTGTAGGAATGAGCTTTCTAAACCTATTGAATTCACCATGAATGAATTATTTTGAATCCAAAACATAATGATCATGTATTTGTTGTGGAAGGAAGTACGCACGATGGTGTATATCATCCAAAGGATAGTTAGGCATGGTCATAGCTTCCATAATGTCTTCATCAAAATGACAGATGGGGGAGATAGAGGAAGATGAACCACATGATAAGGAGTTACCTGAAGCATCATCATGAGAGACAAGGTTCACATGTGCATCGTCAAAAAGAGGAGATTGTTGAATAGTATATATGACATCTACTAATGTTGAGATTGAAGTGTTTGTAGAAAAAATTTCAACATAATCACAATAGGAAACTCCAAGAGAGTCCCAATACATCAATCCCATGGATGATGACATGTAGAGAATAGCGGTGGTAATATCCATGATATTGACATCAGGAGAATGGATCACGATGGGTGGTTGAGAGACCTACTTTTCTGGTACAAAATTTGGACTAGAAACCACAGGTAGAGGGGAGGTGGACTCACTACAAGTGACATCTAACTTTCAAATAACTTGAAGTGTATCACGAAAGTCTACAAGATGGGGACAATGATGAGAATAGTGGCCATAGTTTTCAAATGAAGAAAAAGGGTGATTCGTAAGTAAGGATCTGTTCTTATTAGCTGACTCGGGTAAGGTGGAATGGACCTCCAGAATGTTAGAGTTGGGAATGGTATCAGAGACCATATTCTTGATATGAGGGAGCTCAAGAAAATTATTGGCAGTGTGTCAAAAAACATCACACAAAGCGCATGGAGGAGTAAGCTTTGGATGCTTATGAGGAGCTGGAGTTGTTTGGGGTGCCTTGTCTTTGGGTCCCTTTTTCTGGGATTTGCCACCCTCAGTAGATGCTTTTGTCAGAGGAGGAGGTTACTGTTGAGGTTGATGTGGAACTAAAGCAAAGGAAGGGGTGGTAAAAACTGATTGAACATGTGTCAAAGCCATGTAAGGTTTTAGTTTATCAAGAGGGGTGTTGGTGAGAGAATCAATGTACTAGACTGGGATCCCCAAGGTGATATTAGGAAAAATCAATAGCGCCATAATAGGGATATAAAATATTCTAGGTGGTGGGAAGTGTGGAATATTTCTAGACTATAGGAGAAACATTGGTGAGGGACAAGATATTCGTATTTACAGTCATCGATGAGATAGTGGACTAAGGGGAAGTCTGAGATCTAGGATCGTAGTAATTCAATTGATCGATAGTGACAATATTTCCATTATGAGGAAAGCACATATTGCAAAAGAACACATGTGAGACAATGAACATGTCATAGGTGTAACTACAACCCAAGAGGATGTTATAATCTAATGGGGCATCAATGACTTTGATATAAATTAAGGATGTCTTACTGGGAAAAGTAATTGGAGAGTTGCAATATAAACCAAGTGGTTGTGAGGGATGATCGTCCCAAGCATGAAGAGTGATGGTGGATGGGATAGGTTAGGTGAACCAAGTTTATTCCAAACACTAGCGGCCATCACAGAGGTGGAGGATCCTTCATCTATGATATATAGTTGAAAAGTGGTGTTTCTCATGGAGACTGGTATTTAAAAGGAAACATATGAACGTGGGGAGATGTTCTTATTTTCAACATCAAAGACAATAATACGATAGTCGGAAGGATTCACAAAACCCAAAGTAGATAGTAGAGATTTATGCTGGGATGGGCACATTTGGAGGAATTCCATCATTGACATGGTAGCAAGAGACTGTGCCAAGTCATATACTATGTTATAGGTATGGCTGGCTTTACAAGAAACAATTTTTTGACATAATCAACCTTTAGGGATCTTAAGGACAACCTATACCTTAGGTGGAGGGATATGTAAGGTACCATTTGATGAAAAAAGAGGCTTGATGGAAACATGGGGTTGGGAATCAGTTGTTGACTTAGCAGTTGGAATTTTATGTTGGAATGACCGAGTCTAAAGTTTGACTTGTTCGATATTGACTTTGTTGGAATTCATCATAAGGAGATGATAGTAATTGTAACCAGATTGTGAAGATTGAGGAGCTGCATTACCTAGTGTAGATCGAGTAGCCATATATCCTTGATTATGAAAAGGACTAGTAAGCACATGGGCTGAGGTCCTCTAGAAGCAGCTACTTGATCTTTCCATACTTGGCACATCTGAGGTAAAAGGGGACACTCATGATTATAATGGCCAAACATATCGTAATAGGCACAAGGTTTATTCGTACGAAGAGCCTAATTTTTTTGGATTTTACACCCTGTTTCTTGGTTGTGGGATTAGACTGGTTTACCTTAGGTGCATTAGGTGGTGGAGCCTAGTTACCCTGATTACCTTGAGATTGTTGGTTCCAGTTACTTTTCCCCTTATTCCATTTCTTGGGGTTGGGGGGATTGGTTATGCTTTACTGAGCATACAATTGACCTTGAGGATAAGGTTGTTGTTGCGATAGAGGTGGAGGAGGCATGGGGGGTTGGGGCATTGGTGCCGATGGGACTGGAGCACTAGGTAGTGCATATGGATAATAAGGAGAAGGGGAAACATTAGGATCAATAGGTGGAGCAACAACTGGAAATACAATATGCAGATGCATATGGGGATATGCATATGACGTGCTTGGACCTGGATAAGTGTTTCAATGTGAAGGATTGAGAGGGGAATAAGGGTAAGAGGAACTTGTCCCCCCATGGGGTTGACCATTAATCATTGTAGGTGGAGTATATGGTGGAGGTTGAGCGTGTTAAATGGATCTGGCAATACCTTCTATGGCATGATAAGCCCCCAGTGCTTTAGCTGCAGGGAAAATTTTAAGGATGGAATTTTATCTTAAAGTTTACAAACCTTGGTGAATCTTACTAGTCCCCAATATGTAAATTGTAAAATTTGCGATGATATTTTTGTAAAAATATTTAGGTTTCTAATTATTTTATATTAGTATATATAAAATTTTGGTGATTTTTAGGGTAAAATATACTATAAAATTTGGGCGAATCAATTTTAAAAGAATTGAAATTGGAAATTCTTTTTTTTTTTTAAACATGGAAAATTCTTCCTCCCGCGAATATTATCCCCTAAAATTTTCTCTATTTAGTAGCACCGGGCCGAGGCATACAGGAAGAACAATATAAAGATATCCTAACTATGCATAGATTAGGTAATATTTCAAAGGTACTTGGAGTGCATCTTCCTCAGATTGGGGGAGGTGTGAAGTGGCATATTTTCCTATGGGGGCCAAAAGTGATCTAAGGAACGAATCCATGTAAACATGTTCTTTGAATTAAGGGGATATAAACATGCTCCTCCTTCAGCACCATTCTTGAACATTGTCAAATAGGCGAGTGGCAGGAGTTTGATGGAAAGAAGTCAGGAGTTACGTACCCGTGTGATAACGGAGAGGTAATTGCAAATAGGATAGAAAGGCTTTGGAAAGAGTCACAAAAAGGGAATGAGATACCTTGGGTTGATTTATATACCACTTTGCAGTAGCTCCAGTAAGAGTGTGCTAGAAGAGAAGAATACAGATGGAGTCTTTAGTGATAGAATTGGATGAACACACATATGAAATGAGCGAACATGATTTTTTGTATCTTCTCTAGGATTTACTTCAACCTTGGTTATGTCAGAAGGAAGCTTGGTAGGCGTAACATGCCAATTGGGGTCATGTAGAAGAGGGTCATTGATAAGCAGGCTAAAATCAGGGAGGCTCAAACCATCCTTAAAGGGTAGGAATGGAGTATGAGTGACCATACCGACAGAGGTTTTGTTTGTGGGGTTACCTTGGTTAGTACCTTGGTTACCACTTTGGTTGCTCGCACCCACGTTGGTTCCTAACATGGTGATGGTATATGGTTTGGAAGACATGAAATTAAAGGAAGAACTGGAAGAATTAGTAGAACCAGAGTCAGAATGAGGACTCGATGGAGGGCTAGGAGGATGAACTATAACTCGACATGGAGGAGTAATATGTCCTAACGGAAACTAGGGGTGAAGGCCTCGAATTATCTACGACAAGCGCCTAGGGGGTGAAATGAGTTCAAGACAATGATAAATTGAAGAAGTAAAGGATAATAGGAAAAAAAGAGAAATAAAAAACAAGGAAACACCTAGTGCAGTGGTGCCAAGTGTAAACTAACTATATTAAGATGTTACGCTAATTCAAGAAAACACATCCTATCAAATAAAAATGACCTCTAGCCTATAGGTGTTCTAAATTCTCAAACGAGTCCTAAATATACTATTTCATATGGCCTTCCAAAATAATTCTCACTTGATGGAATCTGATCCCCACAAGTAGATTTTTCCAAAGAAAGGTGCGGTAGAGAACCAATTGTTTCCCACAACCAGTCCTATAGGGCATTTTCATATGATTTGTCACTATATTTACCTTCGCCCCATAGGGGTGGTCGAGTCTTGAGCTTCTTGGTGATCAACCATCACATGAAACTCCCTTCCACGGGGTGGGTAGCCCTAAGGAGAAATTCTTGCACGATGACCTAGCCTAACCCCCTTTGAATCGAGTGTCTGACACACTTTAGATTTGGACCATGGGATGGTGGATGATTTTAAGCTCCATAGTAAGTCAACTTCTATGTCTCAATGTAAGATATCGATGGGTGTTACTGGAAGCCTATCCCACTGACCCTACACCTAAATACACAAATTGTTTGGCCTGGTCCCTGATTGGGATTAATCTATGTGTGTTAGATTATTATTACATGGCTTGTATGAAGTCTTGGCTTGGCGAAGTTAACCAAGCCCACATTCGCTTAGGGTGTGCAAACGTGTGTGAAAAGTGTGTTCATTGGAAGAGTTAATTGAGCAGGTTTTATGATGCCATGTTCTTCTAAAATAAACTAGTAAAAAAATTTAAATAAGGTGACAGTAAAATAAGCAACAAGTCCAAGAAGAAAAACCCTACCCAAAAAGGCTATCAAACAACTAAAAAAGAAGAGGCAAAGAAGCTAAAAAAAGACACATAAATGGCCTAAAATATATAATGTCAAAGGGATTATGATCTAGAGGAACTAATCGATTGTAAATGATGTAAACAAACAACAAAAATCGGAGGTGAAAAATGTTGCAAAGGATAGGAAAGAATCTCTAAAACCTAGGACACACAAGGGGATCCTAAGGGGGGAAGGAAACACTAAAATCTAAATGGATTTAAATGGAAAACAAACCTATCCTAGAGAGATATAAATCAGTGGATCAGACCCTGAAAATTAGTGGCTGAAAATTTTGAACCCTAGAATCCTTAACTCAAAAAATATCTTGCTAAAAAGGTGGAGGCGTACTCTAAACCCTAGGGGGAATTTTCCTTCCTCAAATAGAAAAAAAATAAGACAATATAGGCCTAGTGGAGAGTAAAAGGATAAAAGAATCCCTTCCTAGTTCATACAACACAATCAACAATTCTGAAAAAAGAAAAAAAAGAAAAAACATAGGTTCAAAAGATGCATTTTGTTTTTAAAAGTTCAAAGCATAGGTTCTGACCTCGAAAGAGTGCATAACGCAATAAACTGGGCCAAAAGTGTGTCCCATAATGCAGCAAAGAGGATTAAAAGTTTTTTTTTTCCTCCCAAGACTCTCGGTTGGTAGATGTCGCCCATATTGTATCGTCTCTTGCTCTGCTGGTACCTGTGACATGCGGAAAGAATCGAAAAACTATCAAAATCTAAAAAATTGTGAAAAAAAGAAATGAGAGCTAAAAATAGAAATTGAGAGGCTAAAAACATCTTAAGAAAATATTGAAAACCAATGAAATGATGGTCACCAAGGATCTTAATTACTTCCCAAGTGGAGTCGCCATTTCTTAGTGTAAAGATTTCAGGAATATGTACCAAAAATGATTCAATTATGTCACTGGTGACAAGTGACCCTAGCAATAATATCTCGTTGTTTACACTTCAGATTTGCAATAATAAAATGAGAAAAACCTATAGCAAAAAGTTAGTTTACGATCCAATATATATATATATATATATATATATATATATATCATGTAATAACCCAATAGAGAAATACTTTTAAAATGAATAATCGTTTATTAATAACACCTGGTGAAGGAGATCTACAACAAGGGTCTGCGGAATCCCCCTTCTATGTGATGGGTCCTTTTATGTCCTTATGCTTCAATGATCTATTCCCTCTCTCAATGTGTGAAAAACCCAAAACAAAGAATGGAACTGAAATGGGAGCACGAATGCTAGAAGATGATAGTGGCAATGATGATAGTGATCATGGTGAAGAATTAATGGAAAATCCTCTTATTTATAACAAAGTATTGGGTTAGATTCAAAAATGGAAAATAATAGAATATTATTGACCAAGTCAAGATCTAACTGTTATGAATACTTTATTTTTTGCAAAGGGAAAAGACATTCAAAATGGTCAAATATCTGTATTTTGAAGTAATTAACAAAAAAAATATTTATTAATCACTTCGCGAGGATTAAGAAATTTGTGAATTCTAAATAATTATTAAATAGTGATTTAACAATTATTCCAAAAATAAAATGAAGGAATAATAAATAAATAGTGATTTATTTAATTATTCCAAGGTGATTTAGTCAAATGTGACAAGAAATAATTATATGATAATTATTTAATAATTATTCTGAAAGAAAATTAAATAAATAATGATTTATTCAATTATTCTCATGGGTTTTATTATAATTTTAATAAGAAATAATTTAATAAAAATGGGTTTTAAAATCATTTCCTATGGTGAAAGTGATTTTACTGTGGTAAAATTAATCCTACATGGTGTTTTTTGATCCACCTAGTTAGACATGACTAGATGATAATTTTTTAGGTAATAACACACCAAATTCTCCTAGAAGGCAAGCAAGTTCCAAATATTTACCTCGAGGGTGCACTGTTATGCCAACTGGGACACCTCTATGTTCCTTAAAGAGAGCAGTTCCAATATGATTTGGGAGACACATTACAATCCAGTCGCTTGACATTTCAGAGTAGAGAAAATAATGGAAGTGCTACATAAGTATTTTTATTGGCCAAACCTTCGACACGATGTCAGGAAGTACATCATATCCTGCACTTCCTCTGCCATTTCCAAACATACCATCAAGAATCAAGGGATATATACTCCTCTTCCTACTCCTGGTCGACCTTGGGAATCCATATCCATGGATTACATGTCGAGCCTTCCTTCTACTAAGAATGGAAACGACTTCGTTTTTATGGTCATCAACAGATTCTCTAAGATGGTCATTTTGGAAGCCTGCAAGAAGAGTATAATAACAAGATCCACTGCTAAGCTCTTCATTGAATGAGTGTGGATACAATTTGGGATACCACAATCTATTATCTCAGATCAGGACAATAAGTTCCTGAGTACATTTTGGTCAAGCCTCCAGTCGATGTTGGATACCAAGCTCACTAAGTCCACAACCTTCCACCCCCAAATTGATGGCCAAACAAAGTTCGCCAGCAAGATGATCATGCACATTCTTTGCATGTAAAACTTGAAGCAACCATGCACATGGGATGAAAGCCTCCCCTATGTACATCAAAATTACAACAGAGCTCTCCATAGCTAGACTAGCCATAGCCTCTTTCAAGTGAATTTTGTTTCTGGTGGACAAGATCGCTCAAACTCCTTAACTGGAGATGCAGTTAATGAAGGTACACATCTAATTGTCTAGATTCAATGTCACTTGGGCCTCAGGATTTCACACTCGGCACTCCTACTCGAAAATTTTGAAACAAAATTTTGAAATTAAATTGTGTTGGATAAAGGGAATACCCCAACCGCAAGAAAAAATATTCCATGCAGCAGAGAAATAAAGATTAGATTAACTCTATGGCTTTCAAGCATTTACGCAATTAGAACACCTCTGAAAGACACGACAGCAAATATAAAATATCTCTGAATAATGTCAGGTAGCAAATAACGCTCATTTCATAGTGTTGAATGAAACACAAGTCATTTGGATAAGCAAGCTGCTTCTGGAAGGATAGAAGGGTCATACTGTAGGATGATGCTACCTCGTGAGAAACTAGGTGCTCCAGTGTGATGTGTTATGACATGAATTGACAAAGCCTCTATTTTCGTCTATGGCGTTACGACTACAGAAGAGTATATATGGCTATTGCAAAGACGTCACTTCACAGTGAAGATGCAAAATTGTTGGCTGACGTCCTTGCTTAACCCCTGTTAACGTTTTGGATTTGTGTTGCAGTTATCGAACAACGAGGCTCACTGAGACTACCACAATGAAATAGATATTGAATTTCTAGGAAAAATACCAGAGAGGCCTTATACATCGTAGACAAAAATTTATTTAAGAGCAATAACTCATACACAAACATTTATGTAAGAACATGAAATGTGGGAAGAGGGAGGATTATCATCGAAATGGAGCAACAAATCCAACTTTGATTTTATCCCACCAAATATTTCTACCGTTACAACATTCTCTAGACCCTTTGAAGGTTGTGCAAGTAAAAAAAATGTAAAAAATATTATATTGCAAATCAAATATTTCCTCTTCTTTATTATTACATTATTTTTATTTTTTTTGGTTTGACCTACTCCGATTTAAATCTTGAATCTCATATTTATATAAGACTCCGTTATATAGCCATTGCCTATATACTTCATAATAATTTTTTTGGCTTGACCTACAGGAAGGGAACTTTGGAACTATTACGCATGGGAAATGAATAGTCGATTTTCACGTTGAGCCCAATATTTTGATTGATTTTCGTTGGGATTTTAGTTTGCAAATGTATTTTCTAAATAGATTAAAATTGAAAACAAGGCGTGTCTTAAATGTATTTCCCAAATTAATAGTTTTCTTATATAGTAAAATGGTGAAATTACATAGCATATTGGCATGCTATGAATCCATTGGAATAGCTTGCAGAGACAGATGAGCAAATATACAGGATTTTTTGGTCACTTGAAGAACTTTGAAGCTAGGACCACCAGGAGGGAAGGCCATGCCCAGATCATCTGAAGGCCAAATGCAGAGAATGAATAGTCATTTTTAAATGTATTTGAAGTTCTAAACACAATGGTACATTATGCAAAGGTGTTGGAGCACATTTGAATGTGATTTTTTCACTTTGGAGATGAAACAAGTCCATGGCCATCGAGATTGGGGGTCAGGCCTAGATCAGCTGGTAACCAAATTCAGAGATTGAATAGTCATTTTTGGGGTTTTCATGTATTTTGAAGCCAATGGAGCAGTCAGAAAATCTATCAGAGCATCATAGATGCTTGTAATCAGACATTTGACTCATAATCCCAAGACGATTTAGCTAGTTAAAGCAGGTCCATGGAGATGTAGCCCAGGAGGGGTGAAATCCATTATCATCCATTGTGTGATGTGATTGAAGTGAGTTATTTTTATGAATTTCAGTTTTTGTAAATGAGTTTTTAAAAGTTAATTTACTCACAATTTGATTCTTAAAAACACATGAAACTTGACACTTTAACCCCTTCACAAATGGTTAACATGAAACGATCCTAATCACACATTTTTAATGCTGACGAGGGAGCTAGCATAGAAATAACTAGTTTTCCCATATTCGAGTCATCTAGTTTCCCTAATGTCAGAACACGACATAACTATCTTTGATGTACATATGATAGCATTTGTAAATCCATTTCCTCAAGATCCTTTACTTCTAATTGTTTTTTCTTGTCCTCACCCATTCCATATCTTTAAATAGATTTTCACGCACCATTTTTTTTTATTAATTTCTTTTAGAACAACCACCCTTCTCTTTTTTTAGAGATGTGTTTCCATTCATTCTCAGTATTTTTTCACCACCCTTTTATTAGTTTTCCTCAAGTTTTTGAAGTAAAATATATGTATTACCTTCTTTGTTTCCCTCAACCGACATGTCTCCTATCCCTTTTCTCGTAATATTCCTCCTATTTATAGTTCTAGAAAACCCTTCATGATTTGTTTCTTGCATTGCTTGCATAGTTTGTTGTGTCAAATTAGGAAAAAATTCTCTAAAGAGATGACCATAGTGATGGAATTTCCTAAAGATAAAGTATTTTTCGTAATGTAGGGCTTGTTCCCTTATGTTATCGTGATAACTGATTTGAATACTAGCTAATAATGGCTTCAATAGATCCATGTATACACAAGTGCAAGAATATTGGGTGTAACAACCCTACCTTATTGCTTTTGAAATCATAAAAAGCATCACATATTATTTCCTATACCCTCCGTAATGTCTTTGATCCGTAAACTACCATGGATGTTCCACTGGAGAGTTTGTCACAAAAGACCTGATAAATTATATTTAAAATATAAAATTCTACATTATTATAGTTTTATTAGATTTATGGATCTATAGATTCATTGTTAATAGTGCATGCATGTGAATGAAGATTATGCAGAAAATGGAGAATGCCAAAATGAAATCTCACATACACATTTGACACAAGATATGCTCTAGGAAACCCTTTTGGGAGAAAAATCCAGTTGGAAGGTGAGCTTGCTTCACTCTCTTTCTCTCATTGGAAATATGGTTGCGATTACAAAGAAGTATGGTATGTAGTATGTGCGCTGCGACAATGCAAAAATCCTCTCTACGTGATCTACCTCCTATACCTCTTGGCTATTTTTTCTCAACTATGGAACATATGCACTCAAAAGAATGGAATCACTTTTCTTCCTAGTGGCTTGGTTATAACACAACCTAATAGCCTATTAGTGGTTAGGTTTAGGGTCCACATGAAATAGATTGGAACATCAACTTCCTGAGTCATAAATTTCACATAAGATATTCATTTGACTTGTTGGAAAGGACTAAAAAAGGTGGTTTAAGGTCTGAAAACGGCTGCAGAAGGTTAGGAATTAAAATTTGTCAAAATAGGAAAATTATGCCATGAGCTAGTGAAAATAGTTGGCGGACACCAATATCCACCAAAATAAAAATAAAAATGCTCGTTTATATTTAAATATAAAAGACATACATGGTTCATTCTCAAACTCAATTCATAAATAGTTTTATTTAACTCAATTAATAAATAATTTCTAACGAAAGTTTACTGAAAATCTCATTAAATCCTCAAATTTATTAGCATCATTTGATAGCTAGAACAATCTTTCATTATCTCCAAATCATGATTAATATTTCATTGATAGCTAGAATAATCTTCAATCATCTTTAAAATGTTACATTGCGCGAAAGGATGATATCAACAACAATAAAAAGATGATATCAACAATAATAATTTAGCCTAGAGGTTCATTTTATAGCCTACTATGACACGATGTGTAACTTAGTCAATCCTTGTAATTTTCAAATAAAAATAAAAATTATGTTGTAAATAAAAAAACAATGTCAGCTTTAATTGAAATAAATGAATATATTCTAAAGTAATTAGAAGTAAAAATAATTAACTTAGATGTTTAAATCTTATACTTTTCAAAATATTTAAACAATAGATTTAGATAAACTACTTGAAGATCTATGTTAAGTAATTAATTTTTATTTGGTCCTTCCTCTTGATACTCTATTCTTTAGCTAAGAGTTTCTAAAAAGTCTTACAAGAAAGAAGAGCTACCAAGTAAGTTTCTGCCTCCAGATGTTTTTTATGAGAGTCCTTCGTCATTGTTTACAGGTACTCTGACTAGTTCCTTGCTCTTCTATACATATTCTATTTATGGTTAAAAAATACAATTTAAACAATAAAAAATAACACATCATATTTAACACTATAAAAACAAGTCAAAAAATTGATCCTTAATCTCAGATACATTTGCGGAAACTGAATATCCAGAACTCTGAACGGGTCGCTTCCGTTCTAAGTCAGAGTGCATCAGAGTGCAAGAGAAGGCAGGTTTCGAAAATTTTAAAGTACACAGTGGCCGTGACGAGGAGAATTAAAACGTTCTTCCCCTGGGATTGTAACCAACGGTACAGCAATATTTATTATGTCATAAAAGGAAATAGATGAAAGTCACAATACAACAATAAAGGTAGAAATCACCGAGACCCACGATGAAATTGGACAAAGCATCACGTGGATACGAAGCTGTCGCAGGAGTACACGTAGTGATACGTACGGCTAATTTTCTGAATGCAGCGAGAACCATGAAAGCATCTGGTCCCCGGATCTTTAATATCGGCATCTGCATTGGGTACCACGATTATTCACACAAAGTAGTTCAAATTGATTGAAGAACGAATAATGATTATATGCCCACCGAGGGCCTAGGCTATTTCCTCCGATTATCTCGGTGTCTATTTCCTCCGATTACCATATAATCACATAGTACGTTTATCAAATGGAAAACTAATCCCTAACTATTTAGGTCAGATGTTTATAATTACTGATACATCTGTGGTTGAAGACTTGGATATCAAAGATCTTCCGCCATTAATATTGTGATAGTTAAATTAAAGGCAGCTACCACAAAATCAAAGCTGTCGCCTTAAATTACAACAGAGTTCTGAAACAGAGGGCCCAAGTTGGTGCAGCAGATCTTTGATATCAAACCCTTCAAGTCCGAAGATATTGTAAATTTAAGATTGTTAAGAAAATGACACTTAAGCAGTTCTTATGGATTTCATTAATAACATTGAGAGTCATCCACGTACTCATGGGCATATGCATCAATGGCTATGGTAAATGGGACACGATGGGAAGCACACGAACTTAGTGCTAGACACCATCAATGAATTAGTGTTTGTTTACGTCATTATATTTAGAGAATTAGAGAATGCGATGGAGTAGTAAAGAAGCAATAAGAAGATTTTATTATTATTATTTGATTGTATATAATAATTTTTTTAAAAAGTTTGGTAGGACTATATTTTTAACATTATGTTTAAATAGATTACTTTTATAGGGAGAGGAATTGAACATGTGATGAGTGCCTTAAGACTTTGCTTCATTATCGTTTAGCCAAAATTGGAATTAAACATGTGACGAGTGCCTTAAGAGTCTGCCTCATCACCTCTTAGCCAAGACTCCGTGGACTAGAAGTTTATGGTTGATAAGCATTTAATTTATATAAGATATATTTCACAATATATTTTTTATGATGTTAAAGATATATATTATTAAAATCTTTAGAAGTTGTATTTTATTTCATATAAATAATCATATAGTAATAAGAGCTATTTATGCAATATTATAAAATTAAGTGTTTATCTTAAGTTAGAAATGTTGGAATAAGTGGTTAAGACGAATAGCGTTAATCGAATTCAGGTGCATTAAGATGTTAGATAATATATTTGATATGGTTTGTAGTTTGTGGTATATTATATAAGGTTATTATTTTGAGTAGGTTTAGTGGTTAAGAACATGTGTTTCTTCTTTAGAGGTCATAGGTTCAATTCTAATGAGAGGTAGAGTATGTATGTCTCCGTAGAATTTATTAGTCAAATTGCTTTGTGGAAGTGGGTCTCTAGTCTCAAAAATAAGAGGGTCTCGAGAGGGGTAGAGTATGTACACCTTTGTAGACTTTACTAGTCAATTTTCTCTGTGGAGACAAGTCCCTTGTACCAAAATCTAGGCGGTCTCATACACCAATATGGTGTATGGCTTGGATGTCATCTTAAAATTAGATTATTATTAGTACAACTTGAGTGGGCCTCATGGACAAGTCTTTTGTACCAAAATCTAGGCAGTCTCATACACCAATATGGTGTATGGCTTGGATGTGATCTTAAAATTAGATTATTATTAGTACAACTTGAGTGGGCCTAATGGTTAAGAATATCAGCCTCCTCCCACCAAAGAGGGGTTTCATACATCAATTTAGTGTGTGGCTTGTCCCAAAACCAGAAGGGTCTCATACACCAATATGGTGTCTAGCTTAAACGTAACCCTATAATTAGATTACTAATAGATTACTAATAATACAATTTGAGTGGTCCCGATGGTTAAAAACATATGCTTTCCATAAACCAATTTACTATTTCCCTTGGTTGTATCTTTCACATTAATTTATTATTTAATATTAATAAAATATAAGTGACCTAATACTTTAAAACACGTGTTTCTTTATAAAAAGTGAGAGAGTCAAAACCAATCAAATATATATATATATATATATATATATATGTATATATATATATATTACATTATTAAATAAAATTATACTAATTATTAATATCTCCAATTTTAAATGCCATAAAGATAATAATAAATGAATACCTACAATAATTTATACTAATATTAATTAAAAATAATAATATTTAAAAAATCAACTATAATTAAATAGTTAATAATAATTAAATATATTAATAAGAAGTAAAAGAAACAATGCAATAACATAATTCCAATGTGATGTAATCCAAAATAAATGTAATGAAAAAATAAATATTAATAAAACATTCATGACATTAAATACAATGCAATAACTTTAATAAACACAAATATGATGTAAAACAGTTTATTCACATAATCATGAAGCAAGTAAGTCTCAGAATGATGGATGATCATATCAACACCATATGTTCTAATACAATATAAATCCGAATGATAGATGATCATGTCAACACCACATGTACCAATACAATATAAATGCAAACTACACATTTAAGACAAAAAAGACTCCCTAAGGATTTATTTTTAGTAATCTTTGTAAATGAAAACTACACATATAAGACAAAAGTGACTCCCTAAGCATGTGTTTTTACTAATATTTGATAGAATAAAACACTAATGTGATGCACAATTTGTTTTGGGTCGAATTTTCAATCATTAATATGATTCTATGTAAAGCTGGTCTTAGACAAGGTGATGTAGAGTTAATGTAAGGCTCATTAAAATCATAACATCTTTTTCACTGTTTTTTTGAAAATGCAATGTACTAAGTTATGAAATTAATAACAATGCTATAATTTAAATTATTGTTGCATGGGTATGTGAATTCATGTTTTTACTCTTTAGCTTGCTTGAAGTTATTGGTATCTTTGTAAAGTCTAATTATTATTTGAATTTAAGGAGAGATATACATTTCTTTATTTTACTTGAACCAAACATATATTTTATTTCTTTCTCTCTCTCCACACACACACACACATATAACAATGAATTATATCAATTATTTTTAATTTGACCAATTATATTTTTGGTAGATTCAAATAATTAAATTATATTATTATTACTCTCTAATATGTCAAAAAAATATAAATATATGCTCCCATAGACATTTCTACTTATTGTTTTATAAAATTTGGTTTTACATGTTAGAATTTTAATTTGAATATTTGTACTTTTAAAGTGAAAAAATTGAATTATGAAAGTAAAAATATTCATATTTCCACACTATGAATTTACTTTTGAAATTATAAATTTTAATTTAGAAAGTAAGAATTGGAATACCAAAATATCATTTTTTAATCTTGAAATGATAAATTTCAATTTCAAAAGTATCAAAATATTAAATCATAACATCAAGCATTGGATTTCCATCTATACGTATAGAATATATATATATATATATATATATATATATATATATATATATTGGTAGAGAAAATTAAAATTGTGTTACCATTAATAACTATACATTTTAATAAATAGTTAAAAAAGCTACAAATAAAAATGATTTTCATCCACACTAATAAAAACACATAAAAACCACGGCTAAAAAAATATTGAGGAGTATGAGGATGGTTTTAACTTACGTAAAAGTTGTAATAGAAAGTATCATGTCACGGATTCAAATTTTCCTAAGTCCTTCAAAGCTAAGAATACATGTTGTTCAATAACAAAATTTACTCGATAATGAAAAAGCACTTTGAAGGTTTCTTAGGGACTTTTACAATCCTCTCTCTTCATCTAAAAATTCACATGGTGGGTGGTGGAACCACCAATGATAATAGTGGTTAATTCCAAGGCAGTATATCAAATTTAAACCTTTAAGTTGTGACCCTTTAACTATTTAACAAAAAAAAAATGTTTCTTTTTTCTCTTAGATTTTGAAGATTTGATGTTTTATCTTATTTTTTAAATTTGATTTTGAATTCCTAAATAAATTCAATATCTTAAAAAATCTCCTAAATACTTATACTTTACAAATTGCATAGTTTAAACTTTTAATTCTGAAAAATATCTATTAAAATTATATATAGATGCACTCTTGATCTGAAATTTACAGTATTGATTACTTGCACAATTGATTAAGGAAAAATTTATGTGAATGAATGAAGGAAGATGAGTTCTTTTTATGCCTTAAACATAAACTTTATGAACATAAATGAAGAATAGACAACATCAAATAAATATGCAAATACAACAAACATTGATTATGGAGTTCGTCCATCCTAGACTCCATCTCCAGGTCTACTTCCAAATAAGCATCTGTTTTATTAGGCATACTCCAAAAAGGTTCTTTACAAGAAATTTCCCAAACTGAACTGTGCACATACCCTGATGGTTACGGTAAAAAATAATCCCTCTATCTCAACATTCCAATGCATGCCTTCTTTCTCCAAAAGGCCCAAGGATGCTAAAGTTATGCCCAAAAGAGAATTTACATGCATGAATAAAAAGATGTTGTTGAAGCTCACTATTTACTGCCTAACTCACTGGTGCAATGACAAACTGTTTTTAAAGCATCGGGCAGGTTCCGTGGTCGAACCTCTCGAGCTATACATAGAGGTGTTTACATGGTGGTGAAATTACATTTTTCGGTGGTTTAATATATATGTTAAATATAGTTTCAAAACCTATATTATAAACTATTTAAATGGACTGCGCCAATTCGACTGTTATCCATTAAATATATTTACCCGAAGTTTTGATGGACCGCATAACCGTGCCAATCAAAACCCTTAGCTCATATTCGTTGGCGCAATTGCGGTGACATGTGAACGAATTGGTGGTGAATGGCTTGGCAGTCAACAAGGATGCCGCCTCGTGGCACCTAACCTTCGGCGGTGTCGACCTGATCTGCCACATATCTGTCACCTGTGAGCTGTGCTACAATTGTTTGCCCTGACTATTCATACCTCTGCTACCAAATGGTATTACGTGTTATGCACGTGCTGTGTGACTGGACCTCCTCTGCGTTCCAAATCTTATGAATTCTGCGCTCCTTAGGTCTATATAATAATGTTTCACTCCATTATTATCTGAGAGCATATATACATGCTTTACCATAGGTTATTATATATATATATATATATATATACTCTGCCATAGACTTTACACCATACCATATATTTAACATATAGTTTATTAATATATTTCCGCCCCATGGTTTGATACATCATGAAGTTTCACACCTTTGGTTATATTGATATGCCATATGATAGTTAATATAAACTTCGCCACCATGGTGTATAGCTATATATGCGCCCGCTTTGTGACACCATAGGTAAATACATATTTCGCCACCAAACCATAGGTTTAGATCTTAATATATAGTTTTCAAAACCAAAATTTCACCATGAAACCATTGTCAATCTACTTGAAAATAAAAACCAAACACCCGCACTTGCAAAGGAATTGTGACCCTTTGATTTGAATGATGCCACATGTCGAGTAGTGAGAACACCACATGGCCTCTTTTTTCAATTGTTCCAGCGCAAACATTGACGGATGATTTCTCCTTCATCCGGAGACCAACTGAGAAATCAAAAGTACGATCGGATTTAAAACGATAGGTTCTACAACTTGGCATTATTTCCTAAAACAAATGAGGCATTCAAACTTAGAGAATCCTCCTAGATCAACTCTTATCATATTATATATGAGTGTTCGATTCTAAAAAGAATTAACAATGGAAAATTCAACTCTTTTACATGTTTGTATATATTACATGAGTGTTTGAGTCCCAATAGTTAACTATTGATAAATAATTCCTAGTAAAAGTTCATGGAGATTTTGGAATTATATTTCATTAGGTTTTTAAATTTATAATATTATCAATCTTTTATCTTGAACTTTACATTTTATCAAAGTAAAAATAATAATATAATCATAAAATTTTAGTAAAAATGTAATTATTTTAATCAAAATAAATAAATATTTTTAATTAAAATACATATCAAAAAAAATATTCATTTATATTTTGGATCATTAATACTTTCTCATATTATTGGGAACACTCACGCATTATATTTGTGTTGTTAAACATTAATAACCATGGATGATCTGAATTTGAATGTTAGTTTTGCTATGCTGATTTTATTTTCAGATATAAAAATTATTTACTGATCTTATGCTTGATGTACACGTTCCCTTTTTGCTCATGTGTGTCAAAGAGGTAATTAAAACTAAATTTTATGAGTGATTTGTAAACATAAAGCATGAATTTAAATGGTTGAACATCAACAACATAAACAACAGCAAACCATCACAACTGATCGATTAAAACAGAGTTTTGATGAAGGAGTTCACCCCTCCTGGACTACATTTACTTGGTCCAGCTTCATAGATTGGGCCTCTGTATTAGCTCAATTATGCTCAAATTTCTTTTTATGTGCATCAAATTCTCTTGGAATCTATTCCAATGAGTTCAAAATGTCGAAATCTATTAGAAATGACTATTTATTTATTCAATTTGGTTACGAGATGCTCTAGGCATGGCCTTCCCTCCTGGTGGCCCTAGGCTTCAAAATTATTCAAGGAAAAAAAACCTCTATAGTTGAGCTCCTCTCCCTCTGCAACCTGTTACAATGTGTTCCTAGCATGCCAATTAGCCAAGAATAACTCTTTTTGAGCTCAATTTGATCGAAAATTGACTCAGTTATGGCAAAAACAAACTTTCCCCCAATTTTTCCTCCAAATCTGGAAGGACTCTAGCTAACTCTGACAAATTGGAAATTTTCACCTAAAATGGTGGCACCCGCTAATTCCACTACTAGTTAGGAGGAAATTAATTAGTGTTAATCTCGTCATTAGGTGGAAAAGAATGCGCTTAAAATTCACATTAGTGGAGGTGTTGGGTCTTGGTTTCATGGGTGCGGTCACGTGGAGGAGGGATGGCCCCCTCCACTCCCACCCTCGGATTCTGCATACACTTTAAGTAAAATTTTAGAGAATTCAATTTCAAAGAACTAGAGCATGATTCAATGGTAGTAGAGCACAGTCTTTGGGGGCAGGTCACGAGGTCGAAACCCGACCTCAACCCCCGTTACAATATTTTTGTAGCAATGCAATATATAACCTTAGTCTTTAATACATGAGTTGTCCATTTTACATATGCCTTGGACCATAGTTTATATAGAAACCTTCATATTAATATATGTTTTCCATACCATATGTTTAATCGAACCTTCACGAATATTTAATGCGAACTATATGGTCTATAAAATAAATATGCCACTTATTCATGCCTTGCAGACTTTAGGTTATAGGTTTATATGTGAAAGTAATAAAATTAATTAAAGTTTGAATTCTAAATGTATAATATATATATATATATATATCACTTTAATTAATTAAAAAAATATTTTCCAGCATATAGATACCATGAACCCAAACTCAACCTTAGGAGGTCATTGTACAAATTTTACCATCAAAAACCAAACTGGCGAATATCGCAGTGACACTTGCCATAGTCCCACTGGACTAATACTAACGAATATTCCCTGAATGCTGACTAGGCTGCCATGTCATTAGCCTGTACCTGTTCTTGAATTTTTTTATAAAAAGATTCATGTTCTGAACAATGATCAACAGAGCATAAACTCCTCATTAGAACTCGGTTTTTGATGAAACGAGTTGTGTTGGATTCTTTGCGACGAGTTGGCCGCTTTCATTTGGGTTTTGTTCAATTATGAGAACTTTAATTTTGAGCTAAAATACAGATTCTCTGATCATTCCTCCCCACTAGAAGGCTTTTAGACCCCAAAATCTCTCTTATTACCTATCATGTGGATGAGGGTACTATTCCCTCACCCTTCGAGTCTCTATCCATTGTACGTTTTTTCCCAATTTGATCATTTGAAGCTTTTCACAAAAATTCAACTTTTTCCTTGATTCTTGCAACCTTCTCTTGCTGTCATTGACATCGTCATGCTGCAATATTTCTGAATTTGCAAAGCAAAAACCTATTCTTGTAGAAAAAATCTTGTTCCTACCTTGGTCAACAATCAAAGGAAACTTAAAAACCTTCTCACCTTGCACACTAACACCATGGTGATTTTTAGCTGATCTCGCTTTGTACTTGCGTTGAATATTGACCAAGTATCTTTTCCATTGCCATGTACCATTTTGAAACCAACAATAAGCATTTGTGGAACCCATGACTTCCTTGCCAAGTTTCTTTGTTGCATTCTCTTTGACCTTTGACCTCTCTTGCACCAACATCTTGTTTCCAACAGTGCTCGACACTAATGTTGACTGCTGCAAATGTTTTACATGTTGTTCACCTTCTTTAAAAGGCAACCTATTAACATCCTAAAACAACTCATTACAAGCATAAGCATATTTTTGAAAAGTGTGATTCAATACATATTTTGTTAGATCATCAACAATATCAAGTTTTTACTTTCATTCACTATCCTCTTTATTTCACTTGCATGTATAAGAGACAAACCTGTCTTCTTATTATGCGCTCTAATTATGTACTCAATATCATCCTTAAAAAAGTGATACTTGTTCTCATGTAGATGAAATATTGCTCTCCTATCATACATATTAGGACTTCCTAATACAATAACTGATATTTCAAGCGGCACCACATCAAGCTCAACTTCATCAAGAAAGTTTGAGTTCATGGCGAATCTTAGTAAGCACTTCCTTGTAACCTGCAAGTTTTCATTCTTGCATATCCAACCCAAAGGATATGGTTTTGGATGTCTAACATTTTCAAGGCCTATTTGATTAACCAAATCTTCGGAAGTCAAGTTATCTTGTGACCCACTATCAAAAAGTGTATCAATCTTGGTATGTTAAGAGACAAATCTAATATAGAAATTTTCTATTCTTGTATCTTCATCTTGAGTATCATTTGAACAATTTGAAGAACTAGTGATTGTAGCATGTTTACCTTTCAAACCCATGGTTGTAATATTTGTCTCATCTCTTGAATCTGACCCTAAGTCATGTTCAACTATAGCAACAGTTTTTCCCTTCTCTTTGGCTTTTAGTCTGTTTGGTTTCAATATTGGATGAAGTTTTCAACAATGGCCTTCATCATGGCTAGTCTCTTAAAAAAATTCGTGTGAGTTTGTCCTTCTCTCTTTTTACAGAGCTATTTCATTTCCTCTTCCCTAAAAGTTTCCTTTTTCTTTAACATCACTTTCACTTTTCTCCTTTATGCTTTGTTTCCTCCTTGTCTCTAAGTGTGTGGCTTGTAAACAAACTTCATCTAAATTGCTTGGATTAAACATAAGGATAGTATGTTTCAAATAGGAATGTAAACCCCCAATGTATTTCAAGAGTGTATCTTTTAAATTCAAATTTATTCCTAAAAACAAAGTTCTCTTTCTAAACTCCTAGGTATATCCTTGAACTGTTTGACCATTGAGTTGCTTAAATTTTTTCCAAATCATAATGTCTTTTTGCATATAGGCTAATGAATAAAATTGTCTCTTAATAGAAGAAATAAAATCAACCCATGAAATGGATATCATACCATGGATCCACATTTCCTCTTGTCTTTTCTTCCCACCAAACTAGTGCTGATCCTGCTAGCCTTAATGACGCCAACTAGATCTTTATGTCATCCTTATGAAGGTTTTGAATTTTTCAATACACCTCCAATTGACGTATCCAATTTTCAAGCCTCTTTGCATTTACCTCGCCATTGTACATGGGTAGTTCAAACTTAATGTCCAATTTGAGTAATGGAGTTTTTCCTTTTGTGGCTTTTGAGTGAGTGTGAGTGGTTTTTGTGGTGGAAGTGGAAGATGATGCTGATGGCGATCATGAGGATAATGAACATGGTGGAGATTGAGGTGGCTTTCCTCCACTACCCTTTGAACTCCTCTCTTCATCCTTCTTACCATCTGAATTTCCTTCTCCATATGGAGGCTTAGAACCTTATCCTGTCATTCAAACAATAAATACATCAAGCATAACTTTAACCATCCTCTTTATGTCTTTGAAGTCTCTTTTGACATCTTCCTCTTATGAATGTCCTTGAGTCTCTCCAACATCTGACATGATGGCTATGGATTCAAGCTCAACTTCTGATGCTTGTACCTCTTCAATCAACTTAGCTTCTTATACAAATTGCACCTATTCAATCTCAGCTTCTTGAGACAAAAATTGAGGTTCTTCAAGTGCAACTATGAGTGGAACTTTGGCTGAAGATGCTGCTCTTTCAACTCCCTTCTTCTGGTGATAATCTCCGGAATTGCAACAAACAATTTCCCTTCACCTTTCCGCAACTCTAACCTTGTTAGCATCAGAAATTTGCAACCATTAAACTTGCACAAAACTCAAGAAATTGTCAAGAAAATAACCTTGTCTTTCAACCTTGCTTTGATACCAACTTGATTTGAATTTGAATGTTAGTTTTACTATGCTAATTTCATTTTCATATATAAAACTTATTACTGATCTTCTGCTTGATGTACAAGTTCCCTTGTTGCTTATGTGTGTCAAATAGTTAATTAAAGCTCAATTTTATAAGTGAATTTGTAAACATAAAGCATGAATTTAAATGGTTGAATAGAAGCAACATAAATAAAAAAAAAAAAACATCACAACTGATCTATTAAAGTAGATTTTTGATGAAGGAGTTCACCCCTCCTGGGCTACATCTCCTTAGTCCAGCTTCATAGCTTGGGCCTTTGTATTATCTCAATTGTTATCAAATTGCTATTTAGATGCGTAAAATTCTCTTTTAACCTATTCCAATTAGTTCAAAATGTCGAAATCTATCAGAAATGACTATTTATATACTCAATTTGGTAACCAGATGCTCTAGGAATGGCCTTCCCTCCCAGTGGCCCTAGGCTTCAAAATTATTCAAGGAAACAAAAACCTCTGTAGATGAGCTCCTATGCCTCTCCGACTTATTCAAATGTTTTCCTAGCATGCCAATTAGCTAAGAATAACTCCTTTTTAGCTCAATTTGGTCGAAAATTGACTCAGTTATGGAAAAAAAAAGCCTTCCCCCAATTTCTCCTCCAAATCTAGAAGGACTCCAGCTAACTCTGACAAATTTTAAATTCCCACCGAAAATGGTGGTGCTGGCTAAATCCACCGCTAGTTAGGAGAAAATTAATTAGTGTTAATCTTGTCATTAGGTGGATAAGAATGCGCTTAAAATATGCATTAGTGGAGGTGTTAGCTCTTGGTTTCATGGGTGTAGTCACATGGAGGAGGGTTGGCCTGCGGGCTAGCCCCCTCCGCTCCCACCATCGGATTCTGCATACACTTTAAGTACAGTTTCGGAGCATTCAATTTCAAAGAACCAGAGTGCGGCTTAACGGTAGTGGAGTGCAGTATTTTGGGGGAGGTCATGGGGTCGAACCCCTACCTCGACCCCTGTTACACTGTTTTTGCGGCAATGAAATATATAACTTTAGACTTTAATGTATGCATTGTCCAGTGTAAATATGCCTTGGACCATAGTTTATATAAAAACCTTCATATTAATATATGTTTTCCATACCATATGTTTAATCAAACCTTCACGAATATTTAATGTAGACTATATGTGGTATAAAATAAATATTCCACATATTCATGCCTTGCAGACTTTAGGTTATAGGTTTATATGTGGAAGTAATAAAAATAATTAAATTTTTAATTCTAAATGTAATATATACAAAAATATTTTCCACCACATAGATACCATGAACCCAAACTCAACCTTAAGAGGTCATTGGACAATTTTTACCTTCACAAACCAAAGTGGTGAATCCCGCAGTGACACTTGTCACAATCCCATTGGACTAAAACTGAAGAAGATTCCTTGAATGTTGACTGGGATTCCATTTAATCATCCTGTACCTATTCTGCAATTTTTTTATAAAAAATTGCATGTTTTGAATGATGATCAACAAACCATAACTTCCTTATCCGAACTCGCTTATTGACAAAAGAATTTGAGTTGGATTCCTTGTGACGGGTCATTTGCTTTCATTTTGGTTTCATTCAATTCTAAGCACTTACATTTTTTAGCTAAAATACTGAGCCTATGATCAATGGACCACATTATTTATATGCACATTAAAAATATAGGTTTTGTTATTGGAATTGAGAAGTTTCCTTTTGTTTCGAAGAGGTTGAGTCCATTTTGATGAGTAGAATAACCTTTCATCTTATCCAAATTTTCCATTGCAGAAATCCTTTTCAGGATCTTGTCCATTTTGATGAGTAGAATAATCTTTCATCTTATCCAAATGTTCCATTTCAAAAATCCTTTTGAGGATATCAGTTCATAATTTAGTTTGATGCAAAATATTGGGTAGGTAGCTTTGAGTGCAAACACTATATTTATTGGAAGAGAAATGGCAACTTACCAGTTATTGGGTGACATTAATGAATAAAGAATATATATATATATATATATATATATATATATATATATATAAGCATATCACGAAAATACTCAAGTATGAATTTTGCAGTTGATAAACGTCCCGTGAACATATGGCCCATGAAATATCAGTCACGTGGTGGAAATTTTTATCTTCGCTTTGTATGAGTCGTTGTTGAGTTGAGAAACGAAACCATAACCTGCAAATATATTGAATTACATAAAATAATGGCAAACAAAGAAGATACAAAAATAATCAAACACAAAAATTGACACATCGTTTTACATGGTAAAACCCTCCTTGTGAGGGAAACATCCATGAGGCAATGCTAATCAATATTATTATTAATCAAGGGAGATTTACAATAGCCAAATTAGAGGCATACATTTTCCAATCATTTGACACACTCTCCTTTCGTTAATGTGTTTGTTTTTTCCCATATAGGCTTACATGGATAAATAACAACTTGTCAATGTTTTCCTAAATATTTCCATATCATTTAGAGAAATTACATAAGAAATATTTTACATAAAAAAAAAAAATTTCATTTTATATATATTTTCCTAAACTCAAATTAGAGAAAACAACCCAAACCATATGGACTATTTTTAGTTGTTATCCGAAGAATACAGAGAAATAGTTGGAAACTACTAACAATATCCACCTTGACAAAAAATTACCTAATATATCATGCACAAAATATTCAACACCTCCCTCACAAGCCAAGACAACCTAGGCACCATTTTGGGTTCACTAACAAAATTAGTTTTTTGAACATGTTTTCATAATTTTTTGTTTGTATGAGATTTTTCTAGAGCCATCGCTCCACCTTCACCAATAATATGCAAGAAAAAAGGTATTTAATAGGTATATGTTTAGTCTTATCATGATAAGTTGGATTCCTAGCCAAATAATAGCACTTTCATTATCACAAAATAATTTTACCTTGTCCTCTATCCTTGCAAACTCTCCAAACAAACCTTTTAACCAAAGTTCCTATTTGCAAGCATGCAAGGCAACTATGCATTTTTTCAGAGTAGTGGATAAAATAGCTATGTTATGAAGCTTTGAAATTCAACTAAAAAATCCACCTACAAGAGTAAATACATATACAAAAGTGGATCTCCTCTTATCCAAGTCACCTACAAAATCTGAATCAACATAACCAAAACTAAATCACTACTACCATTATAGTTGATACAATGATTACTTTTGTCTATAAAATACAAAAGCACCCATTTCATTGTTTCCCAATGCTATTTACTTGGATTTTCCATGTATCTATTGACAACACCAATTGCATGTGAAATATATAGCCTTGTACTAACCATCACATACATTAATCACCCTATTGCATTAGCATATGGTACATGAGACATATGCTCCTTTTATTCATCATTACTATGATAGAAGCTTGAAGAAAGATTGAAATGGGAAGCTAAAGGGATTTGAACAAGTTCCACATTAATCATACCAAATATAAACATTATTTTCTCCAAATAGTTCTGTTGTGATAACCATAGCTTACCATATTTTTTGTATTTGTGTATCTCCTTGCCCAAGATTTGTTTTACTCCTCCAAGGTCCTTCATTTCAAAATTCCTAACCAACTAATCCTTTAACCTGTTTATCTCAACCACGATTTTTCTTGCTACAAGAATATCATCAACCTATAGTACCAAAATAATGAATATGCCATTTTCCAACTTTTTAAAGTAAATATAATGATCATACTGACATCTAGTAAAATTTTGGCTCATCATGAAGGAATCAAAATTGTTGTACCAATGCTTGGGAAACTTCTTCAACCCATACAATGACTTCTTGAGTTTGCAAACAAACTTCTTGTTATGATTTTGAACAAACCCTTTTGTTTGTTCCATATATATATATATATATATATATATATATATGTATGTATGTATGTATGTATGTATGTATGTATGTATGTATGTATGTATGTTATTTTAACATCTAGTTGGTCTAAATCCAAATCAAGGATTGCAATTAATGCTAACACAACTTGAATTGAAAAAATATTAACAACTGCTAAAAAAATATCATGGAAATAAATACCTTCTTTCTGAGAATATCCTTTTGTAATGAGTATTTCTTTGTACTTGTGAACAATACCATCAACACCTTTATTCAATTTGTAAACCCACTTGCAACCGATAACTTTCTTGTCCTTAGGAAGTTCCAACAAATCCCATGTCTTATTTCTTTGCAAAACATCCATTTCCTCTTTCATTGCTACTTTCCAATTATCACTATTAGATACTTCTATTTATTCCTAATAATAACTAGTTTCTCCATCATTAGCAATCAAATCAACATATATAGAAAAATCATCATACCTTTTAGGAAAATATATGATCCATGTAGATATTTTTAGAAGTTTTTGTCATATTTCCTCAGTTTCGTAAGAAATTTTTGTAACACCATCTACTTTTGTAGGAGTTTCTTCATGTACATCTTCATCATGATCATCTTCATGATCATCCTCCCTTGAAGATGACTGAGTTTCCAATTGAACTTGTTAAGTCCGTGGTACTTTTTCTTATTTCATTTCACCATCTACATATGATTTTGTGAATTGATTCATAAAATATGACATCTATGCTAATGATGATTTTGTGGGTAGTAGGATCCTACAATCTATATCCCTTAACTCCATCAACATATCCAACAACGATTAGTCTTTTTTATTTTGGACCTAAATTAGAATGCTAATTCTTTGGAATAAGAGCATAAGCATTATAACCACAAACTTTAAGATTTGAATAATCATAAGGTTCACATATCCATACATCTTTAAGAATCTTATAGTTAATTGCAGTTGTCGGTGACCAATTTACCAGATAACTTGTTGTAAGAACTAGTTCTGCCCACAATTCTTGCTACAACTTGGCATCACTGAGCATACTCATTGCTCTCTCTAGAAGAGTCTTATTCATGTTTTTAGCAACACCGTTTTGTTGAGGAGTATAAATTGTGGTTTTATGTCTTTCGGTCCCTAGTTCCTTGCAATAATTTTTGAATTCATTTCAAGTAAACTCAATTGCATTGTCATTTTTCAAATATTTAATTGACATGCCAGTGCTCTTTTAAAACAAATTTCTATACTACTTAAAAGCATCAAATACATTATATTTTATTTTTCATTAAATAGATCCACACCTTTCTAGAATAATCATCTACAAAAGTTACAAAATATGAAGATCCTCCATAAGAGACTTTAGGACATGGCCTCCAAATATTTGAATGGACGTAATCAAGGATACCTTTAATAACATGTATTCATGTTTTTAATTCAGTCTAAATTGCTTTACATAAATAAAATTATCGCAAAAATTAAAAATCAAAGATTTCAAGCGTGGAAGTAACTTATGGTCAACCAATTACTTTAGCCCTTTCTTTCTCATATGGCCCAAGTGTTGATGCCATAAACGAGTACAGACACTTGCACCTTCGTATGTTATTGTTGCATGATTTGTTTTTTTTCTTCCTTTAAGCTTATAAAGGTTTTGAAGCCTCTTAGCTTTCATGAATTCCAATATGCCTTTCGACACCTTCATTATTCCATCTTGAATTGTACATTTATAACCAACAAAACATAACACCCCCAAATATATTAAGTTATTTCTATGTTCAAGAACATGCCTTATCTCTGTTAACAATTTAAAAGTACCATCATATATTTGAATCCTAGTACTACCAATCCAAACAGTTTTGAATGTAACATAATTACCCATGAAAACCACATTACCATCAATAGATTGGTATGAAGAGAACCAATTCCTATGGAGACACATATGCTGGGAAGCATCAGAATCTAGCAACCAAGTATGATGATGTTAAGAAGCAATAGAAGTGGATAATACATCATCAACAATACCTACACTTGTTTCAAATTAGCTAGCTTCCTTTGCAAATTCCTTTTTAGCAGTTTGTTTCTTTCTTTTCCTCAAATCCTTCTTAAGATGACCTGATTAGTTACAATACCAACAATTTAACTTACTCTTTTTTCCTCTTAAATTAGATCTTGATGTGTTGAGCTCAATTTTTTTTCCTTTTCTTCTAATCTACCTCTAACCACCATTGCTTATGATGTTGAGGTTTCAAGTCTAGATTCCCGATTTGATTCCTTAGACAAAAAACCTCTTACAACAACATAAAAATCAATGATGTCAATAGAATTGAAAATGATCCTAAGACTCAAGAAGAGAAAAAAATAGTGTAATTTCCTTGTCTTCCCCTTCGATTTTTTCATATATACTAGACAAATCACATAAAAAAGTATTGAAAGAATTTAAATGATCAAAGATCTTTGTACCTTCTTTCATCCACAAACTATATTGTTGTCATTTCAAGTAGATTTTATTTGTCAATTACTTCATCTTAGAAATATTTTATAACTTGGTCCATAAGCCTATTGTTTCTTTCTCTATAACTTGTAAATAATGTCATATGCCAAGCATATATGCATAAAAATGAGGGATCTTACATCCATGTCCTCCAAGTCTTCTTCATCCATGTCCATGGGTTTCTTTGTCCTCCCCAACAATGCCTTTGCCACTCCTTGCAGCACGAGCATATCCCGCATCTTAACCTTCCATAGCTCAAAAATGTTACTCCCATTAAACTTTTTGATTTCAAACTTTGCACTATGCATATTTTGCATTAACACAAAAATTTACCAAAATCTCTAACACCAATTGTTGAGTTGTGCAGTGAAATCATAACCTGCAAATAGATTGAACTGCATAAAATAATGGAAAATAAACAAGATAAAATGATAATCAAACACATAAATTGGCATAGTTTTTTACGTGGGAAAACTTTCCTTATGAGGGAAAGGTCCATGGGGCAATGATAATCAGTATTCTTATTATTCAAGGGAGATTTACAATATTCATATGAGAGGCATAAATTTTCCAGCCATTCGACACGCTCTCATTTTGTTTATATTCATTTTTCCTCTACAAGCTTACATGCATAAATAACAACTTGTCATACTTCTTTCTAAATTTTTCAATAACTTCTAAAGCAGTTACATAAGAAACTTTTTACATAAAACAAAATTGTTCCATTTATATGTTTTTTGCTAAATTCATACTAGAAAAAATAATGTGAACCACATGAACCAATTTTAGTTGTTATCCCAAGAATATACGAAAATAGTTGGCAACTTCTAATAGTTGCCGACTAAAAACACTGCAGACATTTTTTGATCAATGCATGAATGTAGTTGTGATTTGGTGAACATATATTCTTTTGCAATTATTTTGTATCTAAAAAAAACTAATTGGCATGATCCAAATAAGTACTAAGCATCATGCACTAAATTAATGATTGACTTACTATATTTTCATGTTCTCTATTGAATATTTCTTTATTCTCATCCAACTGATAAGATGAAAATACATTGAACCAATCAATGAATTAGTATATGATGTTAAGAGAATATGATGTATGGCTATTTTTTAAAGTGTTCATTACATTAAAAAAAATAATTATATACGACAACAATATTAAGTATCATATCATCTATTACTGTGATAATTAGTTTATTTTTTTATTTTATTTATTGGATGATAATTATATAATATTCAACCAACACGAAGATGAAAGGACAATATTATGATTTAATAGAGATATATGAATGATAGATCATATAGTTTTTTCAAACATAGAAGTTCAAACTGATGGTAAAAAGTGAAATAATGACTATATGCCTACATGGAGAAAAGGCTATTTCCTTCAAATATCGAAGATATCTTAGAAAATAATCCCACAATACATTTGTCAAATGGACAACTAATCCATGATTATTTTGGTAAGATGTTTAAAATTACTTATGCATCTGCTAAGATGATTATAATTACTTATACATTTGTTGTTTAAGGGATGGATATCGAAATTTGTTGTTGCTAATATTGTGCTAGTTACATTATTAGTGGAAGATCCAAAATTGGCACTTGAAATTAAGTCAAATCCTTGAAACTTAGGGTTCGGATATGGCACAACATATCCTTGATCTCCAATCTTTCTACTATTGGAAATATTGAACAAAAACAATACATAGAGGGATGCTTCCCCCACAACACAAAGAATGCACAAGTGCTACGGAATTAATAGTCATTCTCAGACAGACAATGAATACACAAGAGAGGAACAAAATTATGTTTCTATTCCATCAAAATAAACATATGAAATTACATTTCTTTAATAAAAATGGCCGAAGCGTGAAAACCTAAAGCTATTCAAAGAAATTCAATGCGAGAATCGGACGTTCAATAGAAAAACCATCCTTCTGCTCTGTTTCTCTGTTTACACATGAAAACACGTAAAAAACACATAAACATGGATTTGAAATTTTATTGGTTCTGGATCTAAAACCTCATCGCTTCTGGCGCTCCATCGCATATCACAGATCAACGATCTTAAGATTTAACATATGCAATTTTGGGTAAATACTTAAAACTTGCAATGTGTAGTGGCACAATCACATTGCATCGAAAAATAAATAACTTGTGGGTGCTTAATGGAAAGCGCAAAAGTTTTTGATTGTAATGTGCAGTAGCACTATCGCATCTCATGTCAAATAACATAGCTTGCGGATGGTGGAAGGGAGGTTGTAAACATTGTGAATTGCACATTGCGGTGCAGGTAAAGTGCAGTAAGTGCGATAAATGAAATACAAAGGAATTTTGGGGAAATCAAAGGTTTGGGGCGTATGGAAAATGCGGTAAGGTTTAAGGTGGGTCCTCCCAATATCGCATTAGTGGGGATTAAACTTATGGCTTAATGTGTTAAGGGAAAGGTAAAGGATTTTTAATGTGGGCGGTTTAAATGAAAATGTAGGTGAAATGTGGTGGGTAAAGAAATAAATGTAGGGAATGGCCATGTACTCTATTTTTTATCTTTTACACGAAAACACCTCCAATTTGGAATCTAGGCTGTGTCCTTCCCTGCAACAAAAATTGATGAAGTGTGGGCTGCTGCCACTGTCTTATTGATGATAGTGGTTGGGAGTTAATTCCAACACTCCCCCTTAATCACAATTGTCGCCATCAGTCATTCCCAGACACTGTCTGACATAAAAAAAACTCCTCTGTCCCAATGGATTTGTGAGGATATCAGCAAGTTGTTCCTATGTTCTGCAATGCTGCAAAAAAATCTCACCATTGTTAACGAATTCTCTTGTAAAATGATATTTTGCATCTATGTGCTTTGTTCTCTTTTGGAAAACACAATTCTTTGATAATGCAATTCTTGAGCTATTATCATAATAAATTGTGGTTCCTTTGTCTTGCTCATGAAAAAAAACTATCAGCATCCTTCTCACCGATACTGCCTGGCATGTTGTTGTTGTTGCTTCCACATATTCAGCTTATGTTGTTGATAATGCAACTATTTGTTACTTCTTGGAAGCCCAAAATGGCTCCCGATCCAAAATGAAACACATACCCATATGTTGTCTTTCTATCATCTACACTTCCAACCCAATCCGTTTCAGTGTAACCAATCAATTTAAAATTATTAGTTGATTAGTATAGAACACTGTACTCCTTTGTTCCATTCACATACCTCAATATTCTCTTGGTTGCTTGCCAATGTGTGTCCTTTGGTGTCTCCATGGATCTGGAAATTAAACTTACAGCATACATAATATCGGGCCTAGATGCAGTCAAATACATTACACTACGAACTATGCTCTTACACCATGTCAGATCAACATTCTTTCTGCAATCTTTTTTACTTAATTTTAACACCATGACAGTTGGAGTTGTTGATGCTTTTTTGTTCTACATGTTAAACCTATTTAAAACTTCTACAACATATTTTTCTTGGGAAATAAAAATTCTCTTTTCATTTTACTTTACTTCTATTCCCAAAAAATATCTCAATAAACCCAAGTCAGTCATTTCAAATTCACTCTTCATGTCTGCTTTAAAATCAGCAATGAGAGAAACTTCATTGCCTGTGAAAATTAAATCATCTACATATAAAACAAGAATAAGGATTTTACTATCATTTTCTTTAATATAGAGTGTGGGTTCACCATCACACTTGTCAAAACCATTATCCATCAGATAAGCATCAATAATACTGTACCATGCTCTTGGTGCTTCCTTCAAACCATAAAGAGCTTTCTTCAACTTACATTCTTTGTGCTCTTGGCCTTCTATCTCATAGCCAGGAGGTTGTTCAAAATATACCTCCTCTTTCAACACTCCATTCAAGAATGATGAATTTGCATCCATTTGGTAGACTTTTCACTTTCTTTTGTTTCTATGGACAACACTGTCCTCACTGTCTCCATCCTTGCAACTGGTGCAAAGGTTTCTTCATAATCTCTTCCTTATTTCTCCTTGTAGCTTTTGACAACAAGTACTTCTTTGCGACTTTCTATCTTGCCTTAAATGATGTTTTTGGTATTATAGACCCATTTCACTCCAATAACTTCTTTACCTTCTGGGAAATCCACTAACTCCCATGTATCATTATTTTCTATTTCTCCAATCTCTTCATTAATTGCTTCAATCCATTTTTCTTCTTTTACTGCATATCCAAAATGGACTCGGTCATCAACATGAAAAAATAAATAAAATAAAGAATTTGGACCAGTATTATTATTTACTTCTTCTTTCTCATAAATTTCACTCAAATTTATGAATCTTGGTCTTCTTGGTGCGCTTGGAGTTCCACTTGAACTCAAGGGAGTTGTTGATACCTGTGGTGTGCTTGGAGAAGAACTTCCTTTATTTTTCACTATTACTCTATTGATTTCTTGTGGTTTTCTCTGCTGAGCTTGTGTAGGTGGAGGAGGAGCCACCGTTAAGGTATTATTTTATGAAATCAACTCCTCTTTATCTTCATGTGAAATACATGTCTTCACATTTACATTTTTCTCTAAACTTCCATCCCAAGATTCTTCATCAATGAAATGCACATCTTTGTTGATTATTACCTTCTTGGTTGATGGGTTATAGAGCTTGTAGGCCTTGGATTCATCACTATATCTAACAAGTATACACTTCTCCCCCTTCCTGTCCAAATTCTTTCTTAACTAATCCGAGACATGTGCATGTGCCACACATCCAAATACTCTATGTGAGTGAAAAACTGCTTTGTTCCACTCCATGCTTCTTCTAGAACTCTATTCATAACACCTTTGGTTGGACATCTATTTAAAATATATGCTGCACAATTGACAACTTCTGCCCAATACTCAGTTGGTAAATGATTTTCCTTCAACATACTTTTGACTAAGTCCATGATGGTCATATTCTTTCTTTCTGCAACACCATTTTCTGTGGTGTATAACTTGTGGTAAAATTATTGTGTATGCCATGATCCCTGTAGAAATGTAGGAAGTCTTTGGAGATATACTCTCCTCCTCTATCAGTTCCCAACACTTTTATGTAGTGCCCACTTTGCTTCTAAACAAGAACTTTGAAGTGGTATAACTATTCAAACACTTCACTCTTTTGTTTTAGGAAATAAACCACGTCTTTCTTGTGTAATAATCTATAAATGTCAATACATAATGATTGCCAGCTAATGATGGTGTTTGCATTGGTCCACACATATTTGAGTGGACAATCTCTAAGGGTGATTTTTCCCTTATACTCTTTCCTACTAGAAAGGATTCTTTGTGTTGTTTGCCCAAGATGCAGCCTTCACATAGGCTTTCTGGTTTCTCTATGAGTGGTAATCCTCTTACCATTCATTTTCTATGCAACAGGTTCAAACCTCCAAAATTTAGATGTCAAAATCTCAAATGCCATAACCAGTTTTCATCTTTCACTTCTTCTTGAAAGACCTCTTATGTGACTGCTGCTACAACACCTCTGGCTTGACCCTTCGCTTGGATTATGATTGCTGCCCCTTCCACTTGTGCTTGCAGGGCTGCTTCTTTCACCTCTATGTGGGCTTCTTCCTCTTCCTCTGTAGTTTGATCTTCCTTGACCTCTACCTCGCCCAAAAGACATTTGTATATTGAAAGAATGATCGAATGAGGAGTTATTTTCTATGTTCAGTCTATGTTCATCAGACATTAGTGATGCACAAATATCATCCACAAAAAATTGTGAGAGATCCTTTGTCTCTTCTATGGCCACTACTATGGCATCAAATCTTGATGGTAGACTTATTAACACTTTTTCCACTGTTCTGCTTTCCTCAAGTATCTCTCCATGAGACCTTATCTGGGTAACCAACCCAATCACATCCGTGAAGAATGAGTCTATGTTATCAGACCCTTTCATACACAGAGTTTCAAAATCTCTCCTGAATATTTTTAATTTTGTTGTCTTCACCTTATCCATGCCTTGACAGGCTGTATTGAGGATATCCCATGCCTCCTTGGACTTTGTTGCTGCTGCAACTCTTGGGAAAATACTCTCATGTACTTCTTCGAAGATATATAAGAGGGCTTTGTAGTCCTTCTTCCTATTATCTTTCAACAAGTCTCTTTTTTTTGTTTTCAAAGCATTAAGCATTGTTGCATCTACTGGATCTTGGAAACCATGTTCCACCAGCTCCCATATATCTTGTGAAGCAAACAGGGGACTCATTGCAATGGCAAAATAATCATAATTTTTACCATTGAACTAAAAATTATATGCGACCCATAGCAAACTCCATAGTACCAATATTTTGGCCCAGTAGACACAAATACCATGGTATTCGACCCATCAAAATACCCTACTAGAAAAACAACTAGGGGAGGAAGTAGGCAGAGTGATAGGGTAGAGAGATAGGTCTTTGGGATGGGAATCAAGAGCTATAAGGTCCTTGGGATGGGAATTAGAATCAATATAACAAACAAGCCAGCTTATAATTTTATAGTGGATACGAGAGTGCACAATCTCCTTACCATATAAAAAAAATGTGCCGATTCCTCACAAGCCAAATCTCCCATATGAAGAAAAAAAGGGAGGGATCCAAATTTTTGTTTAGCTAAATCTGAGGATTTTATGCAATGTATAATGTCAAGAGGCTACCATTCCTTATTGTCATGCAATGTATAATGATAAGAGGCTGCGAAATAGATAGTATAGGAGGGTAGTTACAAATACAAAGTATTTAATGTTGGGTATATACTTTTGAATCCAATTCATTTAAGTGAATGTTGGGTTTTATAATTTTGAATCTAAAGTATAATATATTATATATTAAAGGCGTATCTTAATTTATAGATGAAATAATTTTTTTTCAAAATATTGGTTAATTTTAAATAAATTTAGTAGAGATTTTAAAAAATTTGAGTTTAAGTTGTTTAATCTGTAGAATTTTAGTGCTCCAAGGGTTTTTCCAAGGTACTGAATCTATTTATGCATTCAAAAATGCATTTTAAAGAACAAAAAATCACATTCTTTCCAATGTGCTGAATTTTAGACTACTCCTATATTAAATGCTTTTACAATAAATCATTTTTTTAAATAAAAAAAAAAAAAACATTTAAAGACATTTTATTTGTTTAATATACGAGCCTAGATCCATATTAACCACAGATCTATCAAGCGGCGAGAGGGATAAAATCTCTCGAGGTGAAAACCTCTTCTTTGAGTGCAAAACTTGAGGAAAGGTTTTCACCTCGAGAGATTCACTAGTACAAAATGGCTAATTAGTTATTAAAAAACAACTAAAATTTGCATATAAACGACTATTTTTTGGTCGGTGACCAATAGTAGCTAATTTATAGTATCTTATAACGCGACCAACGTTTGGTCATTTTTAGCTTCTTCATTAATTGGTTATCTCAATTTTGTTGTCTAGTTGCATATTTGGTCATTAATTGTCACAGTGACAATTAATGACCAAAGAAATATGACCAAAATGTTGGTTGTGTTATACGATATTGTAAATTAGCTACTAATAGTCATATATATGCAAATTTTAGTCATCATTTGAAACCAATTAATGACTAAAGAAATATGACTAAATTTTAGTCGTGTTATAAGATACTGTAAATTAGCTACTAATAGTCGTATATATGCAAAATTTAATTGTCATTTGTAGTTAAAAAATTATCATTTGCAGTAGTCATTTATTCATTATATAAACGAATAATTTATTAGTTTATATTCATTTCATTTATATTCATTAATAATCATTATAAATGACTAATTTAGTCGTATATTCATTTTATTTGTGTTCATCATTAATCAATATAAACTATTAATTTAGTAGTTTTGAATTTATTTTGTGTTCATTATTAATCAACATAAATTAATTTGTATGATTTTAAAAATGTCATACAATGTGCATGTTCATCTAATATGAAAACACAAAGTCACTTATTTTAATTACAATACTAAAAAATATCAAGTGCAACTATAAATAATTTCAACCACATAAATTATATTATATGAAATGTTAAAGTATTACAATATGATTTTCCAACTTAATATTGGTTGGACTCCAATTTACACATGAAATGATGTTTCATCACTCCAAACATTATCGTTGTGTTTTAAGGCATTGCAGGTGAATTCACCAACTCTGAAGACTTGACCATTAGTCTTTATATGTGTATCTTATGCGGGATATTAGCTCTAAGAATATCACCAGACCAGTTCTCCTCTTTCTTTTTGCATTTGTCACTCCAATGTTATTTCTCCCCTCTTTTTTCAATTCATGCTTCTTACCATCAATACTGTGTTCATTCTCTGAAAACAAAAGAAGATACAATCCACAGTGTAAAACATGAAAAACAATGAACACTAGAATATAAACTAAATTAGACTATAAATAATTTATACAACATATACCTCAACAAGAGAAGTGTTAAAGCCATTTTTCTCCATACAAGTAGGAAACTCGAACAAATTATCTTCATTGTGGCAATAATTTCCACTGTAATGTGGCCAGATAACCTGTATAAACAAAGCAAATAAAATATCACCATATATAGAAAAGAACACCTTAGCGACTTAGTATTCAAATTTCAAGGAAAGCTTAGGAACAATCATGTCAACTAAGTTATATTCTAAAAAGCTCAAGCTATAGATAACTTGTGAAAACAAATAATTTGAGGTGTGATTTTTAATCCCTATTGTTTTATTCACAACAACATTTCATTTTCTAATGCATGAACTTAGTCAATATATAAACAACATGTACTCAAATAACAACATGAAAGTAGCTTTTTCCGATAGTCATGAAAATATTTTAACAAAAAATAGCTATAAAGATTCCAATAAATATAGTGTAATAGTAATTTCATCTTCAAGCTTTGGTTGTTGTTTAAATGGACATGGTACTAAGTATTTTCAATTTCATAGTTAAAAGACAAAATAAAATCAAAATAAGCGTCCAAAATACAATCAAACAATAAAGAGAGGATATCATGGAATGGAAATTGCAATTATAAAAAATTTGTTTACCTGTCCACCGATGTCGTGTCTGGCATTCCTAAGGCATTTTCTTGCCTAAAATAACCATGAAGTGAAATAATCACAGCATTAAAAACCATAGGAATTCCTACTAGAAACATTTCCAAATTCGATGGCTTAGGTGTCTAAGCAATCTATAATAGAGAATGAACCATATCCCAGAGGTGATATGCATCGTCTCCCCATCCTTTTTCCAATCACATTTCCTGTAACCTGCCCACCGCAGAGTCAAGTAAAAATCAAACAAAGACATTGAAATTTATTTTTATCTTTTATATCTATAAAATTTGAATCTGATTTGTTTCATGAACATATTAATTCATATTTAAAGCCTTCTTGACATATGAGAAAGTATCAATCAAATAGGACATCAGAAAAATTGACCTCAATGACGTCCTAAAACAATTTCTACAATATCAATATTTTTCTTGTTGTGATATCTTGGGTAGAAAAAACAACATATCTACAAAAGAAAAATGCATATATTGCTTATGGTCAAACTTTGTATACGGTGTATTCTTAAGCAGTTTTTTAAGATGTTCCTCCACCTTTACCAAAGTGTATTGTAGCTTGGTTAAACTATGTATCCTTTCATTGAGCATCAATTTCTGCAAGATAAATGTCACACATTATTCTTTCCCATTTCTCAACATGCTACATATGATAAATTGAAAGTCGCATAAAACCAAGAACAAACCCTATTCTAACCAAAACAAACAAACAATGTCTTTAATAAAACTTCATTATAATATTTGAAAATGAAAAGAGAGTCGACCATTTTTGTTGTTTGACTTTGCCTATTTTTGTTATGAAAGTGCTCGAGCTTCAAGAACCAAAAAATGTGAGGGAAGTCGTAAATGTGGAAAAAAATATATTGACTTAATTTGTAGACTTCTTCAAAATGATATGAATGATGCCATTGTCAGATGTGGTCAATCTCATAATAAGAAATGGCATGTATTCTAATAAATTACATTGCAATGACTACCATGGGCCTCCACGGGTTATAGGTCCTCGATAGAATAATCTTGATGATGAAAGAGAGATGGAAACGATAAGTATGGGTGGTCCTAGTTTGTATGGTGGATATCTTCAAATCAAGGTCATCATCTCACTGAACCTAGGTTTTGACATGGTAAACATGGATCTGGTCTTCACCCCATTTCATTCCATCATACTTTGTCAAGAATCAAGAGGACATAATGTTCCTTTAGCTTATAATAGGGTTTATTTTGAGGTTATAGATAAAGCTTATCCAAATCAAATGGATTTTTGGGCTCCAAGAGATTGATAATTTAAATGATAAAAATTATATGTTTTTTTCCGAAGATTAAAATGTAGGGATACATTTTGTGGATATTACTAATAAATAGAATGAGAGAAATAATTCATGATGAGAATCTACTGGTCATTGTGATCAGGGAAATACACGGAGATAATAAGACTATTTACGTTCAAATCAAAGATGGTGTTGATTCTTGTAGCTTCTCAGTTGTTGGTAGTTTTTAAGGTAGGAAATTCAGTTCCTCAAGGGTGGGGTCCTTCAGCATAATTGCATCTACCTTGGTCATATCACCCAAAAGAAAAACATAATCAACAAAGAGTAAATATTTCAAGTTTAGGGAAAATCATATTTGTATAGTTTCCAAGTTTTTAGTTCTTTTTTACTCTGTTATAACTCTGTTGAGACCACCTACTCGATAGTAAAAAATGGCAGAGGAGCCATTAGTCATGCCTACCCATGGTCTCTTGTAGGCATGATAGAAGAATAGATTGAGCCATTAATTGGAATTGCACATATATTGAGGAAAGACAATTCATTATCTAGTTAACCAATTGCACATTGAACCCTATATGGATGAGTAGCCCTAAATAAAGCCAATTTTCTCTATCATATGCCTTGGAAAGACAATCTAACATTGCTTGTAATTTTTTTGGTTTCATGTTATAAATTTCTTCTTGGGAAACTCCTATTCTATAATGGATTTGTTTCCTAGGAAGGATGAAAAATTGTTCTAATGACATGGAATTAGCATAGTGAATTTTGACCCTACATGACCAAGGAACTCAAGAGCCTTGGGCACAACAACAATAGCATCCTCCAATGAAAGTAGTATAGTCTCCAACCTAGAAACATCAAAATTATATATAGTTATAGTTCATAATTTCAAATGACCATAGATTGTAGTAGTCCTTAAATAAATTCAAACTTGAATAAGAACAAACACAAAATTTCACATTACCCTTCAGTAAGATGTCCTTGATTTAGCAAGAAAGGCTCAGACTTGCATAAATGTGTAAGTAGATTCCCCAGAAGGTCAATTTCAACATCTTTCCTGAAGAAAAAAAATATAATACCCGAAGCGAAACCATAGTTGAATGGAACAATGGTGCTTTAAGGTCATGTACACAAAAAATTTCCTCCTTCAAATCTCTCACACTAGATGGTAGAATGATGTTTCTGAGAAGCAAACGTCAGAATACCAACGGAAAGAAATTTTAAAAATAAAAAGGTAAACATTGGAATACCGACGAAAAAAACATTTTTAAAAGAAACTAAGTGTCGCTAGAGTGACGTTTCAAAATATTTTTTAAAAGAAATAGTCATCGAAATACCGACGGCACAAAATATTTGGAAAAAAAAAAACTAGCCGTCGGAATACCAACGGAAACAAAAAAAATATTTAAAAAAAAAAATTCCTGACCATACCATAGTCATAATCACTCACAAAAAGGTAGAAGGGGAGAGATTTTTCTGCTCTACCTCTGAATTGCAGATCTATTGTATATCTGTGTTATTTAATCATTCTTTGAATTTGGGGGTGATTTCTTCTTTAGAGTTTTGTAATGGCTAGCAAGGGAGAGGGCCCTGCGATCGGTATAGATCTTGGCATTATGTATTCATGTGTTGGTGTGTGGTAGCATGACAGAGTGGAGATCATTGCCAATGACCAATGGAACAGGACCACTCCCTCCAATGTGAGTTTCATTGATACTGAGCGCCTCATTAGAGACGCCTCATTAGAGACGCCTTAAAGAATTAGGTCACCATGAATCCCACCAATACCATTTTTGATGCCAAGAGATTGATTGGAAGGCATTTTAGTGACGCTACTGTTCAGAGTGACATTAAGTTGTGGCCTTTCAAGTTAACTCCAGGGCCTGGTGACAAGCCCATGATTATTGTTAATTACAAGGGCGAGGAGAAGTAGTTTGCTGCAGAGGAGATCTCATCCATGGTGTTGATGAAGATGAGGGAGATTACAGAGGCTTATCTTGGTGTCACAATAAAGAATATCTTCATTATTGTTCCTGCATATTTCAATGACTCCCAGTGGCAGGCTACCAAGTATGTTGGAGTGATTGCTAGGTTGAATGTGATGAGAATAATCAATGAGCCTACCATTGTAGCTATTGCCTATGGTTTGGACAAGAAGGCTGGCTGTGTGGGTGAGAAAAATGTATTGATCTTTGATTTGGGCAATGGAACATTTGATGTTTCACTTTTGACTATTGAAGAGGGTATTTTTGAAGTGAAGTCTACTGCCAGTGACACTAATTTGGGTGGTGAAGATTTTGATAATAGGATGGTTAACCACTTTGTACAAGAATTTAAAAGGAAGTTCAATAAGGATATTAGTGGTAGTGCTAGGGCTTTGAGAAGATTGAGGACTGCTTGTGAAAGGGCCAAGAGGACTCTTTCATCCACTGCTCAGACAACCATAGAGATTGATAATTTGGATGAAGGTATCGAATTTTATTCAATAATCAACTGAAAATGGATCTATTCATAAAGTGTATGGAGCCCGTTGAAAAGTGTTTGAGAGATGCTAATATGGATAAAATCTCTATCCATGATGTTGTTTTGGTTGGTGGGTCTACTAGAATTCCAAAACTACAATAGCTATTGTAGGACTTCCTTAATGGGAAGGAGCTCTGCAAGAGCATCAACCCCGATGAGGTTGTTGCCTATGGTGCTACAGTGCAAGCTACTATTCTAAGTGGAGAAGGCAATGACAAGGTTCAAGACCTATTAATTCTCGATGTTACTCCTCTATCCCTCGATAGAGGAGGTATCCATATGTTATAAGCATATTTCTCCAATGCGTTTGATTCCTAGAAATACAACTATTCATACAAAGAAAGAGCAGGTGTTCTCTACATACTTCGACAACCAGCACGATGTTCTCATCCAAGTGTATGAAGGTGAGAGAACATGAACAAGAGACAACAATTTGTTGGGCAAGTTTGAATTGTCTGGTATCCCACCTGCTCCCGTAGGTGTTCCTCAAATCACAGTGTGCTTTGACATTGATGCCAATGGTATCTTGAATGTTTCGGCTAAGGACAAAACCACCGGACAAAAGAACAAGATTACAATCACCAATGACAAGCGTAGGTTGAGCAAGGAAGAGATTGAGAAGATGGTCCAGGAAGATGAGAAGTACAATTCTGAGGACAAAGAGCACAAGAGGAAGGTTGAGTCCAAAAACGCATTGGAGAACTATGCTTATAACATGAGGAACACGATCAAGGATGAGAAAATTACAGCTAAGGTGGATCCATCTGACAAGAAGAAGATTGATGATGCAATCGAACAGAGAATCCAATGATTGGATAACAACCAGTTGGCTGAGGCTGATCAATTTGATGATAAGATGAAGGAACTTGAGAGCATATGCAATCCAATAATTGCAAAGATGTATCAAGGTGCAGGTGGTGACATGCCTGGAGGTGGATTTGGTGACGTTTATCCCGAGGATGGTCCGTCCAGTGGTGGAGGCGCTGGCCCCAAGATTGAATAAGTGGACTAATATTTATCTCAAAATGCATATGATATTACTCTTCATTTTCTGTCTTAATAATTATATTACTATTAGCGTAATTTTGATGTTGAAATTTAGCAAGCCCATTTTATATTTAATGATGCAATTTCCGACTATTATGGCAATTTTATGTTAGTGTTGAACCTCGATGCAATAGATGGCAATTCTGGTGATTTCATATGTAAAAAAATAATCACTCACAATTTGGAGAAAGCAGAATCCAATATACATTACTTTTTTATTTTACCTATCCACAGCTCAACGAAATGTCTCACTGCCAGGATACTTGAACAAGTAAAATTAGCCGAATAAAATAATGACTTCAATGCACTTTCCGAATTTCAATGTCAAGGA